>CM035230.1:82057030-82486377 GCA_020226215.1 Sindora glabra
ACATTGTAAATAAAGGTAGAAGCAACCAATTGAATTAATACATAAAAATGAGAAATATATTATTCACTTAACAATTTTAGAAAAATATCAATTTAGGGTCGGATATATACTCGACTAATAATACACATTTGCTATAAAAACTTAAAGTAGTTCATTTTTATTTTTCTTTTTTTCCTATTCAAAAATTTATAATGACAAATTATAATCATATTGACAGTACTCATTTCTTTTTCAAAATTATTATTTAGGGTTCTAATTATAATATCTTATTAGTCTATATCATAAATTTCTGATTTTCTTTCTTTTAAAGTTAATCATAAGATACCAAAGTAAATTATTGTGTAAGGTTTTGAAGCAAGCTCATGCAAATAAAATTATTAAACTTGATCATCCAAGAAGGCTTTTCGCTTTAGATAACTATATGGTTATTTCCTAATATGTTTAAACCTTCTTCAAAGAATCAAAAGTCACGTGTAATGGAGATTTTTCGAATCAAGCTCCAAGCACCAAAAATATCAAATTCGATAATCTAGATATATCTTACAAACACTATTCTAACACTCTAGAGCATAAGAATCTTATTATCAATTTTATATTAAGTAATCAAAACATGATGATAAAATTAGTTTTTTTTAAATAATCTTGAATTAAATTAGGTATTGAAACATAATACTGTAGAAATACTTCAATTATATCATACTAACATTTCATAGCATAAAAATTTTATTTTTAAGAACTATCAGTATGTATTTAAAATTACTCACAACATAAGTTTTCTAGAATATATATAGCTACTACTGAAAAAATATTATAGTGTAATATTTTAGAATGGTTGTACTACTTATGTTGTTTGAACATTTTATAATGTAATATATATATATATCCATAAGTATCATTATATGTTTTCAAACATACACAAATGGATTTCTCTACATCAACCTAAATCATAAAAAATAATAAGGACTTTGTATAGAATTACTTACCACAGCTCAGAGGAGTTATTAGTGGTAAAAACTCACTAAAACACCAACAAAAGGAAAAAGAAATAGCAGTTCCTTGTTTCCAAGCCAAAATCAAATTTTGTGGTTTTCTTAAGCCACTAGCTATGGTGACTACTTGAAGAATGAAGGAATGGCTGATGATAGCTCCATCAACAACCATAAGGTGAGAAGGCACTAGAGAAGAGGATGCAAAGTTACTCGAGTCATTGCCATGCTTCCTTGCACGAATCTAAATGGAGATACATAATGGCAATTGGTGGAAGTTAAAAGCAGTTCGTTATAATAATGGTTGCTAGAAGCTAGTACAAGTCATGGCGAAAGAAAGGAAACCCTAACCCATTTATGATGTTGTTTCCATCTATTCTGCAATGTTCTCTCATTAGACAAATGAAAACTTAATAGGAGTTGACCAACAAGGTGGCAAATGGTGGCATGATGCCAAAAAGACCACAATTAGAATATATGAGGGAGAGAGGAAAGAAAATGAAAGAGAGAGAGAGAGAGAGAGAGAGAGAGAGCTATCAAGGGGTAGAGAAAGAAATGTGCAAAAATAAAATAAAATGAGCTTTGGACTTTTATTTGATGTATTGCAATGCACCGTAAGCTTAGATCTCATTTGATCTTAACCTTCTATTTCCTATAACAAATAATCCTAGCCCCTCCTTCCTTTAAAATAAAGATATATTTTTATAAAATTGTATTTTTTTTAAGTCTTTCAAAGATTCCACATGGGATATTTCAATAATCTATAAATATTAGGAGAACATTTTATTAAATCACATATATATATATATATATATATATATATATATATATCATAATTTATCATACTCTAAATTTCTAAAATATTCTCAATAGGATTTTCATAAATTTATGGATAAAAGTCATCCACTAAAACTAATATATATATATTTTGTAAATTTTGTACTCTTAAATTTTATGTTTTTTTTCCTAATAAGTAATTATATAAAAAAATATTTCAATAATGCTTTCATTAAATGAACTCATAATAATATTTATTTGGTTAAAATTTAAAATATCTATATCTCACTTTAACAACATAAATAAATATAATTTAACTATACTAGTTAATTTATAAAATATATATCTCAAAGCATTTTATAATAATAAATTAATTTTTTATTTTTTTAATATTACTTTGGAGTATAACGGTTTATTTGTAAAGAAGTAAGTTTTTGTATACTCGAATTTGGATGAAATAATTAATTATTCATGTAAGGTTGCATAAACTCATTTAAATTCATTATCATTACCAATTTAACCTCAAATTCGAATATTTTAACTTCGATGAGAAAGATATGATAAATAACATACTACTTAAATTAACTCATATCTGAATTAACTTTTAGTTCAAATTTGAATTATTCAAATTTGATGTGATAAAACTCAAGCTTAGACTTGGTGACTTTTAATAAATTTAGGGAGAAAAGATAATTTAACCTTCTGAAATTTAATTGAGTGGTAAAAATGATATATGAACTTTAAAAACCATACATTTCACATCCTTGAATTTTAATTAAATAATAAAAATAGTACATAAATTTTAAGATATTATACTTTATCCCTCTAAACTTTTTAAAAAGGTGAAAATATTAAGTTAAATCTAAACATCTATTAACTTGACTATTATGATAGTATATAGGGTATTCAAAAACCACAAAGGTATTAGTGATAATCGTTGAATTTTGAAGAATATATAATGTTAAAGTTTGATTCACTTATATTTAATAGAAATTTCTTCCTTAAAAGTCTCCAAAATTCATACTTGTGAAAATTTAATGAACTTTATCTAATTTATAAATTTGAAAACCAAATTGTTTGACCAACACAATTTAGGAATATTATAAAAAGTTTTATTTAAATTATTCTAGTAAATTATTATTTAAAATGTTAGTGTATAAATAAAAATTTTAATATGGTGAAGGTACAATGGATTTGAGGTCTAATGTTTAATTTATTTTACACATTTTTAAAAAAGTTAAGCAAATTGCTATAGTTAAAATAAATGATTTGGAAAGAGAAAATCTTATGTCAAACTTTAGAAGTGATTTTGAGTCCTAATATTTCAGTTCTCCTCTGGCTTTTCTTGGAGAATTTATTATCAAATTTAAGTTTTTTTTCAATTGTCTAAATTAAAGAATGAATACTTCATATAGTGAAAAAGTAATATTAATAGATATTATTATTAGACTTAACTGAAAATTAACAATTTTGCTTTTCTAAAAAATTTAGGGGCTAAAGGGTAAAGTTTTAAAATTTATATATTATTTTTGTTACTTAATCAAAATCTAGGACGTGAGGTGTAAAATTTTAAGGTTTATATACCATTTTTATTATTCACTCAAAATTCATAAGGACATATTTTATGTTTTCCAACAAAATTTGAAATCTTTATATGTTCAATTAATATTAACCAGAAATTATATCTTTATATTTTTCTTTCTTTCTTTCTTTCTTTCTTTTCAAATAGTAAAAAATTTTAAATTTTAACATTTTCTATTTATTTTATTTTCTTTCCTCCCAATCAAGCATCGGGTTAGTGAAACAACCATCAGCTTTGTTCCTAATGGAATAGTACGTTGGATCTACTTGGGAAGAGTGTGCGAGATTTGAGACTAAAAGAAAAGGAAAAGATTGAAGGATGGTTTTTTAGGGAGGAGGTATGAATTAGCAAAAGAGATGAATTATTTTCATATGGACAGGAAAGGGAAAAGGAAGGGCGCCGATTTTCTTTTGCCTTCGCTCTAAAAATAAGGGGAGTCTGGGATGGCGTTTCGAAGGCTTCGAAGATCAAAGTAGAAAATTGGTTTCCATATGCTTTATGGGAAGCACCGCGCAAGGAAAGGATTGGCATGCATCTTTGTCAATCAATCAATCAATCGCACCATACCAAGCGTTTTTTTTTTTTTTTTGGGACTTATGCTTTGGTTCGATGGAGTCCAATACTTATAGTTTACATTTTGTGCTAAGAGAGCTTTACACCCACGTTGCATACTGGAAGTTCAAACTAAATTTTTTTTTTTTTTTTGCGGTGGGCACTTTATAAATTTTGAGTGAGTAATAAAAATGATATATAAATTTTATAATTTTATACTCTGCTTTTAAATTTTTAGAAAAAGTGAAATTATTATTTTTAAATTAAATTTAAGATAATATTTGTGGATCATAATTTTTCAATGCATCAAATATTCACTCTTTAATTTAGATAATTAAGTAAAATTTAAGTTTGATGATAAATTTTTAAAAAAGAAGAGAAAAGCTAAAATATTAAAAATTCAAAAATCACTTTTAAAATTTGAGGTAAGATTCTTTTTTTTTCAAATAATTTATTTTAACTATACTAATTTACTTAATTTTTTAAGAATGTATAAAATAAATTAAATATTAGACTTCAAGTATATTGTGCCTCAGATCAAAAAAAAATTTTATACATTAACCTTCCAAACAATAATTTACTAGAATATATTGGACAAAAATTCTTAAACTGTGTTGGTCAAATAATTTAGTTTTTAAATTTATAAGTGAGATAAAGTTTATTAATTTTTTATAAGGGGTAAAGTGTGAGATTTTAAAATTTATATATCATTTTTGTTTCTTAATTAAAATTTAAGAATGTAAAGTGTAAGGTTTTTAAAGTTCATATATTATTTTTATCATTCAATTAAAGTTCAAGAGGTTAAATTATATTTTTTCTTGAATTTTATTCTTTATATTTTCTTCTCTAATTAAAATTCAAAAAATTCTTTTCTCTCCTTCCAATTTTTATCCAATGTAAAAGATATAAATAATATTCAGCTCTATAACCTTTGTTCAATGTAAAAGATATAAAAATAGGAAATCATTTTATTCATAAAAGTAGTAATAAAAGTAGAACTTTTTCAGGAAATAATCAAGTCATTTGATTAATCATTAGTTGTTAAAATGAAAAAAAGTAAAACTTCTCAAAAAAAATTATTTTTCATATGAGAAATTGTTCACCAAATAAAAGTATAAAATTATTCTTATTTAATTTAACTAATATCCATTTTGATATTTTATTTTTATTATTTAAAAATTATAATAAATATACTTTATTAATAATAAATAAAATTTATTAATTATAAAATATAAATATATTCATTTAAATATAATTATTAATTATATAGAATAAAATTATTAATTATATAGAATAAAATTATTTTATTTATTATATAATAATTAGATTGAATATTGTATGAAATGTATATTAAATATCATATCAAAAATATAAATTATAAATATAATTATATTTATTATATATATTATATATTTAATTATAGAAGTAAAAAATTATATATTTTTCTCTACTTTATTTAAATTTGATATAATTAATTATTTAACTAATATTTTTAATTAAATTATATTTTATTTTAATTATATTAAGATAATTTAAGATATATATCTTAATTTTTTAATATAAATCTATTTTACATTTTCATACTAATTTAAAAAATAGAAAATTATTAATTTAAAAAATTATGATAGAATTAGAGATTAAAAATGTGATATAAAAAAGATAATTAGATATAATTAAAATCAATTAATATATATTAAAATAATATTAAGATTATAATAATTATTTTATTAATATTTTTAAAAAATCTAAAATTAAATCAAATAAAAACATAAGAAATGACTCCTTGAAAAGTATTAATTCATCAATATCAATCAATTAAATAATTTTGAAACCTTTTTAAAAAATTTATATATGTAATCACTTAAAATATTTAATTTTTTATGTGAATTTACTTCTTATATAAATCCACTTAAAAATAAATAAATTTATTCCCTGGAAGATTGAAAAAAGAAAAGAAATAAAAAGGATGGTATTTATTCCAGCTGGATAGCTCAAAGTCACTGCAGAATGCGGTTGCCTTTATTAACCCAATTTAAATAGAAGCAGAAAGCGACAACAAACCAAACTCTTGCTACGAGGTCAAAACCTCCCATAAGAAGTCTTAAAATCTGTATTTTGAAGCAGTGGCCGACAGCATGTTTCTCCCCCCACATGCAAATCAGATTTCATTCCCATAAATCTCCTCTAATAAAAAATTTTTTGAAATTATTTCTCTTTTCGAAATTCATCGGTTACATGTCTTAGGAAATGCACCGATTCATATTTTTCTTCCTTTGCCTACTTAGTTTAATATCCATAACATTCTACTTATATCAGCGATACTGATGAATATATCATCAGCAAAATTAAATTATATATATTAGGGACGATAATGAACAAGGCAATCGAATAGCATCCATTTCTATTTCATTTACTATGTTTTTTTTTATACCTAGTCTCGATACAATTTTTTATTTCGAGGTGAAATGCTTAGAAATTCAAATAATAAAATCGTGATTGGAAAGGTTATAGTAGCAAAAGCCATTGGGATTTTTATTTTATATACCGGAATAATCCGTTTTGTTATTAATGGACTAGGAAAAAAGGGGAAAGAATAATTAAAAGAAACAAAATCAAAATAATTATTCATCAAAGTTTCATTTATTCAATGACCAGAATTAAAAGAGGATATATAGCTCGGAAACATCGGACAAAAACTCGTTTATCCTTTTTAATTCAGTTAAAAAGGTGAATGATTTGTACAACTACTACGAACTAGGCTTTTAATTTTTTTTTATTTTATATTTCTTCCGGATAAAATGCCAACAATCTCTGCTTGTAGTCCTTTACAACAACCTCAGATTATATGGAAGGTCTAATAATGACATGCGAATTGAACTCAGCATGTACTTCAAGGCAGAGATGGCTGGCAATTTAACTTGGCCATCAAAAAAGGGAAAATATATATATATAGTAAGGCTTGCATTATTAAACATCAATTAAAGAAAGACAACTAGCGAGGAATGCTGAGGAAATCTGAATTTGGATGTTTTAGTAAAAGCTGCTGTTGAGATCTGCTCTTCTTGGACGGAGGCTCCGGCGACGAAGATACTGAAGCAGCCACCGCCCAAGACTCATTCGAGCTATCACAACTGAATGTCACATCCATTACGCCATTTGGGCTTCCTGGAATCGACCCTAACTTCCGTTTCTGGGACTGCTTGCTCGTGTTTTGCTTTCCTGGCGCCATTTCCAAGATGAGCTTATAGCATTCACCCACCTTGTCCTGTATCATATACAAGTAACGTGATCATGAATGAAGACTATGCTTTCAAACCAACAATTTAATATATATATTTGAGATTATAACGAGGATATGTAGCAACCTTGTCGATTCCCAGGATACCCAGGAGCTGATTTTTGTACTCAACTCCTAGACTAGCCTCCACACTATTTACTATGTAAATCATTGTAGCTGTCGCCAACACGGACGGAAGATAACACATAAACTTGGAATCTGAATCACATGCGAGGGAAAAAAAAATACATGAGAAGCCACAGTTATAACATTCTCTTAAGCCAATGGCAAAATTAAGGAAGCTTAGTAGAGGTAGTTTGTAAAATTACCGGCGATGACAGAGACAATAATGCCTTCGCATCTCCTAAGGAACTCCCAACAAAGATAATCCTTCAGACCAAGCCTTCTCGCGATATAATCAAGGAATGAGAGAGGGCTTACAGGATTCATCTTCCATCCGAGGGTGGAAAGAACCAAAATTTCCATCCTTTTAATCGTTTTTGCTTCAAATACGTATCTATTGTCCTCCACCTGCAACAATTTACAGAAAAACAAACGATCAAAACCTCACACCAAATGAAGGAAAAATAATTGAAACAAGGAGTCAGCGAGCGAGACGTACTTGGAGGTCTAGTAGAAGAGGAACATGGGTCTCCTCCACCTTGGCAGCGAGAGAAAGACAAGCGACGGCAGCAAGTTGGGTCATCCATGGCTTCTCGTTCTGAAATTGAAAGCTGAAAAGGAACCTATCAAGGTACTCGACGGCAAGGACAGCAGTCAAAGCGGAAAATGAATAATAAGCATTCACTTTCAGCATCCACTGAACCGCCTCTCTCCGAGCCCCAGCTAAGTCTGGGTTGCTCTCAAGGCATGTATATAGCTGGTTCTGCTGTTCTTTTGCAAGCAGAGATTTTAGCTCTTCATCATCCCAGAATAGGTCCTGTTTTAGCAACATGGGAAATGAGTTTATTTTACTTGTATTATTAGTTAAATTACTCTCATCTACTTGTTCAAAATCATCACGGGAACAGTTATGGCCTTCATCCTCCATATGCTCTTCAAAGCAATAAAGGGCGTCCAGAAGGAACTTAGCGCTCTTACGGCCCTCTGATTGTTGATGCTGGTGTGCCATCTGCAGTTTAAAAAGAAAAGTAGCAGCAGATCTTGGTTCATTATAGGTTCAAGAAATGGAAGACTATGAAATGCCCAAATTGAGGCATTTCTTTACCCAGAGTCTCAGTAATCTGCGAGAGAGTGAGAAATGAACATTTTGGAGGGGGGGGGGGGGTTGGAGAGGGAGAGAGAGAGAGTGACCGTGAGGCAAAGGATGTGTGTTCTACTGGGAGGGGGTGTCGAGGTTAAGAATTTCTCCGAACCACGGACCATGCACTCGACACGTGACATTTTGTACCATTACTTGGGTGGATCCACTGATACAGGCGTCCTGAAGCATTAACTCATTTACGGCATTTTGGCGAGTTTTTTCATTTTTAATTTATTTATGCGCTTTTAACTATTTCATCGAAGTTATTTTAGTCAAATTATTAATCTCAATCAGTTATCTTAAAAAAATAAAAATAATAATCTTTTGAAACAATTAAATATATTTAATGTAAAAAATTATCTATAATTATATAAATTTTTACGCTTCTATCATTAATAAATAAGAAAATTTTCAATTATAATTTTTTATTTTTAAATAAAAATAATAAATATATGAATATAATCATATTTCTCTATTTAATTATATACAAAAGAAGAAAATATATATTTGATTTTATAGGGAATAATAGAAAATATATCAAAAATTATTTATTTTTATCAAATGATTTCTTTTAAATAGAAAAATAGATATCAATGGATAACATTACTTACAAAAGATAAGTTTTTATATTTAAAATGTGCAATTCAACGATATTTTTAATAATAAATATATAAAATTTTAATTTAATATTAGAAATATTTAAAAATAAACTTTAATAATTATTACATCAATAAAAATATTATAAGAATTTCTTAACTAAAAAATTATAATTATTCATTTTGAAAAAAATTAAATTAGCATAATAAATTATAATTATAAAATTTTCAAAGTAAGTAATCTAATGAATAATATATTATACTCTAAAATATTATTAAAATAAATGAATTCTAAAATAAATCATAAAATATATACTTATCGTTATATATCATTTTATATATAAACAGTTAATAATTAATTTTACCAATTAATTTAAAGGTAATTAATACTATAAATTTTTTAAATTAATTAATATGATCCGTTATTTGATAATAGTTAATATAATTTAATAATCGTTAATGTATAGGACCATTATTTAGATGAGCAAATATTAGAAAAGAAAAAAATTGGAGTGGAGAAATTGGAATTTCACCTTTTTTATCAAGGGGTGAAAGTAGAGAAGAGAGAAAATGAAATCAACATTATTGATGGGCCACACAAATTTTAATTTCTTCATTTATGGGAAGATGTTGGAGGAAAATGAAAATAAAGTTATAAAAAATTTAGTTTTTGTGATAAATTATTTTCATAATTTATTTTTTAAAAACTATAATTATAAACATATCATTTAAAAATAGAAAAATGAAAATAATTTTTAAAAAAATAATATTTAAAAATAGAAAATCCACATAAGCTCTTAATTTCTAATTCTTATCCTTCGCGGTTGCGTTAACATTGAATTCTAACAAAGATGTCATTAATATTTCAACCCATTAATTTCCTAGTCCTTTTGCTTCTTTATCATTCTTTATCTTCTCAATTATTTTTTAATTCAATATAATAAAGGCAAACATCTTCCGTTTATTTCTTTTCTTTTATCATTTCTTTTTCATTATTTTTTTTCCTAATTTCCCTATACCTAAACAAAGCCTAAATCAAAAACCCTGTAATTATCTCATTAATTTAGGAGTGTTTAGAGCCATTGTAAAGGAATAAGTGCCTCACATGCATGAAAAGCCTTAATCAATAAATATTCATTTCATTAAGAAAAAAATGAAATAGGATTACTTATCCTTTTTTATTTTCATCATTTTTCCTATTTGGAAGGAATATATATTTTACTAATTGATCATTAAGGTCGTCAGCCCTAGTAAGCATGCATCTAACAAAATAAATAAGTTAATTTCTAACTTATTAAAGGTGTTTGATGCATTATATTATAAGTTAGTAACTTATAATCTCTTATTTAGTAAGTTTTCTAAAGTAACTTATAATTTATAAGTTAATAACTTTTCAATTTTTTTAAAATTTATTCTTCTTCTTTTGATTAAATGACAATTTTATATCCTAGTAATATAAATAAATAGTTAATATATTTTCATTAATTCAATATAAATAAATAAAAAATAAGTAAGTAAATAAATATATGATGTAAGGCTAATAAAGAGAGATTAGATAGAATTATCTATAGTGGACAATGGAGATTGTTATATCCTAAAGTAGCTTTTCTTCATTTGACTACATATACATCAGATTATAATCCTATTGGTTTGGATACTCTTTTTAACAAATAGAATGGAGTTAGACCATTTCAATTTATCTTAACATGATTTCAAGACAATTCTTTCTAGAAGTTATGCAAGAAGCTTATAAAGAAGGCATAAATAGTTTTATAGGATTCAACCTTATACATGAACTCAAAAATACTTGGAAAGCTCTCTTAATTTGGAATAAGAAAAAGTTTAGTTATTGCCATAGGTTATTTCTCATTTCTAGAATTTATTGGAATATATCAAAAGGTTACCTCCCTCTAAGGATAATAGAATGTGGGAAAAAATGATTAAGGATAGCTTAAATGAACAATCAAGAGAATTATGGATCTCTGATGGCAAAAGAAATACTAAATTCTATTATTTAGCAATTATCATAAGGAGAAGAAGAAATAATATTGCAACTATAAAATTGGAATCAAGATAAAGGTTAAAGGAAAAAATGGACATTGAAAACTATTTTGTAAGTGGTTGTAAGGATTTCTTTTCATTTGATAATACCTAGTATCCATAAGATATAGAAGGATTAATTCATAATATTGTTTTGGAAAAAGAAAATAGAAATCTTTATCTTATCCCATTAGCAAAAGAAATTTAGGATACTATAAGTAAAATGCTATACTTAAAAGCCATAAGGGAATGAATGCATTTTTCTACAAAAAATCTTGGGACATTATGGGTAACCAGGTAATTAAAACAGTTCAAAGTTTCTTTAGATCAGGATACATGTTGAGGAAATTGAATAAAATATTTATTGACTTAATCCCAAAGGTCACTAGAGCAAATTCTTTTAGATATTTTTGACATAAGTCTTTTTCATATTTTGTGTAAAATACTCTCTATTGTAACTAATAAAATGAGGCAAATTATGAATAAGCTAATAGCTCCTATTCAATGAGTTTTCATTCCTAACAAATGGATAGTACAAAATAGATTCTTTCCCTAAGAATTGGTTTACAAATTTTTAAGAAAACAAGAGTATGAAGGTTTAATGGGTATGAAATTAGACATGAAAAAGGCATATGACCGTGTTGAAGGGAACTTCATTATTCATATTCTTAAGTTATTTGGCTTTAATAAGGTTTTTATGCAGTGGATTAAACAATGTATCTCAATTGTGTCTTTTTAAGCTTTACTAAATGGTACTCTCATAAAAAAATTTTACCTTAAGCATGGACTGTGACAAAGAAACCCTCTTCCCTCTTATTTATTTATCCTAACTCTAAAGTTCTTTTTAATGCTTCAAGGTAGAAAACTCTAAGAAAATCTTAAAGGTTAAAATTTCCAATGTTATTCCCTTTATTAGTTATTTAATGTTCGCAAATGATCTAATGGTGTTTGCTAAGGCTAGAAAAAGTGAAATTCTTCATATTTTGGAGCTTATTCACAAATACAAATCATGGTTAGGCCAATAGGTGTATATAAGGAAATTTATTTTTTTTTAGAAACACAAACCAAAGCATTAGAGAAGAATTATTACAAATCTTAGGAATCTTCCAACTTCAAAGAAATGCAAAGTATCTTTGTATACCTCCTTTCTTATTTAAATTAAAAAATTAGGATTTTCAATATCTCTTGAATAAAGCTCAAAATAGACTAGTCGATGGAAAAAGAATTCTTTACCTTGAATAATAAGAATAACAATGTTAGATTGGTTTTATAACAATTACCAATGTATTCAATGTTTACCTTTAAAATTCTCCAAAGTATTTATGATAAAATAGATGGTATATGTCATAGATTTTAGTGGAATTTTCTAGAACATAAGACCTTGTTGTTATGCCTTTTAGCATGAAGTTTAATTTGCAAGCCTAAAAATTTAGGATGATTGGGCTTTAAATTGTTTAATGACATTAGCAAGTCTTTACTTGCAAAGTTCTTTTGAAAAATTTTAGCTTATCTGAATGCATTTTTTTTCAAGTATTACCCAAGTAAATATTGGAGAAGATCCCATATCTTAGATGAATCGAGTAAAAAGGGTTCATAATCTAAAAGGGGTATAGTGGACTAAAGGAAAACTATTCTAAAGCATGACTATTTCTTAGTAGATGATGGTTTGCTAATCCGAATTAAGGCAAATCTATGGGTTTTGGATATAGAAGAGTTTAATCCTTCACCCAAAAAAGGAATATTTTTAGCTGAAAATTCTATTATTCTTAAATTAATGGTAATGGGAACATATTTGGAATTATTCCCTAATTACTAATCTATTTCCTATTGAGATAGCCAAAATCATTTTACAAACTCCATTAAGCAATCAGCTAGAGATAAATTGATATAAACTCTTAATTCATTAGGAATTTTATCAACTAAATCAGTTAATAAGCAATCACAAAACAGTATGAAATTCATCAAAATTCTACTATATGGTCCGAACTGTAGAACCTTAATCTTCACACAAAATTTCAATCTATATTTTTAAGGTTGGGTAATGGAGTATTATCTACTAGAGTTAAGATTATGTAGTTAATGAACATTGGATCCACTCTCTGCCTATTGTGCTTATTTAAACTAAAGATTGAGCTTCATATTATAGAGCACTGCTTACGAAATTTGCCTAGTTCCAATTCAAGGGTTTCAATCTGGAAAGAATTTAATCAGCTTTGGTTTAAGACATCCTTCGAGTTATTATTATTTGCAATCCCTTACTAAATCCTAACTAACTTCCAGAAGCATAATGGCAAATCATTGCTTTTACCAATGCAATATCAAAGCAAACATAAAAGGAAAGGAATCACATAATTCACAATAGTTAAGTTATAGATTTGGAATTACTATTTACATAAACTATAAAAGATGTTAGGGTAGAAGAAAAAAAGGTTTATGATTTATTTTTGTCTAGTATATAAGTGTATCAAGATAAATATCAATTCTTCTTAGGTTAACAGTAAATCACCTCAAGCAACAGTGGCTAGGAACTTTAAGGGTAAAGTTATAGGTATGTTGTTACACTCCCTTGAAATATAGTAAATTAGAAATTATTTTGTGAGAAAGAATAGCTAAAGTAACTGGTAAAACTTAGGTGGATTAGAAATTTTATGTGGGAAGTATGAAATAAAATAGAGTAAATAAAAGTAAAGATTTGAGAATATGATTTGAATGAAGTTTTGATGAGGAAAAGTTATTAGTATCATGGAGTATAAAGTTATATAATAATATAAGTGAGTATGTGAGTATGGAAGAGGTTTGCGAGCAGCTTTTCAAAAATGCCCCTGAGCCTTTATTATCCCTTATTTCAGCCCCAAACCCTATTTCCCTCATTTCTCTTCATCTCTCTAGTTCTCTCATCTCTCTCAACTTTCCTTCTGCACAATCTCTCCAATCAAGCAAGAAGGCTTCAATCTTCTTAATTTCTTCATTTAATTGAGGTAAGAATAATGTTTTCATCAAGAATCTCTCCTATTTCTTCTTGGTTAATGAAGGATTTGAAGTTTATTTAATTTTGTTGAGCATCTTAAACCTTAACTCTAGAAATCCATAGATTTTGATGTGGTTAGAGTTGAAAGATCTTTAAACTAGTCTTCTAGCATCCTCTTCCATATAAGGTAAGTGAATAATCTAGCTAAATTTATGGATTTTAAGGTTTTATGAAGATATATGTGAAATATGGGTTAGTTTCTAATCTTACTTGATTTTCATTTGTTTTGATGTTTTAGAAGTTATAAATGATGAAAAAAGGTGATATGAGATGTTAGATAAGTGTATTAATGATTATACTTAGGTTTAATGTACAAAATATATGTTTATGAGGTGTTTTGAATCAGTTGTATAGTGAAAATTTTGTAAAAAATTGAGTTTTTCATGTGTGCATCAATTCACCAATTGATTCTAGGATTCCAGAGGCAAAAACTGGGTTAGTGAATCGATTTACTAATTAATTCATCAACTGCAAATTTTCATGCTAACTTTGAAGGGGTATAACTCCTTCATCTTACATCCATTTTAAACAATCACCTATTTTTTTAAAACTAATTGAGTCTACTTTCAAATAGAATTAATTTCAAATTAAAATCATATATATTTTTTGAGATATGATCAAAATAATGGACATAGGTGAGAAACTTAGAATTTCAAAAAAATGATTTTTCCATACCTATCTTCTACAAAACATAACCTCTTCAAATTTTAACCAATTTGGGTAAGTAAGTAGTCTATGAAAAGTTAATTGAATCTATTTTCACATAAAATAAGTTTTTCAAATAATCTATTCATGATTTTTGAATCATCTATAGGACATTATTCAAAGGTCACAATTATGATGACCCTATAATCAATCATACCCATCTTATTTTGTATTTTCATGATTTATAAGGGTCCAACATGGAATGTTTAATCTCTAAACATCAAAGATAAGTATTTTATGATATTTATAGGATACGTACATAATGGAATGATCACGAAATGAATAATATTAATGTTATAAACTATTCTTGTAAATTTTGAAGTAGGAAAAAGAGAAAAGAGATGAAAGTTGAATACTTGGGGATCTTTAGAGCAAATGAACATTCCTAGGTGAGTGTATATCTATCTTCGGAACCTCTCTACTTAATTTCCTTATGCTCTATTATCCTATTTACTAGGATAATATGTTGTAAAACTAAAAGACTAAATGTGTGTAAATGTATATCTCAATATGGATGAGTATGAAATACTGTGATTAGGTTACTTCTCATTATGATGAGGATTGTAGTGTGTAATGGTGCTTCCAAAGTACCATTTGTTTCTTATTGATTACTATTAATTGACTTTCTGAAAATGATAAGATAAAAGGCATCGTATGGGTTATTGCTGAATCGTGAATCATTATGTATATATATTATGAAATTAGATGTGTGATTCCATATGAGAAATTTGGAAATAATACTTATGACGAGCTAGTAATCATCTATTATAGAGAATGATAGGCTTGTATGGCATAGGGATGATTACTATTGATTATCGATTAATTGTGATTGAAATGCAAAGGGAAATGATAATTTTAATGTGATTGAACTTATGTCATTACGAATATGTTGGAAAGTGTAGTGCAATTTACATTAGAAATGTGAATGAATATTCCGGCCGTGTAAGAAGGCATGGTACTGCTATATACGTATGTCATGTTATGTGTCTTACGTGCCCTATGATGATAAATAGTTGAATTGTCTTAAAATTATGATTCATAGAGCTGAGCTCTATTACGCATATTACAATGTGAAATATGCCATTAGTGATATTTTAAATGGGAAATATGATGGGGCACTGATTTGAAAGGCAGATGGGAAATTTTTTATAACAGCTTATGGAAGGTATAAGACAAACTCAAGAGGAATAAGGATTGACAACTTGTGGATGGTATAAGGATGACCTGAGAGATAAAAAGTGGATGCATAAAATTTTAATATGATTGATATTCCTTGTGATGTGACAGGAAAACTTGTTTATGATTGAATATCTCTTATTGATGAGATTCTAATGATGTGATTGTAATTGAGCCACTATGGCTATTTGTGCATGTGATAATCTCCCAAAATAGGTGTACATGATATGGTGACGATACTGTGCACTAATGAATGGTTAAGATATTCTAACTTATAATGAGAATTATAAATTCTAAACTATGTGCAAGTGAATGCACAATCCAAAGCTTGATTCTATATGTCCTAGAAACTCAAGGAGTAAAGGTTGTATTTATTTCTGTATTAAACACCTAGTCAGTATTTGAACATTTAATGAAATTGATTCAATGTTTAGTAGTGGTAGATATTTGCTCATTGAGTTCTCGTAACTCATTCCTTTTGTTTTTCAATGTTTTCAAGTTAAAGTAAGAGTATTTGAGCTTGTTGCATCCATAGAGAATCAAAGACAACTCAGTTAAAGAATTTTGACAATTGGATTAGGACTAGAATATACATATGGAGATTATGTTTATTCAATACTTGATGTGTTAAATTGTTTATTTATATGTGTGTGTGTGTGTGTGTATATATGGTGATGCTATGTAGTATTGTATATGGTAAACATGCTGTTGTACATGAGAATTTACAGGTTTTGTAAGTTAGAGCAAATGACTCTCAGGAAGGTCAAAAAAAAATAAAGGGAATTCTATCTGTTTTTCTATAAGAATTTACAATATGATTTAAGTTCCTATGAAAATAGATAGATTTCCATTGGGTAGAATTAGCGGAATTAATGGTAAGGTTGATGGAGACTAGGTATCAGGATCCACACTAGTCACGACTGGGTTCGGGTTATAACATTTGTAGTATGATAATTACGAGACATCTAAAATTCTAAGGTTTAAGTTATTTGTGATTCAAAATGGTATTCTTACTGCATATAAGTTTGGAGTCCACCAAGTTATTATTGAAAGTGACTACAATACTACAATGGATGCTTTATTGGGTGACATTGTGTTTCCCTAGAAAGGCCAAGCTATTTTTTAATATGTTATTAAGGATTTCAATAAGGCTTTAATTGTGTATATTCTATAGTGTCGTAGGTTACTTATTAGGCAACAAAATGGGTTGCTAAGGTTATTAAGCGAGGGTCGGGAAGTCTGTCCCAAGTTCCTCCTATAATTAAGAATGTTATACTTGTTAATATTTTTAGTCTTTTTGCTTAATAAATCTAATTTCCATTAGTATTAGTATAATTAATTAATTTTAAATATTTTAAATACATTAGTATAATTTATTCTTATTTTAAATATTTTACTTACATTAGTATAATTTGATCTAAAAATAATATAAATTAATTTAATTGATATATTTAAATTAATATATTTTTTATATTATTTTATATTTTTTAACTAGTTCAATAGTTAATTTTGTGAAATACCTTCAATATAATTAATTAATTTATTAGTTATCAGTTATAAGTTTTCAATTGTCAACTAACTTATTAATTGCTAATTAGTTTCTTAACTATTAGTTAATTTATTAATCATTCATGCAAAACAAAGCCTAAATATATGTTTAGTGCAATAAATCAATTAATTTATAAACTATAAACTAACTTTTAAGAGTGTTTGGTATATCTAAAACTAATAACTTATAAGTTTTTATTTGATAAATTTTTTAAAATAATTATTATCTTTTTGATTTTTTCTAAACTAACTTTTAAGGGTGTTTGGTGATTCTAAAACTAATAACTTATAAGTTTTTATTTGATAAATTTTCTAAAATAATTATTATCTTTTTAATTTTTTTTAAATTTGTTTCTCTTCTTTTAATAAAATGACAACCTATATTTTGATTAGATAAATATATATTTGATATATTCTCATTAATTTTATATAAATAAATAAAAATAAGTAAGTAAATAAATATATGATGTTATAAAATATAATTAATTAAATCTTATCTTATTAGATTACTATTAATTAAATAATAAACAAATAAAAACCCTCATTATGCTATTAGTAAAAGAAATTAACTCTATCTTCAACAGAACTAATTGAAAAATTATTTGATAACTGATAAATTAATTAATTGTAATAGAAGTATTTAATAAAACTAATTAAAACTTATAAAATAATATCAAAGGATATATTAATATAAATAAATATATCAATTAAATTTATTCATATTTATTTTGAGACTAAATTATATTAATGTAATTAAAATAATCAAAATAAGAATATAATTATTTAAAATTTAATTAATTATATTTATGATAGTATAAATTATTTATTATTCAAATAATAATATAATAATCTAAATTTAATTAATTATATTTTATAACACCATATGTTTATTTACTTACTTATTTTATGTTTATCTATATCAAATTAATAATAATATGTCAAATATTTATATACATTAGGATATTAAATGTCATTTAATTAAAGGAAATAGGACAAATTTAGAAAAATTTTGAAAAGTTAGTAGCTTATAAACTAAATTCTAAACTATATAAGTTACTCTATGAGGCCTAACAAATAAGAACTTATAAGTTACTAGGTTTTAATACTCTAAATATTTTCAAAAGTTAATTTATAACTTATTGATCAAGTCAATAAATCATAAGTTAACTTATTTATTGTACTAAATATACACTATACGCTTTTATGTTAATTTTATTTTTATAATGTTCTAAATTCTATACAAGTTTTAATTTTTTTATATATGGTGTCAAAGTCACTTTGTATAGATTTAGTATCCAATTTTATTTTTATTTATTTATTTTTGGTATAATGTCCATGAAATTGTGAAAGTATTTACCGATGACTACACTGCTAGATATCCTATCGTTTATTGTTTTCTTTCCATATTTGATCTTTCCTTCTAGAGATAGACATACTGTACATATAAATGCTATACGTAATTCTTATTTAAACAATGAATATACTTAAAATTCATTTGGTCTATAAGATAAGAACATAAAGCGTTTTTTTTTTTAGTTTATTGTGAAGGGTCCATTTAATTTACAATCTAATTTTAGATCGGTGGAATTAAACAATAAGAAAAGCAATTTAATTGGTGCAACCAAGAGCCATTTTTTTAACCAAAACCAATATTTAAAAAAATCGAATCTAATTGACGCAATGTATGTGATTCTTATTTTATATATTTTATCATTTATTTTGATCTAATTATATTTATTAGATTTCTTAAAATTGTCATTTGTTTTGATTTAATTATTTTACCAATTTTGATATGATCAATTTTTTTATTGGATAATTTTAGAATTGTAAAATTATAACATTTTGAAATTTCTATGTTTTTTCTAAAATTAATTGAATAATGAAAAAAATCCTAATCTTATAAATTTATAAGTTTGTTTAATTTCATTGAATAATTTGAAAAAAAAATTAAAATTATTCTGTGATAAATTTGGATTTGAATATTTTTTCTATATGTTAGGTTTATCAATTATCATTTTTATTTTATTACAACTATTTTATTTTAATTTATCATTTTTCTAAAATTTATTGTGCATAATTTATTCATTAATAATCTAAAATAATTTTGGATGAATTAAGTTCTAATATATACATATATATATATTGACATTTTTTATTTCTTCGCTTTAATGTATTACTTGTCATTAAAAATTATATTTTTAGATTGAATTTTGTCATTTTTTTTTAAATGAGTTATGGCACCTGAGTCTGGCCATCCTTTAATGAATTCCTTATCCAAAATTGACTAAAAATTATGCGAAAGAAACTTGATTTATGTTTAAATTGCATGAAAGTTGAAAGGAAATAGGAAGTAATATATTAGAATTACCATTATCTTTTTTCTTAATTCATTATTTTCAATATTAGCTATGAGTTGTTTGTTTTAGGAGTAAAACAAAAGGCTTCTTAGCTAGTTAAGATGTGTGAAATTTAACCTTTATCATTTATAAATTATGATATATAGTTAAAAATTTTAATATAATTTAGGGCTTTTATAATCAGTAAAGGTGTAATTTATATAGCACACAACCATACTTTGGTATTAATTTTAAAAATAATTTGATTGAGAATTCTAGGCATTTTTTTATTATCATCTTGGTTTTTTTTAAGACTTTTGGATTAATTTTGAAAAATTATTACTAAGTGAAATTATTCATATTAATTTATAAAGTTTTCAAGTTATTAATATTTATGAGATTAATTTCTAATTATTTAATATAATTATATTCCTAAAGGGGTCGTTATATGTTGTAATTAGAAATTAGTTTGGTAAAATAATTTTATTTCTATATTTATTTTATTATTATATATTTTATCTGCTTAAAGGGTATAAATTTACAATAATAATGTATTATTTTAATTGACTTCAATTTTAAGAGGGTCTTTATGTACTATATTCTTTACCTAAAGAAGAGAATACAGTCATATTTGTATACTCCTAAACATGATTATTTTGCACAAAATTAGCATATTGCATTTTAATTATTATTTTTTACATAATCTCTTTTACTACAAATATATATTATTGAACACATAGTATTTACAAATTTTTAATACTATTTTTACTCATGACATTTATGCCTATAAATATTTTATTTTATTATAGATCTTAAATGGATCATGTGAGGTGTATTATTGAATTATGTTGATATTATTTTGAATATTTTTATTTTAATTTTTTTAAAAAGTTAATTCATGTTTTTAAAAAGAAACATATTAAAAGGATTTGGTTAGAATTATAAATTTATTCCTATATTGATCTTAATTTAATGATAGCTTTAATTTTAAAAATAAATCTATATTTTAAACCTCATTGTATTTTTTAATTGCATAGATTTAAGATGTATTTGTGCAATAGATTAAATTGAAGTAATTTGAATATAACAATATTTTAATTTTGTGATCATTTATTATTTTATATTAGAATTGATCATTTTTTATTTGTACTTAAAAGGTCATTGTTTTAAATAATTTTTATATCCCCAATCTTTTAAAAAAAATTAGATAATTATTACCAAAGTGAGATTATTCATATTGATTAAAAAAAATTTAGTTTTATCATACATGATTGATTTGTAATTATTGTATACAATTACCTAACCAAAGGAAGTTGTTGCACATTTTAATCAAAGCTATTTTGCGAAACATATAAATTTTTAGAGTTACTTTAGTTTTTAAAATATATCTGCCCAAAGGCAACATATTTTCAATGTTAAAGTATTCTCTTAGTTAGTTTCATAATTAGGAGGATCTTTTACATGCTAAATTTTCTGCCAAAAAGGAAGAGTATAATAATGTACATTAATCCTATATTCATGAACTAAAAGTTACATTCTTACTTTGAATATTGTTCCTTTTACTTTTATGGTAAAAGAGTTACTTCTTTAATTAATTATTTTTTTCCAAGATACAATCAGAATATGTTATTTTACTTTGATTGCAAGAGTAAACTATTTTGGAAGGTTTATCTACCCAAAGAAGATAGTTTTTTCAAATATTATATTATATTTTATGTAGTTAAGTTAATTTATTAATAAAAAACTTAACACATACTATATATTCTACTTAAAAAAGAATTTATAGTTATGCATTGAAAACTCTTATATAAATCTGGTTAATATATAAGAATTTTTTTTTATTTATTATGTGTTATTATACGATTTATGTAACTAAATTTAATTTTTTTTTATATTTTAAAGAGTTGTTAAATGAATCAATTTTAAGAATGGTATACACTATTATGTAACTTTAGCAACATGGTAATAAATTAAATTTTATATTATTTATAGCATTGTGGCACATTAATTATGAAATACAATTTTTTTCTTTCCATCTTTGGAATGGAATTATATATAACTTTCTTTTAAAAAATTATAGTTTGATAAATAAATTATTAATCAATTAATGTAAATAATTATATTTTGAAATAGTGTATAATTTTTTTAAGAATTGCACTAAATTTTTACATCAATAAAAGTTTGATTTAATGTTATGAAATTTTACTCATATTACAAAATATGATACCTATTTATCATAATTTATTTATCAAATTATATTTGATAAATAAATTATTAATCAATTAATATAAATAATTATATTTTGAAATAGTGTATAATTTTTTAAGAATTGCACTGAATTTTTACATCAATAAAAGTTTGATTTAATGTTATGAAATTTTACTCATATTACAAAATATGATACCTATGTTCAAGAATTTTTTTTGTTAAGGATTATTTGATGATATTTTAAATTAATTTCTTTATAAAAGTGTATTTAAATATTAAAATTTGTTTATATAGTTTAGTTTATAATAACTTATATGTTATTACATAAATTTGTTTGTTAGAAAATATATATGATAAAAAGGTGGAAATTTCATTGAATCCTCTTTTATGTATATAATATTTGAATTTTAAACTAATTTTTCTGAAGTATATTTTTTTTAATGGTAATAAATTTAATATATAAGCTATTATATACTTCTTTGAGTATATTATAAAGTAACTTATAAAGTTCTTAACATATACGTTATGAATCCATTTTTTAAAAGTTTTATAAGATTCTTTTTTAGTCAATAATTTATGTTGCTAATGACATTTTTCTAAATAATTTAAGTTAAATTTAAAATTTTTATTCATACTTGGTTCAAGTAATCTTTAGAAATATATTTTGAAAAATTCTCTTATTACGTTAACTTGGTATCAATTTTAGTATCTAATTTTGATAATCATGCCAACTACTTATTCGAGACACATCAAAGTTAATTATATAATTAATTTCTATTAATTATTGATTTATTTTATTATATAAAGTTGATGATTTAAGAAATCATAATTTTACATGTTACTAAAATATGTATATAGAATTTAAATATTTTTCTCCTAAAACAAGGTTATTATGTTTATAAGATGTTTAAAAGCTAGTTGAGATATGAACGTCCAATTTTATTTTTCTATAATTTGTTTGGTTAGTAGGAGTTATATATTATATAGAACATTTCATCTCAATTGATAATTATAATATATTTATTGGTACACAAGATGCACATGTCACATATATATTATTACATAATTTGCTAATTTTTATCATATTTGCTCTTAATCTTATTGGTATATTATTTTGCATTTATATATACAATTTATAGATTCTTTATCAATACATATATCTCCATATTGTGAAATTTTTGATTTATTTTAATTATGAAAACTAAAACTTGGAGCCGACTGTTAATTCCTAAACTCGTATATATGATTTTTATGTGCACCATATTAGAAAAATAAAAATTATCTTGATAAAGGATATATATGAAGACTAAGATTTGGTGTCAATTATTAGTTCTTGAGTTATATATGTGTCTTTTAATTGATATCATTTTAAAATTTAGAGACATTCTAGCTAATAAATTTATAATGATTAGGACTTAGTATTAATCACTAGCTCCTAGATTTGATGTTTATTTCTTAATTGATACTATTTTAGAACTTTGAGACTATTAGGTTTATTGTTACTAGAAGAATTCTTTATCTTATTATTGAGCTTCTTGTATAGAAATCATTGAAGACTGACTTGAAAAATAGCATGTTTGTTAGATCATATTTTTTATACTATTTTTCTTGCTACACTTTCACATTAATGACTCATAGTTAAATAGTTGATGATATATGTAGTTATGGAATATTTACGTTGATAATAATGCAATTACTACCATGATTCAATATTATTGATTACTTAAGTGTGAGTTATGTTTCAGGTATTATCTCTTAGATGGTGTATTTTCAAAATTATGACTACATGTTCTAAATTTTGTATTTAACTTGAGAGTTGCTTTCATATAAAATGTTTTAAAATAAAACTCTTTATAATTAATGTTGTCTAAGTGGAAGAATGTTAAAATTTTTATGTGGGTTACTATTAATTATAAATATTTTACTTTTTAATAAAACTAGGTGAACAATTATTAAAGAGACTTTTATTTTCTAAAGCCTAAGTTGTTAAAGTAACTTATCACTTGGACTTATAAATATCTAATTATGAATTAATGTGTTTGGTAGCTAAAATGTTACCCTATCCCTTTTCTAGCCCATAATAAAAGGGTTTGATAAGATTTTATTTATATTAGTTAAGTTCTCTTTCCATTCTTAACCTAATTTAGTTATTATCTTGTTCGATTAAAAGTCATACACTTTAGAAGAAGAAGAGGAAAATCTTTACCTATAATATTTATTTAAATATTACCTTATTCAAAAGAATTAAATTTACGATAAAAGTACGCTTTCGCATTAATTTCAATTTCATGGTTTTTTAAATTTTATACAAATTTTAATTTTTCTTACATGGATTAGTTAATAGTATTAGCTATTTATATAAAAATATTTACTAAAATTAAATATTTATTATTTGTTATTTGTATGTAAATGATATACAAAGATATGTATATATTTTATAATTTATTTGAGTATTATTTGACTTGAATAATATTTTAGATTATAATATATTATTTATTATATAAAATTTTAATAAAAAACTATATCATTCTAATTTGTTATACTTATTTAATTTTCCTTTAAAAAATGGATAATTATAATTTTTTTAGTTAAAAATATTTATAATATTTTGGTAGATACTACAACTATCAAAATTTATTTTGTTAGTATTTTTAATGTTATATTTAAAATCTATATGTTTATTATTAAAAATATTAATTTATATATAAAAATATGTCTTTAACAAATAATATCATCCCATTGTTTCTATTTTTTTATTAATATGTATTGCTCTTTAATTTAAAAGATATAATTTCACAAAATATTAATTTTTTAATACATTTTCTATTATTCTCTATGAAGTGAAACATATATTCTTTTCTTTTTATACAATTTGATAAAAATATGATTATATTCATGTAATATCATGTAAATATTTTAATATAATTTATTATATATGTTAGATTTTTCTCTCAAAAATAAATAAATATAATTTAGTATTTTCTTATTTATTGATGATGGAAATGTAAAAAATTTTACAATTATAGGCAAGAATGTCTTTTTCTATACTAAACACAAATCAAATGTCTCAAAAAACTGCTATTCTTAACTTTTTTTAAAATGATTGTTTAAAGATCAATAAATTGACTATAATAATTATTTGTCAAATACTCAAATTAATTCATTAATGTAGTCAAGCAGTTTAAAGCATTCAAATTAACTAAAAGCTAATAAAAAAAATGCTTACCAAACACCTTGTAATATTATTAATATTTAAACATATTTGTTTGAATAAAAATATCTTTAATTAACATTTGGTCTATAGAATAATATCTTTCTAGAAATTGATAGGTGATGGTAAATAGCATCGACAGTTAATAATGGTAAGTAGGGGTGTATGTAAGTTAAATAGTTTATAAGAGGCAAATGATCTAATCTACTTATAATCTATCCTAACTTAGCTTATTTGTCTAAATAAATTAGGTTAAGGCTAATAAATATTTAGATAAATAAGTCAAGCCTATTTTCTTTAAACTTGACTTATAATCCTATCAGGCCAATCTATTAAAATATTAGTAGATTTATAAATAATATAATATATGTACATATATTATACATACACACACTCCCCCACCCCTAATCAAGCTATTAAATAATTTTAAACTTGAATAATATCTTAACCTATTAATATATCTTAAAGTTTATTTATACAAATGATTTTTTAAATAGGTTGAAATGTCAAGTTAGGTCAATTTAGGCTTTTTTAATAAGTTAAGCTAAGTATAAATTTTGACTTTATATATGTTAACAGGTCAAGTTCAAACTAATGTTTTAGAAAATAAGTTTAGCATATTTAAAATAAAGCTTAGCTCAACTTATCCTATTTGCAATCTTATTAGTAAGTGATGCGATGGTAACAAATGATAGTCAACAATAATAGATGATGGTGAAGCAATAATTATAAACAATGGCCAGTGATAACAAATGGCAATAAGTGATAGTAGATAATGTTCGACAATAGCAAGTAGTGGTTAATAATAATAAATGTGCTACAAGTGGTCATCAACTGCCAATTGATAATTTGCTATTTATTAATAACTCTTTACCTGTTTTGCAAATATCATCATTTAAAATTAAGAGTAGAAAAAAGAGAAATTTTACTTTATCTTATTGGCTTATATCTTATCTAAAGGTTTATAATAATTTTATACTATATTAATAAAGTAAAATTGATAACTTGATATTTAATAAATGTACCAAACATTTGTTAAATCAAGATAGGATATACTTATACCATCAATCCTTTATTATATGCTCCAAACAAGCCATAAATGTTTCAATTATAATATAATAAAATCAGTCCTTAACCTCACTCAATGAATAAATGATAATTATTAATTTTATTATTCATTTGTTAAGTTTATGGGATATACAAACAAAAAAAATTCTAATTTTCAATTTCTAACATCAAAATGGTCACAAAAATGATAAAAGTTGACAATCAACCTTTATTTATTGAATTAAATTAAAGATAGATATTTCTCATAAATCATTTAATTAATCATTATTTGATAAAATAGAGAGAATAAAATTTCTGGCAAAATATAAAAGATTGCTTGCCAACATTCACCGAACTTAAAAATGATTTATTAGAAAAAAAATTTAATTCTCATTGTGTAGAGAACTTACCTTTTTGAAAATTCAATTCATTGCAAAAACTAACGCATTAACCAAAGGACCCCAAAAATAAAAAGGCAAAGAATATACAAGTATCTCTTTTTGGCACTAATACTATATAAGTATGGTATATTTGACACAATAAATAAGTTAATTTATAAATTTTTAATTAAGTCAATAAGTTATAAATTAATTTTTAAAGATATTTAATAGATTAATTTATTTAAAATAATAAGTTCTTATTTAATAAATTTTACAAGAGATCTTATATCTTATAAGGTAATAGTTCTTAAAAACATTTCAATTTCATTTTTACTCTTTTAATTAAATGACAACTATATTTTAATTACATAAATAATTATTTAATATATTTTTATTAAATCAATATAAATAAAAATAAGTAAGTAAATGAGTAAATAAATATGCATTATCCTAAAATTTAATTAATTATATTTTAAATTGTTTTATTATTATTTTGAATAATAAATAAATATGTAATATTACAAACATAATTAATTAAGTTTGAAATAATTATATTATTATTTTAAATATTTTAATTATACTAATATAATTTAATCTTAAAATAAATATAACTAATTTAATTTTTATATTTACATATACATATTAACATATCCTTTTATGTCATAATATTTTTCATCTAGTTTACTGGCTATTTCAACCAAACATTTTAATACAATAGTTGGCTTATCATCGATAAGTTTTCAGCCATATGTTATAATTAACTTATTAGTTATTTACATTAAAAAAATCATAAGATTTTGTCTAATATAACAAATAAATTTACTTATAATTTATTAAAAAAATAAATCTTGATTTAATGAGTTGTTATGGCTAGCTTATGGCTTATAGGTGTTGTTTTCAAAATTATATATATTTTTAATTTATTGACAATATATGCCTTTAATTATATTTTAAGTAATTATATTATTATTTTAAGTAGCAAATAAATAAATAATTCATAAATAAATATTAAATGTTAAAATTATAATTAATTAAATTTTAACTAATTTTATATTTTTATTTTAGATATATTTATTGTATTAATATAATTCAATCTAAATATAGGTTATTTGAGTTCGTATGTCTATTTATATCAATATATCTTTTTATATCCATTTATATTTTTCAACTAATTCAACACTTAATTTTATTAAACATTTTTAATATAATTAACTAATTTATCAATTAAAGCTAATAACTATCGATCATATATTATCAATTAACTTACTAGTTATTTACTCTAAATATAATCTAAATCCATCTTCCTTTCCTTTGCATTGCAACAACTTTGTTTCTTTCTTTTCTCTTTTTTCTCTCCCTGCCTAAACTTTAAACCTCTATATAAGGTAGTATTTAAATGAATACTATAACTTTAGATCTTCCTCTCTTTCTCTTACCTTCTCTTAGAGTATATAGCTCTCAATATGATAAGTCAGTAATTGAATTAGGTTAGAAGTAAAAAATTGATTTAATCAATATAAATAAAATTCTCCCAGGCCCTCAAATTATAGGCCAAAAAAGGTATAGACTTACATTTTGACTACCAAATACATTAATTCATAAGTAGGTATATATAAGCCTAAATAATAGATCACTTTGACAAATTAGGTTTTAAAAAATAAAAATCTCTTAAATCATTGTTGAGCTAACTTTATAAAAAAAATTAAAATATATACAATTAATAATAACCCATATAAAAATCCTAATAATCAAATTAACTAATATAATCATTAGCTAACTGTTAATTCAATAAATTAATTGTTAATATAATTAATCAATTGTTAAATAGGTATATTAACTAATGACTAATGGCATAATTTTAAACTATTATTTCTTATACAATTGTATTTAAAATATTAAATAATATTATATCTTTTTATTTTATTATTCTATCTTATATTGTCATATTAATTTATTATATCATATCCCCGTACAACCATGACATTGACATCCAAAATGAATCCCGAAAATTTTCTTATGATCACCTTTTTTTAATTATATTTTTCATATAACTTTTTATCCATTAAAAAAATTTCAATTTTTGAAAAATGTATGGGGCGTAAAATTAATGATGGATTATTTTCATTAGACCAGAGTGAAAACACGAGTTACGAGTGAAACAGAGTTATTTCTCACCATATCATAACTCACATACAGTGCCCCACATATGAAAACAACTTGTGATGCAGCCATGAGAGACAGAAAGCAATCAGTGGATTGCTTTCTACCATTCCCATCCCATCATTTTTCTCATTGGGGCTGTAAAATTAGCTGTCATTTCTGGGCCCACCTTTGAGGAAGCAATTGCATGCTCTCCATTCCACCATAAACTACACAGACTATCAGATAAGACAGGAAGGTCAACAGCCAACTTCCAAATTCCATCATCAATTTCCTTTTTCAACCCAAAACCCAATCTTCAATGCATTTTTTATTTAGCCAAGATCTTGCATTAAATAACTTCCACACAAACAAAATGAACCAAAAATGAAAATGTTGACATCCGGCGTCCTCAGCTTAGCCCGCAGATCTTCCATCTTTAATTTATTAGGCATGACAGGCATGATTGAATCGGTATATTGGAAATTGTTTATTTATGGATCTATTCGTTACAGTTCATTGTTTTCTGCAACAATATATTAATTTGTATGTACTTATTTTGTCTAGATTATCTTGTAAGTGGTGGATTATCTCATGCCCGTTACTTTGTATTTCTTTTATTCACAAAAGAATGGATAATCTGGTAACAAATAATTAATTATTGTAGCACTTTGGATTGAATCTATAAGTATCATTATAAATTTTTAAAGTCAGAAGTTACATGTCTTAATTTTGAAGTGAAGCAGTTTAATCCACTCATAAACTTGCTTGTCCCGAAAATGTAATTAATTATTATTGTCATATTCAATGAAGTCCATACCTTTCTTGTATATAAAATTAAGTAAAAGTGCAAGAGCCTTAAGAATATAACAAAAAGCTTCATACCCCACACCGCTAACAATTGATTTTTCACGTTTCCCAATACGCTCTAACATTCGTAACCTAAATCATCCATTTGTAGAATCGACGAAGGTAATTCTCGAGCACTGCGAAATATGAATTCTTTCATTTTTTATCACTTCTCAATATATTGTCAAGATAGCAACAGCAAGATAAGGCTATAATTATAATTATAATTATAATTATAGTTTGTAACCGTTATGAAATGAGGGAAAAACATCCCATAAAATAATACGGGCAACCTTGTAACGAGGGAAAACAGAAGCAAGCCTGAGCTGAAACAATCTTAATTTAATGAACTGCTTAAGTCTGCTAAAACCCAAAGATTACGGACAGACATAAATATTGTGGTATGTATCTTCTGAGATTTCATTTGCGGGTATTAGGGTTTCATAGAGCAAAAACTGTAGCATGGATACGACAATTTTGGAAGGATCCGCTTTCCAACATAAATGACTACTACTATATAACACAAAGACATTTCAATTCCCCCTTTTCGTACGATAAAGAGTTGTCTCTGAGATCACCCCATTACAATAATGGTTGCGACAGAGAGGGCTTCAGAGCCACAACTGAAATCAGAAGAAGGAACGAAGAGAGAGATGCCGGAGTAAAAATAAAAGAATGTTATTTACATCTATAATTCTTCACACATTTTTACATTTATATGCATAACTTGAACTCAATATGAGTTGAGTTAGTTTCATTTATTTAAAATAAATCAAGCTAATTTAAGTTAAATTGTTTGATAGATAATTTATTGGTAGAGTAACGGGGGATAGAGAGCATGCATGCCTTATTTTGGCTGATAAGTAGTGCAATGAGGACAGACGCGTGTAGGGTTTATCTGGCAGGATCAGTAGCTTTCTTTTCTTTGTTGTTTTAAAATGTTGTACATCTTTTCAGGTTCATCAGGCTCGCTCTCCAAGAAACGAAGTTGGGTGGGAGAGATAAAGGAAGAGAGGCACAGGGAAAAGGGCTTGGGTTAGTGCTAGCAGGTGAGACAGAATCAATGGGCGCAAGTGATGGTGCTGTGCTGATGTGGTGGTGGTTGTGCATTCCAGCCCACCACCATTAAAACACTTTCTTAATTACTCTCTCTTAAATATCAAACTCTACCAAACAATGCCTCTCTTGGTAAGTGGACTCTCCAAATTAATCTTCATTTTCTCTACAGTTTATTCAATGATCCCTTGTATTAAAACAAAAACAGTAACTTTCATCTCATTCAGATCAAAACCAGACAAGCACATTCTCTCTGCCTGAAAATTCAGAAAGTAAGTGATTGATTTCCCTGCAATGCATTTCAAAGATGTAGCAGAAAAGGAAAGGAACAAAGCAAAATCCTTTATCGGGACTCATAAACCTTGCCTATCCTATAGCATGTAGAACATTAGATGTTACCCAAGTGAGGATCATAGTCTCTTCCTCCAAGTTATGTGCTTGTCACACTGACATATCAATTCCTCTCTGGATTAATTTTTACTTTCTTGTTTACAGCAAAAGTATTAAGTCGTTTAATTAATGTGTCCATGAATCGGGGGGAAAAAAGCCCCTGAAATAACATTCAAATGTCATTGAATAATTAATAGTGCCCTTGTTCTCATGATCACTCCGGCTAGTTCATGCCTCTTGTATTTTGAATTATTGATTTCTAAAACAAAATGTTTACATCATCGACAAATAATTGAAGTGTAATAAGTAGACACTTTAGATAAGGCTCGGCTTGTTTCCTCCAAAGCATTTTTTATTGGGAATTATAATATATATATATATATATATATATATATATATGTGTGTGTGTGTGTGTGTGTGTGTGTGTGAGAGAGAGAGAGAGAGAGAGAGAGAGTGATGTATTATTTATATTTACAATTTTAAAAAATGATACTTAAAAATATGAGAATGTAGAAAAGAGGAATTTACTTTCCTTAAAATTTTCATATTTAAAGTTAATCAAATAAAATAATTTTTCTTATTTGAATATTTTATAACGAAAATTATTTTTTATTAAAATAAATAAAATCATAATGTCTTGTTCATTTTAGATTGACTTTAATGACTAAAATTCCCCCAATAAATATTCCTGTGATTGAATAAATGAATAGTACGTCATTTAAAAAAAAAAATACGCCCCCTTTTTTTGGTCTGTTTTCTTCAAATTTTTAAACGAATTTCCCAGTCTAACCGTACTAAGAAATCTCATAATGGGGTTTTGGTTGTAAAATGATGGCCCGCATGGATGTTGTTGGAGCTGGGTGGACGACCGCCCAGATAGAGGCCCACATTGCCCGTCAGAACTTAATGATAATGTTTTCCCTTAATCACAGAAAGAAAAATATCACAGTACATTATTGCTGATTGCTGGTATTGTTGACTACCGGAGAGGTTGAAAAAATGGCATAATGAGCGTTGACCTTTCCAAATTGCCCTTTACCTCTGTTTTTTCATCATAACTTCCCATACAGAAGTCACCGTTGAGCAAGCGATTTCCAAAGTGATAATTGAAATAAAGGCAGCGACCAAATGGAGGATTTCATAACATTGGAATCAAATCTTTGAGGGCAGGCTATTAAACTCCATACTCATGAAAGCAACCGGCATCGAAGGACTGACACTGTTTCGTGCTAATAATTTTGACATGATCGGCGAAACAACTGCGCATAAGCAGAAGCCATGTAAATATGCACCGAACACCGTCTTCAATTTTCTATCACTATTTTCAAATACTACTCTTGCATCCACAAGTTCGAAGGTGCATAATGGCAATCAATGATTAAAATAATGCTGGTTCTGTATCATTTGATTTTACAAGTGAAATTCGATCAGATATTTGTTAGAAGTATGAATTAAAATCATAAAATATAAAATTAATCATAATAAAATTATGAGCGTACTTGGAGCATAATTTGATAAGGCCATGACTGATCTGAATGATGATGAGTAAAATTACAACCTACTTGACCCCTTAGGTTATCAAGATAGAGAGAAAAGGGAGAGAAAAAAATTTAGAAGAGTGAGAATCCTTATTTTCTGTGTATCAAAATAATAACCTTGATCTCTCTATTTAAGGTCAGACTTGTGATAGGAAACCACTGACCACTAAAAGGCTGTAGGTTGGGACCTCTACCCATATGGGTTTATGCATAATCCAACCTATCATGGATCATACATATTAAACTAAAGTCCGATCTATTCTATGCTTAATATTAAAATATAAAACTAATTACTTAAATAAATATTTTATTAATTAATTAATGTTAATCCACATAATATTTCAAATAAAATTAATTATTTTATTTTTAAATACAATAATCTCCCACTTGGATAGCATTAATTAATTATATGAAATAATTAAAACATCAATAATTAAGCAATTAGTTATACATTAAGTTATAAACTTAATTCAGAGAATGAGACCACACAGAATCACTGAATCCGATAGGGAGACAAGTGATATAATGTCTCATAATCTGAAAGGAACAGAATAACTTTAGTCTTTCAACTATAGCTCAGAAGAGAAACAACTTAAAATCATTGAATCCGATAGGGAAACAAATGATTTATATATGTATAAAACATATTACCAATGTTTCAATATCCAAACTGAGTGACGATTACAAAAGTGGAATGAGACCATACAGAATCATTGAATCCAATAAGGAGACAAGTGATGTTAAATTAATGTCTCATAATCCTAAAGGAACTTGATATATATATATAAAAAGTTAATCTTTTGACCACAGCTAATAAGAGAAACAACTTAAAATCATTGAATCCGATAGGGAAGCAAATGATTTATATATATATATATATATATATATATATATATATATATATATATATATATATATATATATATATATATATATATATATATATATATAACATATCACCAATGTTTCAAAATGAGCAATTACTGGTCACAAATATCAATAAAATAAAATAAGCATATCTCAGACTCCCACTAAACTAAGGCTTCATGAAAATTTAACAAGACTCATATGAGTTAGTTGATTTTAAATACTCCTATAGGTAAGCCTTAAGTCAACAAATCCCTTGCATGTCTCCACTAGGGCTATGTTTAATGTGAGTCTGAAATTCAGCAATCTTTTCTCTCTAACAAATAGGAGTTTATCATAAAAAAATGTTCAATATGTCTAGAATTCCTATTGTTTTGAGAAAAGTACAAAACAGAAGCCTTATCGCAATAAAAAATTGGTAGAGATCGCGATATAGAATTAACTAATTGCATGCCAAATATCAACTTCCTCAACCTTACAGCCTATCAAGTGGCTTCATAATATGCGATAAACTCTGCTTCCATTGTTAAGGTAGCTGTGAGTATCTCTTTAACACTTTCCCATGAAACAGCTCCTTCAAATATCATAAAGATGTATCTAGATGTTGACTTACGATCATCTATGTACAAGGCATAATCAGAATCTGAATAACCAATACTTTCAAGTAAATTAGATTGTCTACAAGTCAACATATGATTCATAGTATCTTAAAGATACTACATATTACTATCTTGGTCACTCTCCAATGATCCATCCTAGGGTTACTTGATAATCTTCCAAGCATACTAATAGCATAAAGCTATATTTAAACGAATGCAGACCAGTGTATACATAAGATTATTAATAGCGGAAGCATAAGAAATCTTATCCATTTCAGCCCTTTCAATATCAGCTTGAGGATAATATGATTGAGATAACATATTATCTTTCTAAGTAGGCATTGGACTAGATGCACAGGTATTGATTTTAAATCTTTCAAGCATCCATTCAATCAAATTGGCTTGGTACAAACCTAAAATACTATGAGTTCTATCACGATGGATTTAAATTTCAAAATAAAAGATGTTTGGCTAAAGATCAAAATGACATGATAACATGCATTTTAACTCATCTAAAATAACTGAGTTTCTAGCCAACAAAATGTCATCAACATAAAGCACTAAGATGACAAAATTACTCTAATAAATTTATTAAAATTCCTGCAAGTACACAATATAGTCATATGATATTGCAAGTCTCTAAACCCTTTGAGTTCATCTGAACTTAATGGCTAGCTGATTAGGTTTTTCAACATGAGAATCTTTATTTATATGAATTGGACTGTCAATATTATCTCCTCTAGTGGTGAAGGAATTAAAATAGGTATAGACAGAATGGTGGCCTTGTCATGTAAATTAATAGCCCCAAGCATCGAACTCCCACTATCTAAGCCATCCTTAGAGAAAAATGTCCAATCAAACTTAATTATCTTGGTACTATAAGTGGGATAAGAAAATTTATAACCCCTTGATCCAATTCAATACTTAATGAAGAACCCACTGATTGTTCTAGAGCCTAATTTCTTCAACTAGGGATTATATGGTCTCATCTCTACTTTATAACCCCACACTTAAAAGTTTTAAAATATGAGAAATCTAGGTTTAACAACATATCTTTATTTTACCAATCTTTCTAATCTCTTTTTAGAAAAATGGCATAAAATTAATCCCATAAAATGGAAGAATTTTAACTCATTCTAGGTTGTTTATGCCTAATTATAGCATTGATGGGAATATCAGAAGATACAACAAGATATTTTTTTTTTAAATTCAAATGATATGAATCATTTTGTAAGGTGACATTACCAACAATAGCAAAATCACTATGAATCTCAATCTTTCCACTTCCTTGCCAAAAGGAATAACCACAATTATCCAAAACAAAATTAGAAATCAAATTTCTTCTGGATAGAAGGCACATAAACAACATTAGTCATATCCAATATGTCTAGAGGACAAACATAAAGAAATTGATCCTATGCATTAAACCTCAACCTTATGACCTGCTACTCCTAAGACATTTTTCTCCCTTTTTATTTGGGATCCACTGGTTCTTGAGCCCCTTTAAAGAATTTATAACATGAACATTTTTACCAGAATCTAATCATCAAAATCCAGAAGATATTTCAAGTTTATTGGACTTAAAACACACTAAAGTTAAATGGGTAGAATTGAATTTCTCTTCAACAACTTTCATGTACTCCACAACAGTGTCCTTATCTGGAATATTCTCTCTAATTCTCTTTTCAATAGTGAACTTAATTACTACTAAATAGATCCGATTTGACTTATACCATTGTTTGTAATAGGTCTTATCTACAATACTAGACTCAAGTAATAGATTAGCCAGCTTCGATTTTCTAATAGCCAAATTTTACTTAGATATTGTCAAATACATGTTTAAAGACTCTCTCCATTTATCATAGTTTATTCCATTAAGAGTCCTTACCACAAATAGTTATTGAAAGGCCGAGATTGATGCAACAGAATTGGGAAATTATTAATTATGTGTGCACAACATAATTATAACAAAAGATTCTCAATTTAAACAAATCAGTCAAACAACTATTTAACAAGCTGGTATCAAAATTACATGTACCATACGATTTGGCTTGTACAAGAACCTACATAAAAAATGAAATTAATATAACCATACCAATAGGGTACAAGAAATATTGAAATCATTATAAACGCTGTATGCCTATTCTAAGGAGTCTAAGCCTTAAAATTATATTAACAATGTCACACCGATAGGGTGTAACCATCATCAATGTAATGTACTCCAAAAAATCCTAGAAGGATAATATTTTATGTAATACAGTCTTATTATATCCATAATCTATCATTAGTGTCAAATAAATAGTTTTAGGTGTCTTTATATGTACGAAATTACATAATTAAGGGTTCAAAATTTATCTAACATACCTATGTTTACAATTAGAGAGAGTCACAGCACAACAAGCTTAGAAAAATTACAAAGAATGTCCATGAATTTTCTTAGACCAAAATTCCATAGATAAAATATATTTTTATGCAATATAAACTTTACAAAATTTAAAATAAATAATTACTAGTCTCAAAAAATTCTGAAAAAATTACATAAAGATACAAAATAAAATTCTACATAAGTGGGCCAAAATTGGGCCCCAAAGACCCAGAGAGTAGCATACACGCACCAACACGCGCGTAAGCCTGCAAGTGGGCTTGATTTTAAATCAGAAGTCAACTGACTGGCGTGTGAGATACACGCACCACACACGCATGTGACTCACGCGCGGTCGTTGACTGGTCAAAAAAATTGTTCTGGAGTGCGCGCGTGCATTTCACGCGCTACTGGCACGTGTATCTCACGCACTGCCAGACACAGTCATGATTTGCGCGTGACTTACACGCGCTCGACTAGCGCATAGGTCCCACGTGTGCAAGCAGCACCGCTGTTCCAGCTTCCTCCTTCGTCTATTTGGTTTTTAAAGTTAATTTTTCCACCATTAATGGACGTTTTGAGCTCTAAAAAATTTATTTTTAACCATTTTAAGTCATAAAAAATTATATCTAACCTATTCTTAATACGGATTCATATATTAAACTGAAGTAAAAGCTTCAAAATTGTACAGTTATGTTTATAAAATTTTTTTAGGAAAAATTCAAATTGATCTGGAGCATAACCACAAATTTAACGTAATCAAATAACATAATAATATTCTCCATGTATTTGAGAACACGATTCATGCATTGCTCAGAAGATAAGCTTCAAATTTTGTGATCTATGGTTATAATGTTTTCCGAAAAAAATTCAAACTTCGATCCGCAACATTCATGAAATTTTAATACAATTAAATCATAGAATAATATTTGCAATGTATATAACATCAGGATTCAAGATTTAATTGAAAGGAAAAAAAAACAGATCCATTGTTTTAGAATTAAAAATTCCCAATTTGTGACAATTTCAAGTACGAAAATAAAACAAAAAATTGAGAATTTCATGAATTTGCCAAGGTAATTAAAATTGCTCATAATCATCTAAATTCATACTGTCAACATGCTCTGATACCAATTGTTGGAAGTATGAATTAAAATCATAAAATATAAAATTAATCATAATAAAATTATGAGCGTACCTGGAGCATAATTTGATAAGGCCATGACTGATCTGAATGATGATGAGTAGAATTACAACCTACTTGGCCCCTTAGGTTATCAAGATAGAGAGAAAAGGGAGAGAAAAAATTTAGAAGAGTGGGAATCCTTATTTTCTGTGTATCAAAATAATAACTCTGATCTCTCTATTTAAGGTCAGACTTGTAATAGGAAACCACTGACCACTAAAGGGCTGTAGGTTGAGACCTCTACCCATATGAGCTTATGCATAATCCAACCTATCATGGATCATACACATTAAACTAGGGCCCGATCTGTTCTATGCTTAATATTAAAATACAAAACTAATTACTTAAATAAATATTTCATTAATTAATTAATGTTAATCCATATAATATTTCAAATAAAATTAATTATTTTATTTTTAAATACAACAATATTTGCTTCTAATTTTTGGGGTCGCGGTAGTGAATGATGCGGAATTACACATGGCAGTCTCTCAACAGACAACTTACAAAACATAAGCAGCTGGATTGTCCGAATTTCCCTAGAAAACTGTCCCGGCTGGAAAGCTAAGCAGTGAATATTTCCTCTGAACAAAAATTTAGTCTTCGTTGGAAAGTTTTTTTCGGTATAAAAATGTTATATACATATTCAATGAAGAAGGGATACATCACTTGTACTAATAATTTTAAAAAAAATAATACCTAAATATATAATAGTATAAGAAAATAAATCTGTTTTTAAAATAAAAAATTAAATGAATAAAATATTTTTTATTTTAATATTTTATAATTATATTTTTCATTCAAATAAATGAATTTACCTCTTGAGTTTAGTTTTTCAAAATTTCATACTAACGGCCGTTGGGTTATTCAGTCAAACCAACATGCAGGGGTAAAGATGATATTGTCTAGGGATCTAGAAACACGTTCAGCTGAACATCTAAAAGTAGGCAAAACATAATTTGTGTGCGTTATTGACCTGTGCAGAAAACCACCCCAGTTAGACAACTTGCCCCTGCCGAGCTCGACCCTTTTGACTCCCAATTGTCCGGCCTCAACTACCCGTTCCAATTACAATAGCCCGTGACTACTGTATTATAGCTGGATAACTCAATCCCCATCCAGAACCAATAATTTGTCGTTTGCCTTTCCAGTGGCAGTCGTTTGATGGCAGTATCAAGACTCGTGATGTTCTTCTCTCCTTTCACTGACGGCATCCTTGGCACTGGGCTGGCGATGCTCATGGAAACGAATCCAAAATCCTACTGAAGTTAGGATTAAATTAGCACAACCTCCTTCATGATTAGACTTAATTACATATATTTTGATTCTTTTCTTTGAGAAATTTACCTTGACTCCCTAAATTTATGAGCTTGCACTATTAAATCTAATCATTAATTACATTTATTTATTTTTTAAATTAAATTTTATATATTTAATTAATGATTAGTTCGGATAATGTATTGATATATCACTAATTTAAAGTTATACAAAAGAATTTTCGTGACAACTGTTATGGAAATCATGGAAAATGCCTCAATTCAGCAAGCCCACCAACAGAAAGAAGTGAAAGTAAATCACTCGAACCCTTAGAAATTTAATTTATTCTATTTATAAAATAGAATAAATTTAACTTAAATTTTTTACTCCTTCTATAAAATATTTTAAATTATCTTATTTAAAATCAAGCTTATTAGCTAATTAGATCGGCTTATATTTTTATATATTAAATTATATATGATAAATATAATATTTAAAAATATATTTTATATAAATTTTAAAAAGTGTATAAAAATTTTGAAACATTTTTTATATCTTAATTTTAATCTATATTATAACTATTTAATTTACTAATTTAAAATTATTACTTGATGTTGAATTGAATTCGAATTGAGTTGAATTTTGAATTTAAAATTTTTTTAATTAATCAAGATAAGTTGAAATTAAATATTATTATTAGTTTGAACTCAAACAATATTTTATATTAGTTAAATTATTCTTAATAATATTATAATTCAATTTAATTTTATTTCAAATAATATTTTTTAAGAATATTTACTAATTATTAATATATCTATGTAGTATGTAGTTTAACAAACTAGACTAGATCTTGAAAAAATTAAAGCTTTATTTTGTGCAAATAGTTTATAAATTAACTGATAATTAATAAGTTAACTAATAATCAATAAACTAGTTAATAATTAATAATTGATATGTTAACTGATTATTTAAGATGTATTTTATAAAATTAGATATTAAACTAATTGAAATTATAAAATAACATAAAATAGTATATTAATAGAAATATATATAATTAAAATAATTTATATTTATTTAAATATAAAATTATATTAATATAATTAATATATTTAAAAATAAAAATATAATGTCTAACATTTAATTAATAATATTTTATGAATTTATATATTTATTTACATAAATTTTTATATTATTATTTATAACAAAATTATAATTACTTATAATTATAAATATATAATTACATTTGATGAAAAAATAATATTTAAATTTATGTTATGAAAGATATGAGTTATAAATTAATAAAAAAATGATATATTTTAAAAAAATTGAAAAGGTGATAGCTTATATGTTATAAACTATTTAAAGTAATTTATTAAATTAGAATTTTTTTTTCACTTAGTTAGTGCACAAAATACTTAAAAGACTAGCTTATAACCTATTTACTAGGTCAACAAACTATTACTTAACTTATTTATTGTACAAAATGAAACCTATATATGAACTAGACTAGACTAAGTTTTATGCTTACCAAAAGCTTGTAACTTAAGTTAGGCCAAAAAAACTTTTTTTCACAAAATTAATCTATTTTAGACAAAATTTAACTCAACTTAATTTATTTCTACCTTTATTAGTAAGATCTTTCTCATCAAACCTTTATGACACTTGTACCTTCTAAAAATGCAAGGCAGAGGAAAGTCCAAATTTGCTCAAAATATATTGAAGAGTAAAAAGGGGTAAATAATAGATTCAAAATTAGTATTATATTAATTTTAATTTTAATTAGAATATAATTTTTTGTATAAATTATCTAAAATATTGATACTAATTTTAATTGCAATGTAATTTCTTTACATAAATCTCTTACAAATCATATTATTTCAATAATATAGCAATAAAACTTTTTAATAAAATACATGTGAAAAGAGTTGCAAAAAAAAGGTATTTATTATACTATAATAATTTTGTTTTAATTATTTAAAACATTTCAATAACATATAACAAAATAAAAAAAAGAAAGAATAACTATTATTCAATTTGTGATATATTTCAAGATAATAGATATTAACAAGATTAGCATTTTTTTTCAAAAGTAAAATTATCTTTAGTAAATATTAATGAAATTATTACCTTGCTACTTAATTTTTCCATTTTTTTTCTTAGAAAACTTCCTCTTCTTTTTGTTTATAAGCTTCAAGTTCACCTGCACCTTCTTTTCCTTCTTCATTGAAACCTCTTACTTTAGCCACTACAATCTTTCACTCTTTATAATATATTTGGTTAGATGGAATGAAATAAATTAGGAATAAGAATAAGAATAAAATGTAATAATCATTTCATAATTATGTCTGATATAATAAAGAATAGAATGAGCATTTCATTTTATTTTTATATTTAACATAACAAGATTTTTATGGAATGTAATTGAAAAAATGCTATCAATGACAACAACACTCTTAAATAAAAAATAAATAAGTGTAAAAATTAATAATTTTTATATGAAAATTAATATTATTATTTTTATTTATTTATAATTTTCATGTTTAACAAATAGATAATTTGTGTTAAATTGATTAATTTATATATGTATATATCAAATTATTAAAATAAATTTAATGTAAAATTATATTATTTTTAATTAAAAATATTAATTAGTATATTATATTCATTTATATTATAATCATAACAATATTAAAAAAATTATAGATTATTAAAATAAAATGTGAATAACTTGATATTTATTTTATATTGATTAATATTGTACATTGTAAAAAAATTAAATATAATATATTTGATTAAAAGTTTTAGAATTTTTTTAATTTGAAATATTTTCACACTTATAATAAAATAATAAAAAATTTTAAAAATAGGTAAAGCTTTAACTACATTATTATATTAAAAAAAAGGATAATTTTGAAATTTTAAAAATTTAATAAGGACAATGCTATCAAAAGTTCAATCCAAAATGAGAAAATGGGTTATTCTATCATTTTTGCTATAAAGTGAATATTTCATCATTTGACAAAATGGTCATTTCTTAGAAAATGAGGATTCTCATTTCATAGTGTCTACCAAATACACTTTTAAACCATTCCCTTTTCCATTCTTATTACCTTTCATTCCATTCTATTCAATCAAATGTACTCTTAGTTTCTTTTCTTTTGCTATCAACACCACTTAAAGGCAAGCAACATCATTTCACAAAATTACTCACTATTTTTCATTATTAATAGTAAATTGCAATTAAAATAAACTAAAATTATAAAATAAAAAATGATCATCTAAGAAGTCTAAGCCTTTGTTTTTCATTCCTAAATTCCCTATCACATAAATTTCAAATTTGACATGAAATAACTATGAACCATCACTAACATCACTCATTATCTAAATCTAGATTAGATTTTTCATCTTGTCTAGATCCATCATTGAAAGTCATAATCTTTTAATTGTTTGTTTTGTACTTTCGGCGCTAAGGTTAAGCATAATAGGCCGAACTTGCCCGAACCTATATGTAATGTTAGGCTTAGATCGGGTCTTGTCAAGTGGCTAAATAAAATGGGCAATTGATTGCTTAAAATTGGGTTCAGTCAATCAATATTAGGTTCAAGGTTACAAACTCGATTGAAACCAAACTCGAGCTAAGTCAAACATTTGAAAATTTTTTAACTATCCTATTCCTGAAACAATGTCATATTGGTTACTATTTATAAATAAAAACCCTAGTTCAGAGTTTTAAAATCAAATTATCCTGCCCACATGGCCACACTTAAACAAGAGACATCAAACGGATCCAAATCCTAGCAGCACTACAATCGATAGCTGTAATTTGACTCTTTCCCTTTCTCTTTTGCTTTTGTATGGCCTTTTGAGAAGTCTTCACTCTTTACCTTACTCCTATGGCGTCCACACCTAAGTTCTGGCCATAAAAACCATCAATTACAACAATTTATGAAACCTCTACATAAAACCAGTAGTGTTAAGTCACGTTCCTAATCAATGGTCTCATTTTTTGCATTTTATCACTACTGACTACCAAAAGAGGATGACAAGTTGCATTATTCACTCAAGTTGGTAACCTCATTCAAAAGCTTCCCTAATTCCCTAAGTTTGTTGTCTATGATAGAGGCAGAGAAAACTTACTAAAAAAAAGAAAACGGCAAGATGCTTCCATTGCTTTAGCTGGCAACCTCACTCTTATTACTTTTTATTTTTTATTTATGATTTATCATCATACATCTATGAACATGATGGATTTGTGTGCTTAAGTTTGTTGGTTCCATTTTTAAGTAAGCTTTACTATTTTAGGGTTTGACTATTACATGACTTCTATCTAATTAGGTTTTTTTATAGAGGTCTAATTGTGATTGGTTTAGTTGCTTAGGGTTTTCAAACAAGGGTTTCATAATTTTAATTTTCATTACTTGAAATTAAGTTTTTGTTGCATTTTTTGCATGTTTACCGAATTATTTTATACTCATATTATATTTCAAAGGTTTTTTTATTTAGGGTTTTGTTAGGTTGCATAATGAAATTAAAATCTTATACATAATAAATGAATTTTTTATTTCAATTAACATTCTTTATTAATTTTTTCATTATTTTTAATTTTTTTACTGGTTTTATATGATATTTAATTTGCACACATTTTCTCTAATTGTTCTTTTATTATTGTTTCTTATTTCATTCTTTGGTTATATTATAAGTGGAAGTTTTGTATCCAATGTATGTTGTTATCTGTTCATGACTTTGACATTATGATATTAGTAAATTATTTTTTAGAACTCTTCTAGTTTCTAACCTTTTTGTTTCTTTTTTGTACAAGTTTTTTTTATCTTATTAAATCTTTGTTTTTAGTACATCTAATTAAAAAAGGAAAGAAACAAATAGTTTTAAGTGAATACCAAATGCTAATTTGAAGAACTCATTATGAAAAACTTTAGAAGGATTGAAGTTTAGGTTCTAACCAACAAAGATACTCTTTTTAATCAACTCACTAAAATTTCATATTAATTAATTAATCTATTTTAGGTTGGTAGGATTTCTATGCTATGTTGTTTTAACTTTTGTACTAGATCCAATTCTATTTTTTTTCTCTTGATTTTCATTATTATAATTTTTGACATATTTAATAAAGATAAGATAATTTTTATTTGTAATATTTGCATGTTGTTGCATGTCTACTTAAAAATGATGCCTTTTTTGTAAGATTGATTAGTTTTCTCTACATGTTTACTTAAAACATATATTATCTTTTCTATTAATAGGTATTTTTCCTTTATTAAGACTATAAATTATAGGTGTTGTTAATGAGTCTTTTTTTTTTGTTATATATAAGAATCAATGTTGGGTTGGACATTATAAGTGTTGGTTTTCAACCCAAAATAAGTATATGAAGGGTGACTTTGTTAGAACTGTTATTGGTTTTTATATAAGTGAAATTCAATGCATTTAGCAGAACATTTGCAATTCATGCTTACAAAAAAAAGTCTTATCTGTGTTTACATTAATGCCTTAAAAGTATTTACTTAGATATTGAGTGGATATATCAAAGTATTTATGGTTCAAAAATTCCTTTCTGATAAGTTAAATTTAATTTACTTAGAAAATTTTAAAAAAAATTAATTAGTTGTGATTTAAATCTATCTCTTATCAGTAGATTGAGATACTCACCGGTAGTTTTCCTATAATTTTCAAGGTTTGGCTAAGATTACTACCTAGAATCTTTAACAAGGCCTTTACAATTTCATTATTCAAATAGTTACTTCATCATCCCCTCTTTTAAGATACTTCATTATTCAATAAGGCTTTGATCGATAATAATAGAGCCTAAAAAAAGGCTCTACTTATGGTAATTCTAACATATACAAGATAGTGAAGGTTAGCCTTTAATTTCTATGTTACATTGCTCTTTCTAGTGTTATCAATTATCTTGATGCATAGATTGCCTAAATTAATGACATATTTCTTTTGATTATTGATTACTAAGACATATTTAGGAGTTCATATAAACATAAATTGATTCACCCTAAGTGAATTAAGTTAACTCTGAAAAATTCTGTTAAATTCGTTCACATAAATTATGTTTTTAGACTTATTCATGATTGTTTTATCAATTCTATTTCATTATCCCCAAATTTGGCTAGTAACTTTAATATTTAGTTTAGCACTAACATCAGTTGTTCCATTGTTTTGTTTGAAGTTAGTAATATGGAGGCCATACAAACTAAAGATTCATGTCTAGAATCACAACTAACTATAGAAAATTAAACTCAGGAAAAAAAGTCAAGTCACCCCACTTAAAGTTATTCAAATCAAAAAGAGAAAGTTAACTTGCAAGTAAGCTAAGAAAGAAAGCTCTATATTGGAAACATTTTACCTCAATGCCAGATAATAAGGTAATAAAAACTACTACTACTACCTATAATTATTGTGGTAAGAGGTACTTATGTAATCCTAAGGACTATAGTACCACTAACATAAACAAGCATCTTAACATTTGCCCTAAGTTTCCATATGCTTTAGTATTTGATCCTAAACAAAAACTAATAGGATTTGAACTAAAAAATTAAGGGATATGACTAGTATGTTAGCTAAAAGTCAAGTCTGTGATATTGTTACATATAGGAAAGCATTGGGTACCTTTATTATAGTTAATGAGTAGCCATTTAGGATTGTAAAGGGATATAGGTTTAAAAACTTGTGTAGTTAGTTACAGCCCCAACTTCATGTCCTTTCACGTCATACCTTTGCGAGAAATTGTTACCAATTATATATAGATGAGTAAAAAAAATTGATAGCATATTTATCTAAATTCTTGGTTTTGCTTTACAATAAATTGTTAGACTTCTATCTAAAATCTAAACTACATGACACTCATAGCACCTTTTATTGATAAAGAATGGAAACTTCAAAAAAAGATTCTTAATTTCTATTCCGTTCCTAATCATAAAGGGGAAACTATTAGTAAACGCATTGAAAAATACCTTAAATAATAAAGAATTAAAAGGGTATTTGCTATCATAATAGATAATGCATCTAGTTACAATTGCACAGTTGAAAAAAAAATTAGAAGTCCTAATGGTTTAGTGCTAGATGGTGATTATATACGTATTAGGTATTATGCTCACGTAGTTAACTTGGTTGTCAATAAAGGCTTAAAAGAATTACATTCATCTATTGCATTAATTCATAATGCTATTAGGTATGTTACATCTTCACCATTTAGGTTAGGTAAATTTAAAACATATGTTGAATAAGCTAATATTGAGTGTAAAAAAGTAGTTTGCCTAGATGTATCCTCTCATTGGAACCTAACCTACCTTATGTTAAATTTTACCTAAAATTTTCAAGAAGTCTTTGAGAGGTTAGAAAATGATGGCCTTTCATATCTAGAATACTTTAATGAAAGATAAAGAGTCCATCTTCATTAGAGGGTTACGCCAATGCAAAGGTCTTCATAAAATTTTTCAAAGTTTTATACAATATAATGGTTGATTTATCCGGCTCACTCTACACTACATCTAATAATGTTTTCCCTCAACTTTCCTTAATTCGATCTAAGTTGGTCAAATAAGCATTAAGTGATAACCTTGTGTTAAGTGGCATGTCCACTAAAATGAAGAACAATATAATAAATATTGGAGAAAATTAGAGAACATTAATCCATTGCTCTTTATTGTCAATGTTTTATACCCTAGGTACAAGATTGCCTATATAAAGTGATCTTTTGATGACATTTATGATCCTGTAACTTCATATGACATTACATGTAAGATAAAGCTAGATTTGCAAATGTTATATGCATGGTAGCAACAAGCTGTATGAGCTAAAAAATGCTTCTTTTGATATGGATCAATCATCTCAAATGAGAGAATATAGAGTTCAAAAGGAGTAAAAAGCCCACAAGGCTAGAACTGTAACTTTTAAGTCACATTTGAAAGGAAGAGACTCCATTGAAGCTAAGAATAAGGTGAAGTGATATTTGGCTAAACCATGCAATGATAAAAGGGAGAATTTTTTATGTATTAGATTGGTGGAAGGTTAGTGATGTCTCTAAATTTCCAATTCTTTCTTATATTGCAAGGGATGTTCTTATTGTTCTAGTATCCACTGTTACTTCAAATTTTACTTTCTCTATTAGAGGTAGAGTATTAGATGTGTTTAAATCATCATTGTCACCAAAAGTGGTTAAAGCCTTGATTTGTGTGCAAAAGTGGTTGAAGCCAACATTATTTCCTAAGAAGGAACCCAATTTCATTGATAAGTTGGAAGATTATAAGAAGATTGAAGAATGTAAAAAAATTACTCTTGTGAAACTTTTTTTTAAGAAATTATGCTTTCTTTGCCTTTCTTTATTGTAACTTCTTTTGTAAAAAATTTGTTGAAAAGCCTACTAGTAAAAGAATACGTAAAGATAGGGTTGCTAGAGAACAATAATGTAATAAAATAAATATGGCAAATGGTTAACAAGAATAACCAATAGCTATTGATAAAGGTGTTTATTTGAAATGTATTATTTCCCTTATTTCATATTTCTAAATTTTCTATATTTATTATCAATTTCTAAGTGTTATTTTTTTTGTTTTTTGCTTCCTCATTACATTTAGGGCATATATTATTAACAACCAGGATTTATGGTTGAACTAAAGGAGAATAAGCTTATAAGATTGGTTGTCAGCTCTTAAATTTTTTATGAATATAAGGTGTAAGTGTTCTAGTTTTGGGATATTAACATATAGAAAGCCTCTCTTTGGTTTATAAGGCATAGAAAATTCTTAGGTAAGTAATATGCTACTGCTAATAACTAGCAAACAAAAGCCTAAAAAAAATTGCTAGTTAAGTATAATAGGTTGACGAAGGTTTATTTATTATTTTTTAGGTCACTTTATAACTTATAGGTAGATGTAATTATCTAAGAATTCAAAACCTTACTGATCTTGAAAGCATATTTAATGTATAACACAATGTGCTACAATTAGGCCTTTATAACTCAACTTGAAGGTAGCACATTGTAAGCAATACCCATTGAAGTTTTTTGATTGGCCAAGTTCTGTGTATGTTGTACTTTTTCTTTTCTTTATTTTTGGGGTTTTACATTTTTTTTTCTATTTTTTTGTTACATTGATGTATAGGTTGGGTTTTATTCTATCTTACAAGGCCATCAAATTTACACCTACTACAAATTCTACAATTTTCTAAATTTTTTTCTTTTTTAATAAAAACATAATTTTTTAGGCTCAAATGCTACATTGAGCCCTAAAAAAAGCCCAAAATACTTTGTTTTTCTAAACCCGAAAACCCATATGCTCTTATTTAACTCGCCATTAACCCATTTATACCCAAAATTTTCAGATTATTTATTTACTTAATCTGGACAAAGTTGAACTAAAAGTATCTAATTATGTTTCAATTGGATATACAATTCACCCAAACTTAACTGAAGCTAACTCGCAATCACTCCTATTCAATGCTTCGCCTTCTGTTACTTCACAAAATGAATTTGCTTTTAAAAAAAAAGCCATCACAAAAATAAATGAGAATGAATTTAACTTTTGGGAAAATGAAGAAAATATTCTAATTTTCTCATGTGAGAACAATAGATGAGGCGGATTGAGTTGAAGCCGAAGCAGAGGTTGACCAAGAGAAAAGTAAAAATAATTTTAAAGTGAAGGAAGATCAAAAGAGGAATCCTACACTCTTAAATAGATAAGGGAAAAAAGGGCACATAAATGAAAATTTTAACTAGCGATGCTTATTTCAATTAACCATAAGGGGCATAGGGTAAATTTTATAAGTAAAAAAGGTACAGAACATAATTAAACTTAATTTCAAGAAAAGCCACTCTAGAGATCCAATCTATGTTCTTAAACATGCTATATGGAAGAGACTATACACATAGATTCATGAATGTTGTAAAACAAAATAATTAAACTATATGGACAGGTAGCTTTAGAGCTTTTAAACGAGCCGAGCTCGACTCAACTTACAATTTATGTGAGCTTTTAAATTCAAACTTCTAATCTAGTCCTACTTAATCCATAACTAAACGAGCCAACATGTAGATTTTAAAAAAAATTCAAAATTTTAAATAATAAAAAATTAATAAATATGTTAAATACTACCTATCTATCAATAAATGAGTTATAATATATTTAATATTCATACATAACCTTAAAAAATACCTTAAAAAATACTATACTATACTATACTATACATACATGCATAAATCACAAAATACCTACCACAAAAGAAAAAAAAAACTACAAATAAATCAAAAGTGAGATGGAATAGTGCAATTTTATTTAAATTAAAATTTTGAACTTACATAAAAATTTAAAAATTAAGAATTTGCAAGTCAATTCGCACAGAGCACGAGGAAGTAAATTAAGTTAGACCTACCTTTATAGGATTCTCTAATCCCTTGTTTGAATAAGGAGAAAATAGAAGAGAAAGAAGAAAAACTTTTCAAATTTGAATCGGAAGAGAAAATAAAAGAAAAAAATTTTTAATTTTGAATTAACTAAAAACTTTAAACCACAAATTTTATTTTTAATATCTTTTTATTTCCTCTTTTCTCTTCATTTTTTTTCTCTTCATCTAAACAAAGCATAAAATAGAGATTTTAATCCACAACAGTCCGTTGACAAACGACAAATGATTTGAACCGTGAGCTTTGATCTGTTTCGACATCACTAGGCGGCTTACTAACGTAATTTGATTCCTTATGATTCACTAGCTACCTACTAGCCAGTATCTGTATCTGCAACACCAACAAACAGCTTCCCATAAGTCAAAAGCGACCTTCACTTCAATCAGTTTCCCTCTTATGTTCCCTTGATAATTAAGCTTGATGTGCCAGTCAATGATTATCTACTACCATTGACAATCAATAGAACAACGAACAATTGGGAAAACAGGACAAATTAGGTGGGAAACGAAATCACATACATTATCATTAATAGACACAAAAACGACTAAAATAGTTTTTAGGTTCCATACATATTAACCACTCCCACGCTTAAAATGTTCTCGAATGAATCTTTCTGCGTAAGACGGGTACTTATCCCGAATGTATTCCCGCAGGCACTTCTGATAGGAGAAGTCAATCCAGCCCCCATCATTTCTTACAACAAAAAGACACCTTGATTGCTGAAATCGGGGATGACGATCAACCTACAACAGAACAAATCAATATACCCTGCCAACTTGCTGCCTACTAAAACCAGAGCAGCTCATTTATATATATACAGTTATAGAAAGCTAAAGCTGAAAAGCATGGTATAATAAAATTATAAAAATATTAAAACAGTAAAAAATAGTCTATATATTTAATGTTTTTCAAAAAAAAAAAAATATTTTCCTTCACTATCATATCTTTAAATATCATATTTTTTTAATCACAAGATATAGAAACACATAATATTCATTCATTTATATATAAGGAAATAAAATTTTCTTACGAAAAATATCTTTCGAAAAACAAACAAAGCCTTAATGTAAGTCAATCATCTATGAGAAACTTGATTTACAGTTAAGTGGTCATATTTCTCAATTGTTGGAAATATAACCTGTGTATCATCTATACTAGTACACGCAATTTCTTTATACAAATTACCATGAATACATTTTTTTCTCTAGGTCAGTGAACACAATGCTAATCCAGAAGTTATAGAATTGAATTGAGAACAGTATGCCATGCATGACCTAAGAGATCAGAAGCAGACATCCATACGTCAGCGCAATCAACATTCACTGAGGTTCTAGCTCCAATACTTTTCTCTACCAACCATATTATAAGCAGTAAAAGATATCTCGACATTTAATATTATCAAATCAGTAATCTAAACAATAGTAGAAGATAATCAAATTCATAGGAAGCGTCAACATTGGAAATGAAAATTTTTATTGAAGATAACGTAATGGTGGAGGCACAAGAGTGACCGTCCAACGGAACATAAACACCAGATTTGGAGGTCTTAACATCCCAACATCACTAATAAAATCATTTTGAAGATTGATCCGAGATTAAAAACTATGCTAACTATGTAGTATTTGACTATGAAAACCACAAAGATGCTTTACATTAGAATATACAATGCCCAGAGGAGCCAACCTATGTTTGCAGGAGGAATCAGGGGAGCAGCCATCTTAAATTTGGTGATTGAATATTCAGACTTGAATAAAATACAGATATTACTAAAAACAGACTCTTTTAAAAGAAGATCTGTATTAATATGTTTAAGTGAATCAAGAATTAAGCTACCATTATAACAACATCGTACGAATGGTGGACTTGATCTTACAGTTCATTTACAAGTAATAAGGTAAGCACAGATATCCAGAAGCATCTCTTTGGGGTTAGCAACAGATAAGGATTTCAACAGGTTCAAATGTCACCGCTTATTACAACCGGTAATAATAACACAAGTTCATTTTAAAATGTGATCAAGTGATCAGCTTGTGTGACGAAGTTGTACTGAGAGGCCCAAAATCAGCAGATTTATTATACATGATTCCAGCACTTCAGATTAACCTAATAAGATAATTAACTGCATGACCAATTCGACATGATATAAGCATACTTCCGTATAGAGACAAAGTGGCACAGGTTCAAGAGAAAATGATGGCATACAAGCATCATTTACCTATCATATCCTTCGCCTTTTTTTTTTTTTTTTTGGGGGGGGGGGGGGGAGCATATCCTTTGCTTTTGACAAAACTTCAGAGGAGCTCACAGCTCAAACACAGGTGAGAATGTTCCGATGGTTTCTCAAGCAATAAAATTACAAGTGAAATTTGTTTTGATAGTTTAAGAAGCGAAGAGAGGGGTGGGTGGGGGGAAGGAACACACGACATCTTGATTTCAAAAAAATATGGCCTCAGCAAACAAAAAGCTCACAGAAATTGGAAATCTAGCATTCTTCGGTGATATGCAAGCAACACAGCTGATCTAAGATATGTTCACATGGCAGTGCATAATTTAGAACAAACGCAACTTAAGATGTTGTAAAGACAAGCATCATATACAATGACATTACATTACACAATCGCATGATATGATAATTGTTGAATTTACAAATCAAATCCAAAGCTTACCATAATAGACTCAATACCACATCCAATCTTATCTTCAGAATGCGGATGGTAAGCGAGAAGGTCCTCTACCACAGCTTTTTCATCCTCAACAGTCAGTCGTTCCCCATCTTTGTACCTGTCGAGAATATCAGAAGGGACGGTTTTATAGAATCTAGCAATATCTCAAAAAGTGCAAGGCATGCGAGGAAGGGATGATCGACAATAATTTATTGGTAAGACTAATCAGCATAAAGGCATTGTCAGTAGGAAACACGAATGGCAAACTGACCTTGGGGAGTGAAGAATGTCCTTGGTAAGCATAACGATAGGTTCAATGTCCTTGAGGATTTCGTCTTCTTTATCCTTCCATTTGCGATAATCAGGGTCATCCCGATCCCACCTGGAGTAACTCAGTGGGTCCTTAGCTCTCAGCTGATAGGGGCGGCTGTTACAAATAGCTCTAAATAGCTCATCAAGGTTGGTGGCGCCGCTGCACCCTAGCCGGTTAGGTGCTGCGACGACGCCAACGGACAAATGTTGGTAGTTGTGCAACGGAAGAACCTTAAGCTGCCTAACAACAAGAGGAGCTGACATTATAATTTGTACTTTGTGGGTTCAGTCAATTTTAGTTTCCTTCATCATCAATCATAATCTGGGCAACCATAACCAGACAGCTCTGATCAGCTCACTGTTGCTTCTCATCTATTCATCTTCTACTCGGGTCTGGAAACACATAGGATATCCACTTGTTTTTGGGCCTGCTCCGGTTTGATTGGCAGTGGCTCCCCAGATTGGATTACATTGATTTTTTTAATGATACGAATAGTAAAAATATATATGCAAAAATTATAAGTCGAATCTTAAATAGAATAAAAACTATAAAATGTTTAAAGAATATCAAATACGATTTGAATTAAAAATACTCAACAGATTATACTAGATTTGTGACTGTAACGGTGTAGTCATAACAAATATCTTACATTAATTAAAGTCTCCTGCTTAGTAAATAAAAGACTAATAGTATATCATTACATTAAGCATGGTAGAAGAATAGTGAATAAAGTCTCCAACACATTACATTAAGCGATGGGACTTTTTGTATACGCTAAACATTTTGGCTGCAGAAAATTGTATAATTTAATACTTGAAATTTTGTAATATTTGACAATCAAAATTTGAAATTAATTTCTAATTTTATAATTAATTTTATGAATCATTTGTGAATTTTATTTAGAAAAATACAAATTGTTTCTTTATTAAATATCAATTTATGAAATTCTCAATGAAAATTTTGACTAAAGAATTCAGGAATGAGCATTATGAATAGTATCTTAGTATATGCTTAATTTTTTTTATTGCTTATATATAATTTTGTGTATTAAAAATTCTTTAATGATATTTATGATAAATTTTGATAAATTATTTATTTGTTTATAATAATTGATACTTTTAATCAATCAAAATTAAAATATTTTAAATTAATTATTAAAGAATTTTGACATCAACAGAAGTATTATGATATCAAATATAATTATTTATATTAGGTTTGATATTATTATTGTTTTATATATCTAAAAATGTATGATATCATAGCTTAATTAAAAAGTTTTATTTTGAGCTTTCATGTATATGTATTTTCTTGTTGTTAAGAATTATATAACGATTTAGTATGTTCATATAGATTTTATAAGCATATTATTAATTATTTCATTATATATTATATGTTTTTCCTTATCATGTTTTATAATTCTTAACATAATGATGTATTTAAGAATAATTAACATATTTTTGAAAAATATATAAAAGATATAATAAATCTAAGCTTTTTGTCGAATTTGAGTTTTAGATTTTGATATAAAATATTAATTGAAAAATATTGTGAGATATGACATTTTTTTTTTAAGTTATGATGTGAATGATTTCATAATGAATTAATATACCATTTAAATATTGTCATAGTTTTGATAGTATTGCTTCTATTTGTTAATATACATTACAATATGCATTTAAAGAAATGAAAAAAGTTTTTATTATGTTTATGTTTATCTTATTTGAATAATGTTAGGCTTTTGATTTAAGTCTCACTTTATATGTCAAGTAAGCATTTTAACATCAAATTTTTGATAAGTTAAATAATAAGCTTAAAAGATTTGAGATTGAGATTGAGAATATTCTTGCAATATATGTTTGATACATTAAGTATAATTTAAAGATCTTATTTATTAAAGAAACATTTTTTCAATAACAAGTATAAAATTAACAAATTTTATGAAGATTGTATTATCCTTGATTGTTTATATATTTTAAGATGATCTAATCTCAAGGAAAATTTATTATTAATGTTAATGTTAGTCATATATTTTAAACTTGATATTTTTCATTAATTTAAGTAATTAATGAATTAATTTTAAGAAGTTTGAAATAAAGTTTAATTATTTTCTCTTTACCTTTTATACATTGCATTATGTTATAGGCTTAATAATTGACAAGTTTGATAATTTCATCCATTATCTTGAAATATTTATTATAGTATATTTTGTGAATTAATAGTTACTATTATTATATGCTATAAGAAATATTAAATATTTTATTTTCAGAATAATTTTATAAAAGGAAGTTTGAAATTATTATCACAAATGTCAATATTGAATTTTGAAATTTTTTAAAAAATAAATTATTTTGATTAATCTCATGAGAAATAAATTTTATTTCATTTCTTGTAATTATTATTATGATTAATTGGTAAAAGCTAATATATATTTGCACAAGTAATTGTGCCTTGATACTTTTACTTGGTAATATATTTGCACAAGTAATTGTATCTTGATGATTGAATTGTCATGACATTGTTTCTCTTAAAACATATATTGGTACCATTTGTATATCTTGGGATATGGTTGTTTTCTTGGTAAAAATAGTGTCATTTTAATGAAAGTTGTTGTAGTTGTTTCCTTGTAGAGATAATTAATTGATATTTCATTATAAATTTAGCCACAATTATCTCTTCTATAAATGTTAAATTGTTTTGGTAAAAACTTAAATGATCTTCTTGAAAAAATATAGTGAATTTCATGAGAAATATTAGAATGAGAACCTTTATACAATTGTATAAATAAAGGGATTACCTATCCATGCTATGAATGTGCAACTACACATTCATATTCTTGTGATCATGTTAATAAAGTAATCGACTTGTGTAATTATAGATATATTATATTGCTATATAATATTCCATCGTCCATAATTTCAAGTTTAATATTTCATTAGATTTGATCATGTTATAAGAGAAATTTATTGGGTTATGATATTTTGTGGCTATTAAAATTGTTAATAATTCAAGATTCATTTTCTTTAAATTATTTTCAAAATCAATAAAACCTAATTAATATTGCCAAGTGAGAAAATGTAAGAATTTTTATTATTTAAGTTATCATTAATTGAATTTTCTTATTTTTTATTAAAATTATATTAATATGTAGCTCAATTTTATAACATAAATTATCATTAAGTAATCTAATGAATTTTAATTTATCTCTTAAATATATTATTTTATTAAGAATATAATTAGACTTGTTAAAATAAAATTGGTATAAAACCTATTATTGAACTTATTGTGGATGGACTCAATTTGGGCTTACTAATATGAGATTAGGTCTTCTTTTCTCACATGAGACTATTAATAATTTACCTTATCAAATCTGTTATGCGCTGTCAAATATGAAAAAGGTGAAAACCTAAATCTTTCAATATGCATTTGTATACTAATGATTTCTCTCAAAGATTATTATAACTAAATCAAGATATACATAATACTAATTTTTTTTTTAGTTTTTACTTCATCATAATCAATAATTGTAGATTTAATATAAAGATCTTGCTAAAATATTAAAATTTCTGAAACTTTGATCATTTGAAAATTCCAATTAGTGGCCTATGTAAACTAAACAAAATCATTGGTCCAAATTTTTATTAATATTATTTTTCTATTTTTTCCTTTTACTTACTTTTGTAGGTTCTAAAATTTTAGATCCAACTCCTACCTTTTACTTGTGGTTTTATGATCTCCTATTTGGAACTTTAACTATGTTCTTAAAGTTAAACATTTTAAGTTGTGCATTCTAATTAACTCTTTTCCTTCACTCATTAACTTATATTGAAAGTTATCAGCTCTCTAATGTGCAATATTGATGATGTACAAGAGAAATCTTTATTTCATCTATTTATAGGTTGCAAATGGATAAAAAGTTTGATCTAGGCTTCCTTTTTCTATCAAAGTCTACCACTTTAATAATGATACTACTCTTAAAAATTGGTTATAGTCCTTACTTTCTAACCTTAACCCTTCAAAGAAGGCAATAATGATATTAAGAAATTTAGCTCTATCTACAATATCCTCTTCCTTACCCTTTTGGTTATCACTCCTTTAGCATCTAGTTAGCATCATTCGCTTGCTAGCACTTTCAAAGTTAATATTGATGCATATTTTATTAGTGTGAACCACCCTTCTACCATAGCAATTGTTATTTAGAATTTTCATAATTCTATAGTTAAAAATGCTATAAGTTGTTGCTATGCTTCCTTTATGGATGTGGTCAAAACTTTTATTGTTAGAAAAGGAATCCAACTTGCTTCTAGTATCTCTCAAGGCCATTTTATATAGAAGTGTAATGCCTTAAATGTTATCAAGGCTTGTAACAAAATTCTTTATTCACTACACTAGCATATTTCTTCCATTATTTTCTCTCCTTGCTTTTTCCAACATTTCTACTAATTAGATATTCATTTCTTGTAGATAGATTAGGAATTTAATTCCCCAGCCTTTATTGGTTTTACTTTGCTTTGGAGTGTCTTTTAATCCTTCACAATTGATCTCTTTCTATTTCTATTACTCTCTAGTCCTTTTTTATGTCTAAAAAAAGTTATACAAGTATATTTTGAGCTTCAACTTTGCAAAACTATTTTGGAAGTTTTAGGAATTTTTATATACCCTATAACTCTTTTTAAAATTTCTCTAAAAACAAATTAGATCCTGTAGTTAGTCTTCTCTCAATTCTCATCATCTTTACAATTAACCTCTTTTTCCTCAAATGGATAACATCACATACTTCCTTATTCTATTTAGTAATATTTTCATAAAAAAATTTAGATGCTTCCATCCAACTAATATTCTCTTTCTAATATTCCTTCACTAGTACAAGAAAAAACTCTCCTAACAACCAACTAGCTAGGAATTTAAAAAAAAATATCACCCTTACTTCTCAATTTTTTTTTAATTTTAAGAAGGAGTAGTTTATAATTAGACTTAAAAGGCACTAGATGAAAATTTTGATCCTTCGTAAAACTTTACTCTCCATTTATTGTTACATACTCCACTATTAAGTCTCTTTTTCAAGTTGCCTTTACTCCAAGTGCTCAAGTTTTTTAAATCCCAAGTCAAACAAATTACAAACATTCGAACATGTCATAAACCTATTTATAACCTCCTAATTTGTTTAGCTTCTTTAAAAAATTTCAAATGGAAAGGGATAGGAATTAAAGTTTCCTATCCTTGTCCAAGGTTCCTTAATAATAACCAATAACTCTTCCAATCCTAACCAACGCCCCTATCTTTCAAACTATCTTGAGCTACCATACACAAAGGTGATTAGAAATTCAAAATTCTTAAATATACTAGTAGCTTTAACATGAATGAATTGATAATGACATTCTAAAATTTGGATCTTCACCTCTTTGTCATCTTAGAATAACAAAATACTTTTAACATATCCCATAAGTTTTTTTTTTTAAAAAAAAAGATACACATCCATTAATTCTCTTTTTCATTTTACTAATAAATTTTTAAGCTTTTTATCATTAATTACAATCTTTAAAATAGATGCTATTATAATTTTATGCAAAACCACTAAATCATATATCAAACTAGGAAAAATTTTTAAACATGTACCTTTATTATTCCAAACCAAAAAACTCATAAGATACATTTGGAATAAAAAGTAAGGTTAAAACCTTAAACCACCCCATGATACACTTTTGTACCCTCAATTGATCAATCATAACATCTATATTCATTGACTACATCATGGAATTCATTCGTTTAAGAATAAATGTGTTCTATGTTAAGATGCTTTGACTTTAATCTTTCTATCCCACTATATCCATCCTTCCCTCTTTTTTGGTTTTCTTGATTCCGAATTAATGGAGAAAAAGGTTGGCTAGATATAATTTGAGTCATAGAATGTGCAACCCCAGTTCCTTTTTCCTTTAGTCATATACTTTTTAATTTTAAACTTTCCTTACTAAGCTTTTGTTAAGTCGTTCTAGCACTTAATTGATCTACTTTAGCTTTCTAATTAGCCATCCCACCATTCTCAAACTTCTTCCCAAAGATTAATTTCTCTTTTTCATCCTTTTTAGCACTCTTCTTTTTTATATTCTTATCAATCTTCCTTTCTTTTTATTTCTATTTAGGCTCATTTGTCCCTCCTCATGCAATTTGTATTTGGATATCAATATCTTCTAGATCATTATCTTTCATATTATTAAACACTTCAAAGCTCAAGCCTCCTTAAGTACACTTTGTTATATTCTAGCCTTTTTTAGCATTTAGTAAAATATATCCACCTTTCCTCCTAATAATTTGCTACCTCTTTTTATTACCTTCATCACAAGGTTTTCTAACCCTTTGAATAAGCATCCAAGCCCTAAATTTTTCCTTTAGAACTTTCACTTTAGAATTCAAATCGCTTCCTCTTTTATCGATCAAAATCTTTCCACTTTCCTTATTTTGAGCTTCCTTATTATTTAGACTAGCCAAATTCCAAACAAAGATTCCATTGATAACTATATTTCCCATAATGAAAGCATATAAAATGCAATCCCTCATACTCCTATATATGAACACGCCCATGAAGACTAAACTTTGGAGAATAAAAAACTTTTTCTTTAAATCTGCATCAATAAGTATTCTTGTAAATTTAGCTAATTTCACAATATTATCATTCCTTACATCTTAACTTCATAAAGTTTTTCATCCACTTTATAGTTCAGCTAAAATAATTTCCTACCCTATCAAGAAAATATTTATTATAATATTTAATTAGTAGCCGTAGAATTCATATTTGAATCAAAATTTATCTCACTTTTTCCCCTAATAGATCAAAATCTAGGTATCACCTATAAATAACCAAGTAATAATCCAAAGTTATGCAAGAATTATTTTGTAAAACATAATTGTAATTAACATTCTTGAAAAACTAAACTAGAAAATAGTCATTTTTATATTGTTGAATTCAAAACCCCTTTCCAATAGTCATGTGTTCTACAATCCCATTTTTAAATACTTCATTACCAATCACTTCCCCAGTGATTTTACTATTAATGCTATCCTTCAAGGTTTACATAACTTTTGCCTTTCCTATTTTGAAACTTGAATCTTAGGATTGAAAAAATCCTCTACTTTATTTTGATTTTTATCTAACCCATCATCATCATTAATTTTCTTTCCTTTACACTTATTTATTTTTTCCATTCCATATCTTTTAATATTGAATCTGCATTTAATCTAAAAGTGAATCCTTATGCAAAATTACTTTTTGTAAGTGATTTTCCTACGCTACCTTCACTAAAGTTCCTTCAAAGAATCAACCACAGAATTATCCATATTTGCATTAGGAAAGTCTTCTCCTTTAGCCTTCTTTTTACTCTTCTCAAGCAAGTCTTTTTCATCTATAGAAATTCATTTCTTCAATGTCATTATTGCTTAACCCCTTTACTTACTTGAGATATTCAAATAAAGCTAAAAGTATGAAAATGATATATAACATATAACAATATAATTAAATAAAGAGAAACTTTGCTTTAGTCAAGAATGAACATACAACTTACAAGTTGAACTATCCTAAAAATAAGTGCAATAAATTTACTTAAGATTTCCAATTTTTAAGAAAGAAAGTCTTAACATATTTTAGCATTAAACTCACAATATGATATAAAAGATAAAGGAATGAAGCACATTTGTGAATTATTTTCTTTAAAATATGATGGAATGAACCAATTATTTTAGAAAATCAGAATAATTGATATTATATATTAGATAATAACCTACCCAGTTTATCAAAACTACGAGAAAGGAAATAAAATGATAATGGTACCTATAATTAATAACATTAATCTTCAAAAATATAATAAACATATGTAGATTCTAACTTCCAACTTTGAAATGATTGCAAACCAATTTATTAGATAATAAAAACTACGAGAAAGGAAATAAAATGATAATGGTACCTATATATATATTAGATAATAACCTACCTAGTTTATCAAAACTACGAGAAAGGAAATAAAATGATAATGGTACCTATAATTAATAACATTAATCTTCAAAAATATAATAAACATATGTAGATTCTAACTTCCAACTTTGAAATGATTGCAAACCAACAATATTCTCACTAGTAATAAATAGAACAACATCAGTCATTAGCTCCTTATTATGATATGTTATAACTTTAATGTCATTATTTGTCTTAAGCATTTAGAGAAAAAAAATCATTATATCACCATTAGCTACCTTCTATAAAGTTAAATAAATAAAATTAATATACTTAAGTAATAATGATAATTGGGTGTGTTAACAAATTTCAAAAGGAAATTCCTTTACTAAATTTGTCCTTGGGTGCAAATTATCTCCCCTTTCGTCAAGATTTCTTGCAACCACCACTTTTATTTCATCATTAAAATCTCTATAACACAATTTTATGAGCAAAAGGTATGATATCAATATGACTAGAATGTGATGTTAACATAAAACTAATGAATATAATTAATTAATAAATATTATAATGAAAAACTACATATCTTGGAAAAGTAACTAATAACTCCCAAATATAACACTAAGTGAATCTACATTCTAACTATAGTTGCAATTTTATTGACAATGCAAAGTAGTTAGATGAATTTTACATAATTTTATTTGCTAATTGTAAAACAACTTTAGTTTAAATTATCACTTGAGACTTTTAGAATCATCAATTTAAATAAGACATCCACATTAATATAGGTGTACATAATATTATCTATTTTCTAATTGAAATATGGAGTGACCATCACCTTTAAAATATTAACTTAATATTATTTCATCAACCTAATTTCTTTTACAATTCCACAACTCAAAAACATGATTCATTCCTTTTTGAGTTATCCTATATTATAATTAACCAAATGACTTTAAAAACTTTAAATCTTTAAGAAGTTTGTCATATCTACCCACACACATGCTAATTTCATAATGAAGAAAATAGAAATAAAAAAAATGGAAAAATATATTGGAGGCACAACAAAAATTTCAATCATAAGATTACAAATTAAAAACACAAACCAAGTCCTAACCGCAATGAAAGTTCCTTTTGAAAAACAAGATCAATTATAGAACCTATCTTACACTAGTAAAAGCAAATTCAACTACAATGTAACTAACAATGCAATAAAATATACATAATAATAAGACACTAAGGAGCCAAGTTAATGGACAAGGCAACCAAAGCAACTAAAGATTTTAGAAACTAACCCTCATTTGAACATCACAGCATGTTTAGGTAATTCCACCAAACTTAGTTTCTTATCAGATGTTATAACTAATTTTTACATAGTAAAACACCCTACCAAGATAGAAGTGAAAAAAGTAAAATAAGAAATAAAAATGAGAAAACATAAAGTACTTCTATAGTACATTATATTATGAATTACAATTACAAACTAACTATTAAATTCAAAAAGAAGAATTTCACTAATGCATCAAAACAAAATTTCAAATTTTACCTTAAAAATAATAGTAACAAAGTAATAAATGAAAAATAATTATGCATTAAGATGCATAATAAATTAAATATCTATTTTTAGATAAAATAATCCTCAATGTTAACAAACTTAGCAATTCATATAAAGCTACAACTTTTCAAAAATTGCAAAAAGCAGAAATCACTCATGCTTTCCCTTATACAAGCTCAAATGTTGCACTCAAATTTAGGAAAAAAAACTCATAAATTTCAGTAAAATGCATAACAAAATAAAAAATTCCAACATAAATTCAAAAAATAAAAGGAAACTTAGAAAACAAATCACAAGTAAAACAAAAATAGTAAAAAAAGGCTAGGAAACATATTTTTGCCTATTAATATCATTTTCTTGCAATACAATAAAAGATAAATAATAAAATTATTGCTTTTAGAAGGAGAAACAAAGGTAGATGAGTGCTTCTCGACATCCAAATTGTAGAAAGAAGCTCAAATGAAAAAAGAATCTATTAAGTGTTATTAATAAGCTCAAATGGTCTTTTTGCTCTTTATGTTAATGTCATTAAATTTCATTATTGACAAGGGCTATCAATATAATTTCTCAAAATCAAGGGATCTTGGTGTAGTTTGGTTAAATCTTAAGAAGTTTGATATGATTTACTTAATTTTTTTTAAAAAGAACAATATTTATGAAACTAATGGTAGACAGTGGAAAATGGAGGGAAGGGAAAAGGATAAAAGGCTAAATGTTATCCTTTTTCTTTTGTTTGAGAGTTTTATTTAAGGAAAAGAAGGTAATGAGAGTTCATGATTAACTTTCCAAAATTTTTTACTCTTCAATATTTTATATTTCTCCAAATTATGGGGTTTTAAAAAATTATCTGGTTAAGTTACAATCTTGATTCTATTTTATTTTTTAATTTATATTTATATTTTTGACATTTTATTATTTATATTCAAATAAAAAATTTTATTTGCATTTTTTGAAAGATACCTAACTTGTGAAAAATACATTTTATATATTATAATTGTAAATTTTCTTCTAAGAAAAAATATTAAAACTATTTTTTCTTATTGATAATAATTAAAGTTGATAATTTTGACTTATTTTTATTTACTCATAATCTCATACACACTTATTTTTATTTTGATCCATCTACGGTGAATATAGATTAGGTTATTATCTAAAGGTCATATTAAGTCAATATATAGCAATTTTTTTGTAAATCTTTTAAGCAAGAATTATAATATTATTGTATGTTGACTTAGTATACAATTTTTAGAAAGAAATTTTTTTATAGAGAGAATTTTTTTTAGAAAAATTTTCAAAAAGAGGTGTTTTTTTAGAATTATTTTGATTGCAAATAGCTCATCAACATATCAAGTTTTTAAGAAAGGATAAACATGTAAAAAATATATACTAATTAATTACATATTTTAGCTTAAATATTCATTATCTTTCTCATATAATTTAAACATTCAACCATAGAAAAGGGGAGTCATAATTTAACCCTCTATTCTTCTCCCCATCCTTACCTTCCATTATCATCCCTTTCTAACTCCCAAGCACAACATAATTATGTAGTTATAAAGGGTGTGAGGGCTTCATGAAACAAAGCAAAGAGAATCTCGATTTTTTTACATATATGTTCAAAAATTTTGTATTTGATTTGATGTTTGACGTGTAACGTAAATGATAACTTTTTGGTGGGTATCACATGTGACTAGGATATTTTGTAATATGTTTAAGAAAGATGTGAGTTATATATGTGTTAGGAATATCCAAAATTTTATTATCCTAGTAATTTATGAGCAATCAATTCATAGGTCTCTTTCGGGTATTATTTTCTTTTCATGGGTTACTCTTGGTTACCCATTCTTTTAAAGATATATTAGTTGATCAATATAAATAAGAAACCATGACACTCAATGTAACCCAAATCTACTTTGGGAAGAGTATGACATAATCTCCCTCCTTAAGAAAGCTTTGATTTGATTGGAAATCCAGCGTTCTAAATTGGCTATCCTGCCTTCCTCCTAGAACTTCTTTTGCTAATGGCTACATGATGAATGCATCATATGGTGTTGTATAGTTGTGTAAGGTTCCACTTCTCACCCACCCAACTTCCTTTACCTCAATCTCCCTCACCCCTCCCTCCCAAAAGGAAAAAATATTGGTGGGATTTAACATTGCGGTCACATTTACATTGCATTCTCAAGCATGGCTTCAATTTTGTTATGGGCATCAATTTTACTTTCTGGCTATGCATACCATGAAAGTTGGTCATCTGATAGATAGTATTCCTTAATTCAGGATCAATTTAACTGTTGCTGGGGAGATTGATTTTCTGTTATATTAAAATAAAATAAATAATTTATTTGGATATATTTATATGGATTAGTATTAATTAATTTATTAAAAATATTTATTTAAATAATTAATTTTATATTTTAACATTAAGTATAAAATATATTAAGACCTGACTCAATGAATATAGTCCGTAATAGGTTGAATTATGCATAAGTTTATATAGATAAAAGTACTAACCTACAGTTCTTTTAGTGGTCAGTAGTTTCCTATCATAAGTCTGACCTTAAATAGAGAGATCAACGATGCACAAGGATTACCACTCTGAAAATAATCTCTCTCTCTCTCTCTCGATAATTCTGGGCGAAGTGAATTGCAAACTCTATTCATTTAGACCAATGACTACATCAAAATATACATCAGTTACGCTCATAATTTATTATAATTAATTTATCTATTCATACTTATTACATATACTGTCAACATTTTCTTGTTTGATTTGGTTGTACGATGTAGTTTGAATTGCCTAATCCGAGGTGCATGGAAAATATGCTGATTTTATTCACTTCTACTTAAGCGTATTTTGTCATTCTTTTGTAGCTACCAGATCTACAATGCAAGTTTTACTGTCGAATTACTGGTTAATATGGTCCTAGCGTTTGAAATTGGTTGGAGTTCATAATACTGGCATTATTTCATGTTACCTTGAGGATTTGTCAAACAAGTCACGAATACAGCCTTGTTCTCGATGCGTATAAAGATAGTCCGTACTTTTATTGACCGAATACAGATTTTATGTGGCACATCATTGTAATTTGCTGGTTTGGTTGACGTCGGGTGTATCCATCCCCAGTCTGAATACCTAAGTTCATACTTGGCTGTCATTAAGAGCTCTGTACATAATTCTTGCTCACACAACCTTACAAGAAAGAAACAACAAGATGCCTACTGAGAGTCCTACAAGCGCAAGTGCTTCCTGCCTAATCATACCTACTTGTGTCGTTGTTTTCTCATCATTTCTCCATCCGAGTTTGCAACACCTATTCACTTTGCTGCAATACCGATTACTTTAAAGACGCAAGACTCAAGCTATTTGCTACATATTATTATTACCAAACTTATTTCCCCCTGTACATATGATTAACAAATTGAACCATGAAATTTACCTTCTATAAATATAAAAGAGCAAGGGGAACCAGAGGGCGAGCAGAGAAGGTAGCGAAATATCCATTCAAGCAATGCTATATTATCCCAGCCCATAGAAATTGGAAATTGACAACAATGAACATGTCCACCATTCATTATAATACATAAATAAATAGAGCGCTATGTACATAGCCAAATATCTGACTGTAATTTGACAAACCAATTGTCTAATGGCATCCCAATGGGGGGAAGAAACATGTGCAGTATACTGGACAAAGAAAATGAGCCTCAACTACTGGAGTGATCTAAATTCTTTCGTCTTCCTTTGACCTTGACACCCATCACTGCCATACTTGAGTATTTGCTCAAGCAGTGCTCATCTTGTTCTTAGCTCCAAATGCCCAATAGGGTTTAGCTGGAGTTCGCTTCATTGCCTTCACTCCAAATGGGTTGTCCTTGCTCTGGAATGACAAAACGTCAGTGAAAAAGGGTACGTAACGGACACCATCAAAATTAACGAAATGTCTACTATCAGAAATACGATCTAGTATCTAGTTGGCAATGAATGACAATGGGATATTAGTTGTTTACCATCAAACAAGTTCCTTCATCAACGTTGCAGATAGGATAGTCGTGAGGGCAGCAACTGTAGTGATCCTCGCAGCAAGTGGCAGCCTCAAGTGGACAGCATCCCCAGGCAAAACAATACTTTCCATACTCGTAAACACAGCAGCAAGTAGTGCTCTCAGGGCAGTTGTAGTAACCATCACAAACAGTTGGTGGTCTTACAGGTGATGGGGGAGAAGGTCCTGGATTTGGGGGGTTTTGGCCTTTCTTGATGGGATACGAGGGTTCTATTGCAATTCCACACTTGCCAGTTTTAGTTGTGGCCAGATCACGTTCCATTCTGATATAACCGTCCTCTCCCCAGTTTTTGCCCCATGAATTCTTCACAATCCAAAACTCTACACCGTTTTCAGTACCATATCCAACAGCTGTAACACCATGGTCCAATTGTGTCCCGCATCTTCCAGTAAATATACCCTAATCAAATTGAAACATAAGGAAATAATCCGTCCGTCATGCTAGAAAGTTCAAGAAATCTAATTATTTAAAAAAAATGAGAGAGATAGAGAGAGAGAGACTTACTGATACATATAACTGAAATTCCCTGCCACCTGCTTCAATGGCAACGCTGACAGGTTGATTGGCAACAGCCTTTTTCAAAGCTTGCTCATCATTTTCAGGAACATCTTCGTAGCTATCAATTGTGACAACTTTAGCATTTTTCTGCAGAAAGACACGTGAGAATACCGTGTAAGTGTTGTCCATGTATTTTGGGGAAAAAAAATTGTTTTTATAATTGAAAGACAAAGACTAACCCTGTATTGGTCACATTTGCCATCAACAGCACAGTAGGGGTAATCCTCTTCGGTGTCAATGCCGCCATTGTTGATGATGAACTCAAAGGCATAGTCCATGAGTCCTCCGTTGCATCCTTGGTTATAAGATGTATCACAGTCCACCAGTTCTTGCTCTGATAGTGAGATTAGATCACCTGTCACTATTTTATTTATTCCTTCCACCGCTGCGACTGTTGAGAATGCCCAGCAGCTCCCTTCATAGCCAAATTTAAACTCAGTCCAGTTACTAACAATAACCTCAACATGTATAAATTACTTTTGTATCAAGTATCAACCTATCCCAAAAAAAGAAATATATTATTTCATTACAAAATACAAATTATATTACGACGGCCCGCAGGTTCAGGTCTACACTTGTGGGCGTGGACCTTGGAGAACTCACTGGGAGCTTTCTGAAACCTAATTTAATTAACATGATGAGGCTGGGTGAGTCACACCTGGTGTCAATGGCCATTTTTTTTTTTAACTCTTCAGCTTTCATTTGTTTATTTTTTCTCTACACCAGTCAAAAATTATTTTCGGTATTTGATTCTTGAAATTGAATGTGACAGAACAAGGGCAGCAAATTTTTCTTTTTTTTTTTTTACAAAAAAAGAAAGAAAGAAAGAAAAGAATCTTCTAAAGGTTTAACTATAATTTTGATTTTTTAACATATATAGAGTCATTCCTAAATAAAATATTTTATTTTAGTCTCATCGATATAGAAATTGGACTAAATTATTAAGACAGAAATTCCTAATTCCTAACTCCAAGCTGATAATGATTAGGAGGAAAATAATAGTAAAACTAACCTCATAACACCAGGAAAATAGTAGAAAAACTTATCTCATAACATCAAAAATTATGAAATGAGCAATACCAAGGGCACCCAAATATTTGTCCCACGAGGCGTGTTGAAATAATGTCATCCATTAGATTTAAAACTTAAACATATCACATGGATGTTTCGATGGTCAGCATTTTACTAACACCATTACTGGAGCAGATCGGCACTTCCATATCTGTACTTCCAGGATCTTGTCTTATGAAATTACATGATTCATCTAATATGAATAAAAAAAAAATCTTAATTTAATGTTAACATCACATAATCAACTACCTTTTCTTATGATAATTACAAATTTGGAGTCTTGTTAGAACTTTGTACGATATTTAAGGGGAGCAAATGCCATCACTCTAATATTTTGTTTGGAAGGGAAGAAAGAAAATAGAAGAGAAAAATTCTTCTCTTATTTCAGTTATTTGGTTGAGGAGAGAAGAGGGAGGAAAGAAAATGAAAAGGGGAAACGTATGATTATAGTTTCTCTACCTATTTAAATTTTTTTTTTTTTGGGGGGTGGGGATTGAAATATTTAAGTCAAGGCGGCAAAACCCAAGTAAACTTCCTCACTGATTCATTTTAAGTCAAGGTAAAATACTTTCTCATATAAAAAGCCAAAATAGCAGTTTAAGAAAAGATTCGTGAATCTGAAAGGGGGAAAGCCTCCATGTGCGTCCCTTGCGGAAGGAAGGTCCTATAATTATCTGATCTGAAGCTAGCCACCAAATTTATTAATCCTCTGCTCCAAAAAAATATAAATAAAAGTAGTCACTCGTAGAAAAGTGACTACTTTACTTCGTAACGAAGGGAATTTTAGAATAGGAATTGTATTTTTCTTACTTTTCCATTCAATTTTAACAGTCACTCAAATCATCAACCTCATATCTAGTCGTTACAATATCAAAAAGATTCTTTTTTTCCCGTATCATCACATCACAATCGCAATATAACATTATTTTGATTTCTGAGGCCCGTAATTAATTATGCAGAATCAATCGAAATGATGTAAATTAAATTAAAATGTTTATTTAATAAGGAAGAAAAACCCACGAAATTATTATTAAAAAATAAAAGGGCACAAAATTAATAATAATAACTAATTAAATATTTTTGCAATAGAAAGGTAAAAATCAAAACACAATAGCTTACCGCAACTTCCTTGGTCTTTGACTTCGACGACAGCACCTTCCTTCCTCCAATCAACAGATTCAGGCAATTGATCGCCAACCCGTGCAGCATAACGGTTACTCCTGTTCGTCTTAGCAATTCTCCTCTTATGATCGATCTTTGTTCCCAGGTACCTGGCCCTGTACTCCTCGTTAGTAAGATCGGCGAACCGATTCAACCCAACCTTGTAGGGCCGGTTGTCGGCGTTATGTTCATCGATGAACCTGAGGTTGTCTTTGAAGATCTCAAATCTCTTCTCCTTCTCACCCAAAGCGTTATAGGTCTTGCCTTGCTTCAACAGCCACTGCTCGTATAACGTCATAAGCTCCTCGTCCGTCCTCCAACCAGACTTGTCGACGTGGGTTCTGTCGTAGGAGATTATCGACATGTCCAAGGCCGATGAGACAGTGAAGGCCACGAACATGACTAGAAAGATCATGGTCGGCGACGACCTAGATGAACCCATTTTTCCTGTTTGGTTTAGGAGAGAAGCTATGAAAAGAGGAATAAGAAAGCGAGGATACCGAAAGGTGAACTGAAGGCGGACCTTATAAAGCCCAAATGGGGAGCGGAGATAATTTTCTCCTTTCTTTTTTTTTTTTTTGGTTAAAAAAAATACTCTGTAGCTACACATTCTTGTATTTATTATAATTATAATTAGTAAGAACACGTTAAATTTTTTATAAATAAAGTATAATTTTCTTGATTTCAATAATTATAGGTCAATATTATATTGTACGATCTACATTTTATGAAGGATTCATGGCACTAAATATATATTAAAACATTATATTCACCTTTTTTTATACTAAATTTAATTATGTTAACTTTTTTATTTTAAAAACTTGTTTTTTTTTAAATAAAAGAGAGAAGTATATTTTTTTAAAAACAATGAAAAAGAAGATATATATATATATAATGTGTATTTTTAAAAATAAAAATGTGAATCTAATTATATTAACTTTACAAAAAAAAAAAATAGTGTAGTTTGTACGATGAATCGTTACGGGAAAAGGGGAGGTTCATTGGGTGCCCGGACGAGAGCGCTGGTGCAGATAATGTTACCATGGAAAAGATCAAAGAATTTTAAGAGGATAGGAAATAAAAAAATTATGAGTAAATTACATCTATATTTTAAATTTTAATTTAATTACATTTATTTTTTTAATTTAAAAATATATTTATTTTTTAATTTTATAAAATGAAAGGTCAATGAATATTTAAAATAAAAAATAAAAATAAAAATATATAGAATATAGAAATCAGTATAAAAATAGAAAAGTACTAATATAATATAATTTACATTAAAATTTGGAATAAATGAACATGATTTGGCCCCAAAACTTATTTTCTTTTGTTTGAGCATGGTGAAATTTGCGACCAAAAGGTAAAATATATTATTTCATTGAAGTGCATATTTAATAAATTTATTATTATTAATTTAATAATAAAAAAATAATTAAATGTGAGTCGTATAATGTTTCCTACTCATCTTCCTCGCACTAGGGAATAAAAAGGGTTATTCTTACCATTATAATATTTTTTTTCTTTTCATTTTTAATCCAAACAACAAAAAAGTGCTATCTTTTTTTTTCATCTTATTTCTTTAGATTTCACTTTTTCTATTTTCACCTGTAACAAACAAAGGGCTAAACGATAGAATTATGCTGTATACACTCTTTTGAAAAAAAAAAATTCAGAATCATTCTTTTTCATAGAGTGCGAAATTTACGCTTTTATAGATTTCGATATTTATCGGAGAAAATGCGCAATATATTTTTCATTTTTTAGAATCTACCATGCTTTTCTTGAAAGGAAATAGTCTCCAGGGATTAAAAGAGAGCACCGCAAAATTTGAATAGAACAATTACTCTTTTTTATGATTTAGCCAAAAATGGCATTATTCTTTGGTCTACATTGACTGCAGGATGTGTAAAACGAAATTTAAACATTGCTCAGGGCATTTAAAAGAAGCATTTAACTTTCTAAACTCCATGGATATTAAACTTAGAGGTTAAGAATAAGAGATGTGATTAAAAAATAAAAATAATTAAAAGTTTTGATGATCTTTATTGATATGGTAATTCATAAATGAGTGATAATATAAAATTGATTTATATTGATAATGTATCAAATTTAAATTCTTAACTCTATTTGTTTCATCGGAAAATATTTTTTTAAAAAATATCATTTTCATATATATTAATAAAAAAGTAATATATTACTTATATTTGTTAAGAAAAAATGATATTTAAAGATATAATAATAGAGGAAAGTAAATTTCTCTAAAGAAATTTATTTTATTCAAATTATTTATATTTAATATTAAATAAATAAAATATTTTTTCTAATCTTAATATTTTATAGTTATGTTTCAAAAAAATGTTTTTCATTAAAACAAACCAAAACATTAGTTAAATGAAATGAAATGAAAATAAAAATGAGAAAGAAGATAACCAAAAAGTTTATTTACTGTATACTATGAAATAGGAATGTCCATTCCTTATAAAATGACCATCCTATCAAATAATTGAGTTTCTATTCCATAATAGAAATGATGAAATGAGTTATTCTATCATTGGTAGATTAGTATTATTAAACATATATGCCTTATATTTTTCATATATTCTAACAATATCATTTGTTAATATATAATAAAAAATATTAGTTTTTGAATAATTATTTATTAAAATATTTCAATAATTATATTTTAATGATAAAATTTAAACTATGAGATTTGTTGATTATAATTTTGATAGCAAAATTTAAATTGTCACAGTTTCTATTATTAATTATATCATATATTTTAATAATATTAAAATTATTTAATAATATATTTATTAATTTTATAATAAGAATGTTATTATATTTAACTATATTTTTTATTTTATTTATATATTATTTTGTTATATCAAATATTAAAATAAAATAAAATACCTAATTTTGGAGATTTAAAAACCACCTTTTAAATATTATAAAATTTGATATTAGTGCAAATCATCTATTTAATTAACTATTTCATCAAATTATGTATTTTTTTATAACACTTTTGAATTGGAAGTACAATCTTATAGAATATTGATTTATTTTGTTGTTTTTTCTTATATAACTTCACAATTCATTTACAAGTATTTAACTAGAATTACATATATAATTTATTTTTTTAATTATTGTTGATTACTAAGATACTAGAGTTGGAAGTATAAGTAAAATGATAAAATCCTAAAAGAAAAAATAATAAACACTCTTTGTGAAACATTTTATCAAGATAAAAGGAGCCTATTTACAATGATTCTTAATTCTTAATTCTTGATTCCTCCTTTTAGTTAAGTGAGAGAAGGGTTTTTATAATCATTGGGAGGTGGTAGCTTAAATAGCAAGTTATAATCCATTAGCTTGCCTTAATGTTAATCATATAGTGAGAAATATGATAATTATTATGAATAATATTAATAATTATGATAGGATGATAATTAATATAATATATTGGATAATGTGATGTGATATTTGTGCTTATAAATATGAATTGATATAAATAATTTTGTGGGATCATGAGAGATTAGGATTATTTGGATAAAGAGATAAGAATCCTTATAATTCTCTTACTTGCTTCAACACAAATGGCTCGCAATAAAAAGGCTTAAATATAATATGCTCGGTGCTTATATATAACAATGGAAAAGCCTTCATTCTAATCCAATAAAACCATCTTTAAAAGAGTTTTTAGTGAGGTGGAGGGAGATTTTTAATCTTTACAATCAAGACATCTCTTCTCCTAAATCAAATAACTATTACATGGTTTTAAGCCTCAATAAAACCATGTTCATTTAAACCTCTACAACATCTTAGGTGCCTTTTATGCCTTTAGTCACTTTTTAACCTACCTTTTCAACTAATATAATTTTGGACCATTTTGGACATTGGTGTTTTGGTCTTCTTTTATGGTGCATTTTAGTGCAAGATTGTGATATCCCAAAGTAATATTTAATTTTCATAAATTTCAATGCTTATCAATAATCATTTAATTGGCTAATATTTAAGTTTTTATAATTTCAAAGGTTATGATTACCTATTTTTATTTATTACTTATTTGATTAATATTTGATTTTAAATTTCTTTTCTTTTAAAGGATTTTTGAAATATTAAAATAATATTGATAATAATATTTGAAATCTAATTATTTTTATGATGATTATTGATTCAAGATTTGATTAAAATAATTTTATAATAATTTTTTTACAATTTGAGAATAATTTTAATATTTATGGATGCAAGGATTTATCAAATAAATTAGTTGTATTTTAATAAATTATTTTTTAAATTTAAATAATTTTGGAATAGATTTATTTTTAAATGGCTATTGTTGACTTGAAGTTGGATTAAATATTTTTATGAGGATTTTCTTATAAACTAGAAATAGTATAAAATTTTATGAATTAATTGTTAGTAGTTAATAAATTTATTTTTTGAAAATTATGAGAAATTAAGATATTCATTTTAGGATTTTTAAATTAAGATATTACAAATATATATTTATATATGGAGAGGAAATTAAAAATAAATGAAGTTGAGTCTTTAAGTAAAATTTATTTATGAAAATAAACTGTTAAGATAAGTGAATGGTTTAGATGAATTTTAAATTGGAAGGAGGGATAAGGTTCAAGGAAGGAAACTAAACTTATAGTAGGTGAAGAGTACTGTAACATTTCCCCCTCCTTGTCTCGATTTTTCTCTCACTACATACCTTATTTATTTTATTTTATTTAGCTTCTCTCTATCAGCATAGCCTTTTCTCTCCTTTTCTTTATTTGTCTAACAGCTTCTCCCTTGTCTTGCTATCACTCTCTCTTTCAACTCACCACCCACCTTCCCTCTTTATCTTTCCTTTCTTTCTCAAACTTCCTTCTCTGTTGTCGTTGCTATCTTTCCTAGCTTCACTTCGGCATCCTTGGAGCTATACTACTACAAGTTCTACTTCATTTACATTGTGGCTATCATCCAAGCTGTTACCATGTAGCATTCCTTTCCTAACCATCAAGAAGAACTAAGCAGCAAATCGAGGTACCGTATCACATGGTGTCTAACTTCCTTCACTGATCCTTAGCCAAGCGGCTGTTGTTGCATGTGAAAAAGGCCTGCAAGGTGACAGTCTTCTCTAAGAACAGGGTAGATTGGAAGTTGTTCCCTTTGCTAGCAATTGGGTCCAACTCCCACACCAAAGAGCTAGGGTTGGGTTCTTGTAATGATAGTGAGCAAGACTATATCATAAAATTTTAATTTTTATGATGATTTGATCATTAATCCAAGATATCTATATTGTACATATTTGAAATATATGATGAAGTTTGATAAAAATATAATATTTATGTTATAAAATGTTAAAATAAAATATTTTACTCTATATTTTTGAAGGATTTACATCTTATCTTAAAAAAACCCATTTGGGTATTTTGGCTCATATGATGATATATATATGTAGAATATAAAATTAAATGCTATAAAAGACTAAGATGAAATGATTGAAATATAAATAGGATATTTTGTTTTAGTATTAAAATATATTCATACAAGAATCAAAGAAAACCTATTTTGTATATTTTGAGAAAAACACTAACACTTCTGCAAAACGGGATTTTATATAGGAACATGTTAAAATGATATGTGTAGAATATATATATTTAGAGCATCAAATTTAGGTGTGATATAGGAAGAAATTAGTTATGAGCATTTTGAGTATATGATGATGCTTATAGAAATATATCCATATGCATGTATTTTATATTATTAAGTACTTAAATAGTAGAAACAGATCCATTAGATTGTTATATTACAATATTTTAGTAACAGTTATATATTTTTAGACAACTCATCTTTATGCGTTATTGAAAATATGATGGCGCTTTTGAAAATTAAAAATATTGTGTTCTAGAATGTTAAATTTATATCAATAAAGTCAATTTAAAGCATAAAATCTAAATAGTTTTGAATTAGGAAGGTGTAAACTAAATGAGTCTTTTATGAGTAGTTTTCAAATATATGATAGTGGTTTCAAAATAATGAAAGTTTTATGATATAGGTTGTTAGAATATTATAATTAGAATGATTATGGAATATTATATTTTCATACTTTGAATTATTCCAACTTGACTCAAGAAAACCTATTTTATGTAAATTACAGACTTTTAGCAATATTTCTAAAAGGATAATATTTTTATGTTACAGAGCAACGAAATCATATAGTTAAAGTTAACTGTGGATAGTTCTTAATAAAGTAACTTTCTAGTTATAATGATTAATGATATAAGCCTATATTAGAAATTATAAGAAATTAATCATAAGAGATACTATCATATTATAATTTAGGAATTGAGTTCGTGATGCCTAGAAAGGAAAATAGATAGTATTCTCCTATTCATAATGTTATTTTACATGGTGAATTAGGAAGATAAGAAAAAGATAAGGATTAACCACTTTAAGCTCTTGCAGTGGACGCACCCCATTAAGGTGAATATATATCTCACCATTGATTTTTATTTTAGTAAAAAATAATTTAAATATTGTAAATTGTATCTTCTTACTAATAATTTGTATTTTATATTCATGCATACATATCTTCAGTTTCATGATATAAGTAAAAATAGCTAATTTGGGAATTGGTTATTATAGCGTGTAGCAGAAGCATAATAATGATGGTTTACTCTAATGATGAATTAGTCATCTTCCATTTATGATATTACAAATAGTAGTGATACGAGAATTGAGTTCTATTATGTATATTACTTACGAAATATGCCAATAGTGGTATTAGATACTAAACGATGATGAACCAATGATATGGAAGTTAAATGGTAAATTTTCAACAAAAAGTTATAAAGGATATAACATTAACTTAAGAGTCGAATGAGAAATTTTCAGTAAGTTGTTAAGAAAGCATATAAATGACCTTGAAATTAAAAAGTGACTACATACATGTTTATTGTAATTATATATGCGATATAACGTGGCGTTGGAAATTATTTGTGATTGGGTATTTCTGTTTGATATGATTGCATAGTTTTAATGTGATTGTGATGATTAGTTTGCATTTGAGCCTTAATGATTGTTTGTGTTAGTGATACCTATCCTGAATAGGTAATATATAATATTAAGTTCTAATAAAAAGTTGAAACTCTTATGATTTTGTTATAAGAAATAAAGTTTAAGTCATATGTAGGTGAACTTCCATTTCAGGGTATGGTTGCACATATTTCAAGAATTTAGAAAATAGGTTTGCCAATAGTATATGATTATCCTATGATATTTTATATATAGAAATTGATCACCTGCAAAATATTAGTCGATATATACTCACTGAGTTCTTGTAACTCACTTTGTTATATCTTTAATGTTTTCAAGTTATGGTGAGCATATTTAAGCTTGTTGTGTCTATGGAGAAACAAAACCACCTTACTAAAGATTTAACAGTTAGGAATGTAATTTGCATTCAGATAAAGAATTGTTGAATCATATGATATTTTGAATTGTCATATGTGTAAAATTGAATTTATGTTGTACTGTGTGAATGTTGTTTACTGTTGCATTTGAAAATATTTACATATTTTGTATTATAGGGTGTGTGGCCCTTAGGAAATGTCTAAAATTAAAGGAGGCTTTATCTGTTTTTTTTGTAAGAATTTGAAATAAAATTTTGAGTTCCCTTGAAAATTTGAAAACTTTCATTAGATAGTTAAAAGTGAAAATTATTAAAGTTTATAGAAAATAGTAATGAGATCTACGCTGGTCACGACCAGAAGCGGGTCATGTCATGGATTTTGTCAAGTTTTATGAATTGACCCATATGTTTTTTACCTTTTTAAAGCCAAAGTATCTATAATTATATAACATTGAAATTATGTATAGAAATTTGATCAAAAAAATTAATATACAATAATATTGTAATTCTTTTTTAAAAAGGCACATGAAAAATTACATAATTCAATAAATTATTAATTAAATAAATGATAGGTGTTATTTCCAAAATTTGTGAAATTTGAAGAAATAATTTTTAAAATTTTTAAAATTGAAGAGGGGATTACCCTAAATTTAGAGAGTATTTTATATTTTTCATTTGTTAGAAAAATCCTCAGTACCCTAAAGAATATATCCGAAAATTTGGAATACATCTGCGTTCCATTGATTTATCATTTAAGCAGGTGGAGTGAATTTGATATATTATTAATGTAATAATATATTGATATATCATTAGATTTAATTATTTATTATGTTTATTTTTTAAGATCAATTTTCACATATTAATAGTTAAATTTAATAATATATTGATATATTATTATATTTATAATAGATTATAAATTTTTAGATCTAAGGTTTAAAATTGATTCGGCTGCAAGTTCCCTCCATTTCTTTGATACAAATAGTATAACCCCTCTTTTTAATAAACTTTCTTTTAATGGGTAATATTTAAATAAACTTTTTTAAGGTGTTAGTTGTAAGATTTTTATTCAAATTATGAATTATATTATTGATTATTAATAATTTTAATTTAATAAATATAATAATTAAAAATGTTAATTAAATAATTAATATATATTATATTTTGAATAAAAAATATACAATAAATAACTACGTAATTTTATTTAAATTTGATCCTTTTTTTCAATTACTTGCTCCCATGCATGATATGTGCCGAAACTGGTAAACGAATGAGAGTGTGCCACGTTTACTGTTTCGAGTGGGAAGCTTGAATAGTTGGGGACTCTCTTTGTTTCTTTCTAGTCTTTATGTGGGACCAATTCGGTGCCCCTTGTAGTCTGGACCAATTAGTTAGACCTCTTTCGCCGTCGCCCCTTTTATTAGAATTCTTTTTCTGCACATGATCCCTGTTGCAAGTTGTAGCTCTCCAAATTTTAAATCCTCTTCTTCATTTTCCTAATTTCATTGCGGGCTAGAGAAAAATGCAAAATATGAAAAGAGATTATATAAAATTAAAATTATTTATCATGCTATAATTTTTATTTTTTATTATAATTCATTTTCAATCATGTGTTATTAAGCACCAATAATAATAATGCTTTTAGAGAATTTGAAGCCATCTGGAGATTCCTTGATCTCATGCAGAGTGTCGTTTTCAAATACTTTCAGATTCTTTTTAAGTTAATAATCAAAACCAGTTAAATAACCGCATTTTGTAATTTTCTTAGGATTATTAACCATTACCTATAATTATTAATCCAAAAAGAGAGGTGTTATTTGCACCGAATGTAAAAGGCGAAATTTTATTCTGAAAAAGCGACACTAATTATTCATCATCAATTGAATGTGAGTTCAGTTTAAATTATCCAATTGAATGGTGCTAAGTTTTTCGTTGCTTCCAACGTTGAGGGCTTTTTGACGGAGAACTGCAGTTTTGAAATACTATTTCTCAAAATACTGCACAGTGAAGCAGAGTCCCGTAATAAACTGTTCATTCAGCTCTCCTTCCTGTTATCAGAATTTTTAAAAAAATTTAATTTATTTAATTTATATTTATCTTTTTTATTAATTTGAATTAATTTTTATTTTATTTAATTTATGCTTAATTTTTATTTCTTTGAATTCATTTTTTAAAAAAAATTATTTATTATTAATTTATCATTATATTTTAATTTTATATTTAATCTTTATTTTATTTATATTTAATTTAATTTTTGACATTTTAAATTTTTCTCTGATATTAATTATTCAAGGTTTTAAATAATAATTAATAATTTTATTAACTCTAATAATATTATATATATAATATAATAAAATTGATAATTATCAAAAAATCATTGGAATAATTAATATTTCAATGAACATATTTTTATTTATTCTTTTGTAAACTTATTAGTTGAAAGATTTAAATTATAAAATTAAATTTTTAAAAAATATTTTATTCTAATGTGACATATATATCTGTAAAAATATTTAACTAAACATAAAATTAGAATATAATCTATATTATAAAAATAAATATTTTATTAGTGAACTATATTAATTCATAATATGATACAATTTAATCTATAAAAAATTAATTACATACAGATTATATATTATTAAAAAAATAAATAAGAATCATAAAATTATAATACGTTATTTTTTTTCATTTATCACATATAATATTTATGTTATATAAATAATAAAAATATACTATGCAAAAAAATTATTTAAATGCTTAAAAACAATATGTTGAATTACATGTTGAATTTTTTTAAAAAAAATTAAGATATTACATGCCGAATTACAACACTATAATATCTTAATTTTTTTAAAAAAAAATTCAGCATGTAATTTAACACATTATTTTCAAGCATTTAAATAATTTTTTTTGTATAATATATTTTTATTATTTATATAACATAAATATTATATTTGATAAATGTAAAATAAATAACGTATTATAATTTTATGATTCTTATTTAATAATTTCTTAATAATATATAATCTGTATATAATTAATTTTTTATAGATTAAATTATATCATATTATGAATTAACATAGTTTCCTAATAAAATATTTATTTTTATGATGCAGATTATATTCTAATTTCATATTTAGTTAAAAAAATTTATAGATATATACATCATATTAGGATAAAATATTTTTAAAAAAATTAATTTTATAATTTAAAATTTTTAACTAATAAATTTATAAAAGAACAAATAAAAATATGTGTTCATTGAAATTTTAATTATTTCAATGATTTTTTGATAGCTACCAATTTTATTATATTATATATATATATATATATATATATATATATATATATATATATAATATTATGAGAGTTAATAAAATTATTAATTATTATTTAAAATCTTGAATAAGTAATATCAAAGAAAAATTTAAAATATCAAAAATTAAATTAAATATAAAATTAAAATAGAACAATAAATTAATAATAAATAATTTTTTAAAAAAGTAAATTCAAAGAAATAAAAATTAAACATAAATTAAATAAAATAAAAAATAAGTTTAAATTAATAAAAAAGATAAATATAAATTAAAAAATTTTATCACGGGACTCTCCTTTCCGTTATCAGTCAATTTTAAGCATTTAGATAATATGTTTTCACTGTGCAGTATTTTGGAAATAGTATTTCAAAACTGCGGTACTTGGTCAAAAAGCCGAGCCTAATCCACCTAATATAATATAATAACACGCTAGATTCATAAAAATCTATTGTTGGTCAGAGTATATTCATAAAAATTTACTGTTGGTCAGAGCCCTTATCTACTAAAAGATTAATAATAGTAATATTATATGTACAAAAATGATATTTGAAAATAAATTTTAAATATAAATTAAGAATTATTATTAAATATAAAATAATAGAATAAATTTATAAAATTTAATTTAATAAACATAAAAAATTTAATATTTAATTTTAAATTTTATTTTCAATATCTATGACTTTTTGTTGATAAACTCTCAACATTGGGCTCCCTGGAATGAAATATGTACTTTAGAAGATAAAATAAAATATTATAATTTTCATGAAAAAATTAAAAAAAGTAGATAATTATAATTTTAAAAATTATTTTTAATTAATTTTTATTTATTAAATTAAATTTTTTTCATTGTGATATCTCATTTGGTATTTTAAAGTGAAATCAAAATCCAAATTCATATTAGGTATATGCTAAGCTGATAATATTTTCTTAATATTTTTCTTGCGCTTTATTGATTGACCAACAGTGCTCACCCTCACTTGAGAGAAATTTGTAATATTACATTAATATTTGATGCTATTTTCATACAATTTTTTTTATAAATGTAGTAATTTTTATTTAAAAATAAAATGCAAAATACTTCTTAATAAATTTTAGAAAATAAAAATTTAATTTAATATTAAAATTAAAAAAATAATAATACACTTGTTAAAAACTAGATAAATGTAACACTAGACAATATTCTACTCACCGGAGAAACATGAATTCTTTTAACATTTGTAGGAAATGGGTATGAGCGTTTTAAAGGTGATGCAGCAGTTAGAGCCCATAAAGAGAGAGTGAAAATACGGAGGTCCAAAAGAGTTGTAATGTCAGCCCACACAAATTGTTTCTTTTAAGATGGAAAAGCTGAATTCAACAATATTGAAACTGAAAACAGCATGGGCTTCCATGGAGCATTTACAGAACCAGCTATACAATCGGTGCTGAGATAATGATATCAATCTCCTCGCCTCAAACAATATTTGCAATTGGTTTCCTAAATTATTTCGACTTATTGTCAGTATATGCTGGTGTGGGTGTATAATATCGGAGACCAAAAGAAAAAAAATGTTGGACCTACCAAGAGAATTTGCGATGATCCTGATAATACATGGACAAATACCTATTGGTTAATTATAAAGAAAGACCATATGAATTATGAATTATCATATTAATAGATAGATATAATGAAATTAAGGAAATTTATTTATTAGAAGGTTTTTATCAACCACAAAAATATAATTTTTCTAACAAATAATTTTGGAAAAAAAAAACTAAAAGTTAGAAAATTGAAAACTAGCGTTGAAAGGGTTTTTATGAGTTCTGAATTTATTATCGTTAGTAAACACTGTAGAAAAATCTTCTTTAAAATGCTCACTCAGGGAAAAAAAAAAAAAGAATTTGTAACTGGGTACATATGTTAATAATTAACTAAAATGGAAGTAGTTGGCCAAGAGAAGCTCTCTTAACTCCTCAACATTGAGTGGGATAGAGATGGATATAAAAGTTATGAAAAATTGTCCATGGGATATGGCAAATCATGCGTATATAATAAGCTCAGAAGCCAATATTATACCATTGTGTTGGCTCCATTATTATTCTTTAATTTCAAGGAATATTCATCACTCTGGAATTGGGGAGAGAGAGATTTGTTTATCAGTTATCACACGCACAAAATCATACAACGACAGCAATGACAGTGATCATAAAAATTAGTAGAATACGAGACAGTGCATTCTTAGCAAGCCTTCAAGAAGTATCTCCCCTTAATTTGTTAAAGATTAAGGGTTCGATTTATATTTTTGGGATTTTTTTAGAAAAAATTTATATATTTTTATATGAATAACAAAAAAAACTTTGAAGTCATAATAATAAAAAAATAGCATCTTATTTAAAAACGTAATTTTTTTTTATCAAATTTGTTATATTTAATATTAAATATTTCAATTATTTGGTTAATTCAAGGGAGCCTGTTTCTCTGTATCATTGCAGACAGAAGCTTTATTGAAAGTACAAAAACTGCAAAAGACCGGACCTTGCGCCGAGATATACCGCGGGCGGACTCCACTTGGTTGATTCAAGGCAGCCTGCAGTATTTCTCACCAGTCATGATCTGCCTCAGACTTCAGTGCCAAGGAAGCAATTCAAAGCTCCCATCTTTATACAATGCCTGCATTTGGCAAGCCATTGTTTGACCGAAAACACTGACTTTCCCAACGTTTTAAAATGGCTGTTTGACTTACGTCAAACAGCCATTTTTCGGTTTTATCAGCTAAACGCCGATGAAACCACCATTAGCCAAACGGGGCCAATACCTCATACTTTTAGGTGAAAGTGAAAAGAATAAGCGATTAGATTTATAATTAAAAAATTAAGATTAAAATATAAAATTATATAATTTTTTTAAATAATTATATAACTTTAAATTATATTTTAATTTTAACCATTAATATAAGATTTGATAACCATAATTTACTTCTTTTATTTTTCATATAAAAACATTACTCTCAATAGAAGAATCATATAATTTTTTTAAGTAGTTATATGTATTTTTATATGAAAGTGAAAAGAATAATTCATAACTGTTAAATTTATGATTGAAGGATTAAAATTAAAATATAAAAACATATTATTTTTTTTAAGTAGGCAGGTCGCCCTTTTAAGTGATTATATAACCTTAAATTATATTTTAATCCTAGCCATGAATATAAAATCTAATAATTATGATTCACTCTTTTTATTTTTCAAATAAAAACATTCTTCTCAATAGGATAGTCATATGACTTTTTGTAGTAGTTATGTAATCTTTTTAAGTGATTATGTGATTTTAAATTATATTTTAATTTTGACCATCAATGTAAAATCTAATAACCACAATTCACTCCTTTTATTTTTCCACATAAAATCATTCCTCTCAATAGAAGAAGACATTTGTGTAAGTTTAAAAGACTTACACCAAAATTTCACCATTGATCATAGATTATGTAATGGCTTATATTACATTGAAATTAATTATTAAAGTTAACTTTATTGATGAGAGAGAATTATTAATAATTGTATTTAATTTTTATTTATCTTTTATAACATCTTCATTTTTTACTTATTTAAAAATTTTAATTTATTTTAAAATATAAAATTATTCTAAAATTTATATTTTTTACCAAGTTACAATTTGTTTCTGTTACATCATATTTAATTATTAGTAAATTAAAAATTATTTTTTAAGAAAGAATGATTGAAGTAACTAATTTGTGTATGAAATATAAAATAAAATAAAGTTAATCAAATTGAAAATATAAGAGTATAAATATGGTAAAAATTTAATTAAAAAATTACTTAAATCATGAAATATAAAATTTAATACTAATATAAGTGAACGTGTGAATATAGAAGAAGTTTATGAGCAATTTTTTGAAAATGCTCCTAGAGCACTATTTTCCTCATTTTCAACCCCAAACCTCAATCTCCTTACTTCTCTTCATCAATTAAATTCTTCCAACTCTCTTTAACAATATCTTCCACCACTTTATTAATTAAGCAAGGAGAACTTTAGTTCTTTTTTATTTGTTCATTCAATCGAGGTGAGAATATTATTTTCATCAAGAATCACTCTTATTTCTTCTTACATGATGAAGAAATTTGAAATTTATTTAGTTTTATTAAGTATTTTAAATCCTAATTCTAAAAACCGTGAATTTTGATATGATTAAGATTAAAAGATTTTCAAACTAGGTTCTTAACATCCTTTTTCTTATAAGATGAGTAGATAATTTAGTTAAATTCATAGATTATATGATTATATGATTATATTGATAAAATATTAGTTGTTTGATGATTTTACTTAAAAAAATTTTAATTTGATACGGTGGGAGTAATAAATAATAAATATTAATGATATAAGATGTCAAATAAGTTTATTAATGATTATATGAAGATTTGATGTATAATATATGTGTTTGGAGGGCATTTATGATTGGATGAATAGTAAAATTTTTGCAAAAAACTATCTTTTTCATTTTCATGTTTGAATTGAATGCACAATTGATTCTTATGATCCAAAGGTAAATCTAGGAATAAGAATTGTGTGTGCAATCAATTTTCCTTATGTAAACGCAACTTCAAAGCAAGTGAATTAATTACAAATTGATTCATTGTTTCCAGAATTTAATGCTAACTTTAAAGGGCATAAGTCTTTCATTTTATACCCATTTTAAGCAAATTACTTATTATTGGAAAGCTAATCGAATCTACTTTCAAATAGAATTAGTTTCAAATTAATATGTCATGTATATTTTGAGATATTACTAAAATAGTAGACAAAATTCAAAAATTTAAGATTTCAAAAAATAAACTTTTATGTCTATTTTTTAAAAAGCATAATATTTTCAAATCTTAACCAATTTGGGCAAATGACCAGGTATAGAAAGCTAATTGAGTCTATTTTTATATAAAATAAATTTTATAAGTAATATATTTATAATTTTTGAATTATGCATAAAATATCATTCAAGAGTTGTAACCATTGTAACCATCTAATAAACCATACCCAAGTGATGTTATATTTTCACCATTTATAATGGTCTAACTTAGGGTGTTAGTATTTAAGCATCAAAGATAGAGTGATTTATGATGACTATAAGATAAGCACATGACTGGGTAATTATAAAATGAAAAATTAGATATTGTATGATATAATATATGTTGTAATGAACTTATTATATTAATCATAGAATGGAATGTGTAAAGAAATATTTTATGGATTGTATATTATGATGTGCATGAATGCTTGTAGTCATGTGAGAAGGTGTAATGGGTTGACATATATTGTTATGTACATTGAAATTGAATTGTGATTGCATTTGGTAGAGCTTAAGTTGTAGTGTTTAAATTGCATTATTAATTATACCACAAGTGACATTAAAGATGAGAAATGTAATAGGATAATGTTATCACCAGTAACATGCTTATAAGAGATATCAGGCAAACTCGAGAGAAACAAGAATGCAAAGCTTGTGAAGAGTATAAGGTTGACTTGAAAGTCAGAAGGCGAATGAATATATTTTATGTGCTATTTACTATTTCAAATGAGATGTGACCTTGAGTGTAGTTATTCACAAGTATTTTTATGTGATACATGAAATGATTATATGTTAATCTCATTGGTGTTAACTTTTAGTTACTAATATACTTAAATGTGATATAAATTGTTAAAAGGGGATAATTCGATAGGTAAACTATTATGACTTATTATTCTTATAGATTATTCATTTACTGAGTCCGAGACTCATTCTTTCATGATTTATTTTACAAATTTTCAAATTGAACCATTACATTCATCTCTTTCGAACTAAATTTCATAAGAGTTCGCCAATGGTAGTATGATAGTATAGAATCTTATATATAGTATATTTTAGGCCTTATTTTATCATAAATTTAGGTAAAGAAAATATTCAAATTGATTTTTCATAAATTACTTAGACTAACTTATTTTCATTTTAGAGAGATTATAAGCATATCTAATTTTTTTTATCTTTTGTAGGACCTTTTAATGATTTTCAATGAATAATCTTTTTCTAAAGTATCATTTTCTTTTATATATGCATTATACTTGTTAATTAGGAATAAGCTAAATAGTTAGAAATAAGTTAGTGGAAATAAAAAAGTAAGTTCCATTCTAGTCATGATCAGATTAGGGTCATGACCACAAATTTAAAAAATGCAGCATTACATAAAAAATAGCCATAAAATTGTAATTTTGGAAGGAACCATGTTTAAATTTCATTAATTTTACAGTATGATTGTAATTCACATGTCTTGCAGTTGATAATGTTGATATAAAATAGTGTTGATGCCTGATATGATAACAATGGACTATATCATGTGCATTTGACCATAACTCATTCTGTCATTTCAAACTTCAAATTTCAATACAAAAAAAAGCAAAAAAAGAAAAACAAAGAGGGAATTTATTCAAAAATATAGTAATAATAGTACAACATAAAAGAGATTCTTCAACCATTATTGATGATTAATAAATATAAAAAAAGAAATTGAAACTTTAAAAGTAAAAGAAAAGAACCAAATAAGCAAGTCTCAAATTGAAACTAAAAAATTGAAAAACTGAATAACAAATGTACAAATGAATGCTTCGAAGGGCAGATCGACCCTCTAAATGGTAGATGCCACAAATCCAACCTTAAAACATAGATGATGCATTGATTCCATCCTTCTATTTGACTCTAATCCTACCATCCAATGCTTATATTGCATATCGTCTCCTCTTCTAAGCAACATTAAGTAAATTCTTAATTTGATCCTTCTTTCTTCTTCTTAAAAAAATAAAAATAGAGAGTTAGAGACATATAATAAGATTATAACTTATAAAATTACAAGAAAGACAGAGTAACAAATTAATTAAGGAAGGCAATTAAATCTAATATTGCAAGAGAGAGTGAGAGACGAAGCAAATGATAAAGTTAGGCCATGATTCTTCTAGAAATGCAGAGAAACTTTGATAAATGTGGTGTGATTCCTGAATGTTGTTAAAGTGCGGCTGTGATTCTTCTAGAAAAATGAAAAGAGATGCAAATAAGTGTGTAAATGCAGTGTGAATCTATGATTGCATGTCTAAGAGTGTGGCATGGGACTACAAAGATATTATAGGATTAGTAAACTAGGCTTACAACCTAGCTTACTAATTAGGATTAGTGCATAATATATAATGTAATTAATAGTTATCTTAATATATAATTGTTGATTAATTAGGTTAACAACTAATTATTATTAATTGATATATTTATAGAAATATATTAAGATTAGTTTCAAATATAATGTGATTATCTTAAATTCTTAATAAATAATAATAATTAATTAATTAGATTAATAAATTATTATTATTAATTAGTTAAGTTAATTTAAGAATAATATAATTTAAAATTTTTCTTATACCAAAATATTAAAAAGGATAATTCTAGATATCCCAAAAGATTATGCCTGCTAAATATATTTAGTCATGCAATAACCATTGAATTAATAGAATTGAATTCAATGCTTCCAAATCTAATGTTGAGAACTAATCCAAAACTGATTTTCCAAAATTTTATTTTGGGAGAAACAGTAAGATTTAATTACAAATGCTTTGTTAATTTGTAACACTATACATAAAATAAATATAATTGGTTTGTGAACCTTTGAAATAATTAATTTTTATAGTATTAAATTAACTATTTTTTTAACAATTACTAGTAAATAGGATTAAAGTTGCATAGGTACCATACCAATCATCACTCCCTTAAGAATTGGTAAAGTTTTTTTAACATATTATGTATGAATAACAATTTAAATGTTTTGAAAATTAATTTGAAAATGTTGAATACTTTCATTTTATGAATTTTCTTTTAAGTAATATATTATAATGTAAACAAAAAGGCTATATATGTTATTATTTGCTTTTTCCTACGAGTATTTAATTTTTTTGTCAGTTAATAAAAATATTCCTTTTTATTCACTATATAAATAACTATAATTTGTTTTATAATTTTTATATAAGTAAATGTGTGGTTATCATAGAAAAATGAAATTATTCAAAAATTGAAATAATGTGAAAATGAATTTTTATATTTATTTAATTGATTTGATCATGAAACAATGTTACTCAATTTGACTTTTTTAGTAATACTTACACAAGATTAGATGATTTTCATTAATTTATTTTTAATATTAAAAATTCATTGTATTATATGGTAAGGTAATTCTTGTACACAAAAGAATTTAATAATAATAACAATAAACATTTTTATTTAAAAAATGCACTTACAGTTAAGATATTTTTTTTATATAAATTGACTTTTAAATAAGGTCTATACATGAACAATTGTATTGTACAATTGGATAATCTAAAGATTTAAAAGGTGGAATACCTTCACAGATTCTCCTTTTTTTAAAAAAAAATCTCAAAATAAATTAATAAAATAAATAAAAACAACAATTAGAACACATAAAAGGCAATTCAATAATGAAAATTTTATTATCATTAATTTCTTATATATACAATTATTTCATAAATAGTGTTTATTGTCATCATTGCCATTACTATCATTACTACTATTGTAAAATGCTTCCATTAATTAATTGTTTATATGTTTTCTAAATAAATACGCCACCTAAAGAAACTTTTCCATTAGGAAGATTAGAAGGTGCACCAAGTAACGATATCAACTAGCATTTTAGTACTCTTGTTCCTAAAACTCGAAATATCATAGTTTGTACAATTTGTGAAAAAATTGTGAAAGGTAGAATTACATGACTAAAGTAGCATATAGCACACAAAAAGAAAATGTGGCAAGTTATCCAATAGCTACTTCTTTCATTAGATAGAATATGATGAAGATCTTACAAGATAATAATGCAAAAAAATGGAATTCTGAAAAAAAGAAAGAAAATTTTAAAGCATGTTTAAGGGGGATGACGACTATAATGATGAAAGTGATGATAATGATATAATTATTGATGAATAGAGATCCTTAAAACAAGTTATGTAAGAAAGTAAAAGGATACATCAAGAATAGGAAGATCAATAAAGATTTAAGCGAACTACTAAGAGGTATGATAATGTATAAAAGGAAGTTGGGAGTTCTCATTCAGTTGCTAAAAGTAGAGTTAGTACTCAACAATTTGAGGATCACATGATGATCTAACTTTTAGATTGTGATCCTCAAAACCTGATTTGATAAGGAGTAAAAGCTTGAAGCAGAGTAAAATTAAAGGTAGTATGATGAAGTATTAAGAAAAAAAGTTAGGAGAAGCTTTCTCTAAGTTTATTTTGTACGATTGCTTACTTAAGCAATTGATTAATTCTCCATAGTGGCATAATTTACTTACTATGGTAGCTAACATTGGGTTAGGGGTTAAGTACCCTACTCCTTATAGAATCAGAATTTTGATATATAAAAATATGGATAAAAGAATTAAAAGGCATATGAAAAGAGATAAGTGTTACAATAATGTGCGATGGTTAAATTGATAGTATAAATCACATGCATATAATGAACTTTCTTGTTTATAATAATAAGGGAATTATTTTCTTAAAATCCATTGATGCTTCTTTTGTTCCTAGTAAGAACATTGATTATTATTTTAAATTACTTAATCAAGTTGTTGAAGAGGTTGAAGAGTAATATGTAGTGCAAGTGGCTACTGATAATGAAAAATCACTAAAAGCTGTTAGATAGAAGTTTATGGAAAAATGACCACATCTTTTTTTATCATCTTACGCAACTCATTATTTGGACTTATACTTGAAGGATATTGGTAAGAAATTAAATGTCTAAAAAGTGTTAGAAGATGAAAAATTTGTTGGCGTGTGTCCTAGGAACCAATCATATAGATGATTGAAATAATACACAATGTATTATATTTTATTTTAGGTAATTTAATTATTATATTTTATTCTCATAATTTTATTATTATTTTGTGCGATTTATAACTTAATATAATAATTATCTTTGGAATAACTTTGCTATTCCTAAAATGTCCCTAATCAAGTATTATTACAAAAAGGATAGTAATAACACATCGAGACTAGCATGTATAGTGACTGATGATTACGAATCATGAATATGTGATATCAAGTCAATACATGAGTACATTACTAGTGAACAATATACTGGACTAATCCACTATAAGAATATTGCATGGATAGACGTGTCAGAAGTTATTCTTATATGATCATAAATATACATAAACCTTTGACCTGAAGTCACTACGGTTCCCTACATGAGAAATTACTCACTTTAATATTGTCCTATGTCACCTTTAATAAGGATGACAAGTAGGGTATTGATTGAGTGTGTCATAAATCGTGCAGAGGGAAGTGAGTGATGTAGATAGGATTTTGTTACTCTTGTATAAAAGAGAAATATTCTTGGGCCCTTTGATTGAGTGAGACTCACAAATGCATGGCCATGCTCAATTGGATTAATATGTGATATTAATCATTTATTTTAAGTCTACTCAGTATCAAGAAATATAAATTGAATATTGACGAGGATGACACATTCCATGCCTCCAGTTCAATTTGGATATTATTACAAAAGGGTTATGATGTAAAACATTGATAATGTATTAGGTGGATGTCGAATCATAAACATTCTTACTACTTGAGTGGCAGTGATATATTGCTAGATACCGCTCACTGTCTATGACTCAATAATAAGTCATTGTCAACATAGTAAGAACCTACAGGATCACACAAAAGGAGTAGGAATAAGATAATAATTAATTAAACTTTAATTATATTAATATCCAATTAATTGAACTTATTTTCGTGTATATATATATTATTATTAAGAATAATAAATTCACGTAATATATATATATATATATAATATTATGTGATATTATTTGATATTAAAGTAATATTAAATAATTAAGTTATCAGATGTTAGATAAATATATTATGAGATAATATTATTTTGATATTTGATAACTATATGCAATTATCTAATAATTAAGATATTTATATTATGAGATAATATTATTATCTAATATTAGATAATTAATAGATAAGTCCTATCTCTCCCCATTATCTCTAGGATAAGGATAAGATGAGTTGTTAAGTGTGATTAGGATTTTGGAAGCATTATCTTAGTAGGACTAGGATTTTGACTTGCCTAAATTCTATAAAAAGGAACTTGAGGGCAGCACTTTACACAACACGCTCAAAGCTTCCATACAAATCTTAAATCACTCAGAAAACATCCAATCCTAATTTCTAGAGAGAAAAAATGCATCCTAGCAGATTCGTGGGGGGTGAGAGGTCGTTGTTCACTCTGTGTGGATACTGTAAAGATGCTATACCATTCGGCTGGCGTTTGCTTCATCCGCTCTCAAGTTTTGATCAGTAGAAACACGAGTGCCCAATAAGTAAAATCCTAATCATTGATTTATACTTTTTGCATGGATCCTAGGTAGAATTCATATTAAAATTTTGAAATTTCGCTGCATGTAATAATCCGAATTCCTAACAAAATTGATAACTTCATTTATTTACAATTGTATTTGGATAGTAAACCATATGAAAAAGTTTATTGAAGGCAAAGATATTATACATCCTACTATCACTCATTTTGCAATATAGTTCATTTAACTTGAGTCAATTTTCAAGTAATAAGAAACTTTGAAAAAATGTTTGATTCAAAAGATTGTAAAAAGTCCAAATATGGAAAAAAAATTAGGACTTGCATATGAATAAAAGAAAATTGTTTTGGGAAAAAAGTTTTGGAACAAGGCAAGTAACATAATAAAGGTAACTAAACCTATTGTGAAAATTTTAAGATTAGTTGATGGTGATGAAAAGACAATAATAGGCTCTTTGTATGAAGCTATAGATAGAGCAAAACAATCCATTTAACAAAAATATCATTATCATATACAATATTATGAGATCATTGATAAGAGATAGAAATTTATACATTCAAATTTGCATTTTTTAGGTTAGTTAACATACAACACAATTCCATTTATTAATTTATTGTGTATTGCTTCTTAAATCTTAGTCATGATTATTAATCAAAGCCACTTTTTATAACATAGAGAAGATGTAGCAAAAGAAATACTTAATAGAACCACAAAGGTAATTTCTACATTAGAACTTGATAAATAAAAGCAATCAATCAGGTTAGTTATATGTCTTACAATTTATAACTTAATGTATAATTTGTAATCATTATTATTACAAAGAACTTATAAAAATATATTTAATAGTGTAGTTGTTACTTTTTCGAGATAAGCATGAGATATTTGGAACACTATAAACTCAGAGGGCTTGTTTTCAAATAAATCCTAGTAAGATAATAATATCAATATTTTTTAGTATTATACAAATGATTATTAGGTAATAATTTATATTTGTGTTTCCCATTTTTGTAACAGCTCAATGTTGGCTAATATATGGGAAGTGTACTCTTAAATTTCAAAGCATAGCTATTAATGTGCTTAGTCAAATAACTTCTATATCAAATTGTGAGTGAAATTGAAGCACATTTAGCTATATACACACAAAGACAAGGAACCGATTGGAGTATGTAAAGCTACAAAAACTTATCTTTACCTTTTATAACATAAAGTTAAAAATGAGACACGTAATGAGAAGGAGTCAAGGGATATAAGGAATAGTTTCAATCTTATAAATCTTGACTATATATTCCGAGAAAATGATCCATTAAATCCATGACTTAAAGAGAGAGAATCACCATTGTTAAATGGTCTTCAAAATTCGGAATGGCTACCTAGGATTGACTCAGATAATGAAGATATTACGATAAAGGAGAATGATTCAAATTCTAATGAAAGACATTCACAAAGTGGAGATAGTGGCTTAAGTTCACCAAGTGATAGTGGTAATAACAGTGCAAATGAATTAGCCCATGAAAATAGGGATGAACAAAGGCCTTATAACTTTATGGTGAAATACAACATTTTAGAAGTAATGACTTTTATGTTGATATGATAGATTTTTTAGTAGATCACATTAATGATAATAGTAGAAATATAGTTCAACAAAGAATAATTAGAAGACAACAACAAGAAATATAAAAAAATTCTTCCTCTACTAGTATGTCCTAAAATTTTAGTAATTTTGGTATTAACACTTCATCTGAAAGCAACCATGCTTATTATCCACCATCTTATCAATATCTCGATTGCCCATCTCATGATTATTATTTACTTGTAGTGGCTCCATCCTAGTACGAAGGCCAATCATATTCTCAATTATAATCTCAACCTAAACCTTTTTATCATCAAGGGAATGATATAGCTGTTGAATTTTTTGGGTATGTATCTGAGCAAATGATATATAATCATGATTAAAATGAAGGTAGGCGTTATGATTCTCCACGTCATTCTACTATGTGATAATCAAAATAATATCAAGTTTTATCTTGTTTGTCTTTTTTTTTATGTGAAAACATGTTGGGATTGTCATATATATATATATGTATGTATGTATGTATGTATGTATGTATGTATGTATGTATGTATGTATGTATGTATGTATGTATTATGTAATATTTATGTGGAGAGCATATTATTGGCATTGCCATGTATATTTGTGTTTTATGTAATATTTTATGTAGTATATTACTTATATATTACCAATATAAACTAATTTTGTTAAATTTTAAAGTCTTTCATAATAAAATAATTATTAATTTATTTTATGCATTTAAATGTATAATATTAACAAAAATTATAATAATATTACAATTTGAACACTTTTTAAAAGAATTGTGCAAATTGTAAAAAATTCATATTTGTGATAGCTACAATCCGCATTTTGAAGAATGCGTTAATTGCAATTGCAAAAAACACATGACTGCAATCGCGACTACGACTGTAATTTAAATCCTTGGTCGAGATAATTTCATTTTTTTATTTGTTTTCATTTAATGTATGATATATTTTCTTTTTAGAATAATGAATATATTCCCCTTTAAGAATGATAAAAATTTTAATCCATTTCATTTTCATTTCATTTTTTAATTTCATATATTTCCTTATTTATATAATATATTTAAAAAACTACTAATATATATAACTTATTTTAAACCTTCAAAATAGTTGTACGTTTCTATTTTAAACCTATCAAGTTCATAAATAAATATATATATAAATGAATGAATTTAAAAATGAAATATACTACCTATTTATTTTCATTCATTTCTATATATATTATATAAATAAATAAAAAGAGATAGATTAAATTAAAAATTTTATTATTCTAAAAAGGAAATATATTACACATTAAATGAAAATAAATTAAAAAAGAAATAGATTGTGATATGATAAAAATATAAAAGAATAATTCTTTGTTCCAAAAATTAAAATTTTTAACTGAAAAAAATAAAAATGTTAACAAAAAGAGATAGAAATTCAATACATTAAGTACTAATTTTCTTCCTCTCTCATCGTTAGATTTAGTAATTAATATTAACATTATATAAATCATTAGATGAATATTAATTATTAATTCTAATTAATCAAATTTAATACTTAATATTTATTTTTGATAATATAATAAATAATAATATAATTAACATTAGAATCACATTTCATATTAGGTTTCTATTTTAATAATATATTATTAAAATGAGCATCCCTCATTTATTACTAAAATATTAAAAAGAAATAGAATATTAAGTATAATTAATTAAAAAAATTAATAATTAATATTTATCCACTGCCTTAAAATTATTGTTAGGACTCGGAATTGTTACTCGTATATATAGATGTTATAATATAACTGGAATCCGTTGTCTTTCTTATATATTAATATTGCGGTGGAAAAGAAAAACCAGTATTGATTTAACCAATAAATAAATAAATAATAATGCGGTTGAAAAGTGGCAATTGTTACCGTGATGAATGCAAGAGTTGAATTTAGTCTGAATGAAGCAATTATGGCTACATTTCAGTTAAGCGTGTTGACTTTTGATACTTGACTGAACTCATAATCCAAATCAAGCTCATTTATTTTTTCTAATTACATAAGTGAGAAATCTTCGCTATTATTGTCTGGCAGCTTAATTTTTTTTTCTTTATTAGAATCCTTAATCCAAAAGAATTGGGTAGATGCTAAGTTGCTAACCGTCTCTCATTTCACCATGCACAAATGGCTCGAATTTTGATAATATAGGAAAATCATATCATAAATTTCTGCCCAGGTCAACTGTCAACATCAGAATTCAAACGACTAATTATCATTTTCAATTTCTGATTTGCGTTTGGCCAACCCAAACCCAATCCTGCCATTAAATTCCTACTTGGGGATTTGGGCTTCGTAATTATTCCACAATATTTTTGAAAACAATTGCCCGCTAATGCAATCCGTACTCTGTCGTCCCTGCAGCCCCAATTTTTTTGTGGGGGACGTACTAATTTATATATATTAATATAGTTATGCACTATTAAAATTAATGATTCAAACTTATAGATTTATATAATATTACATAAAATAAATAAAATTTAATAATTTAAATATATTGATATATTATAAAATGGTGCATTTTAATTTTTGTCTTTATGGGTTAGTCAGCTTTATGGTAATGTTAATGTTAGGGTACTCAACCAACCAATAATAATAAAAGGAAAACGTTAACAATAGTCAGCACTCGGCAACAACAGTTGTTAACGGCTAATCAGTACTCCGCCAGTTTCAAATTAATGTGAATTCTAATGTTACTCAAGAGTTTTAAATTTCAAAATAATTTGATAATTTTAAAAATTATTATATTGATTAAAATGATTTAAAAAATTTCTTTTAAAGATGATGGATAAAAAGATGCGAATAAAATATTAAATATAATTTTAATTATAATTATTAATTAAAATATATAACAGTGACCCCTTAAAACAAGCGGAGTCCCAAAATGCCACAGATTGCAAGTTCGTATATCACGTGATTTTTCCGATGTCCGCCATAATAAGACGGAGAACGAAACCGCGTCTCGTGATCCACAGTACCAACAAAGGCTGCTGATGCGCCTTATTTATTTTATAGGCAGGACTTCCATACGCTATTGACATGTTCGGGGCTTATTAACCTCAGTCAAAGCCTTTGAATAATACTGGCAGTTGGCAGTGAAACTCAAGGCAGCCAGTTTTTATATTACACTTTAGTCCCTTATTTCTTTTCTTTTCAAAATTACAACCACAACTTAATAATTCAAATTTATTTTACTGGCACTTTGTTAGGGTAAGCACAGCAGTAATGATATCAATATATTCCATACAAAATATTAAAATTTTTGGTTTGCTCTATCATCCATATCGAATCGTATTAGACGACCATATATCATAGGGTTGTACTTTAATGTTTATACTAGGGCATTTTATGTTTTAATCTAAAATACATATTTAGATTTAGTTGCCATAAAATTTTTAAAATTTTCATTAAAAATTTAATAAACAAAATTCTATTATGATTGTAAAGTTAAAAGAAAAATCAATCTAAATAAAATAAACTTACAATTTTTTATTAACTTTAAGTTTAGATAAGATTTTCATATGTCAGAAGTTATACTTTAATTAATAGATTTAAAATATGATACCATTTATTTCAAAATACTAATCTTATAGCCTTTTAACATTTTTTTTACCATTTTACAGTATATTTCAATTAAAATGAATAATTTCAAAAACTATCTATAATTTATTTAATTCATCTTAATTCTTTAACATAGTCAAGTTAATTATCATCTTAATTCTTGAATTTAATTAAATCAATAAATAAATATTAATTATAATTTTAAAAATCAATTATAAGAAAACTCACTATATGACTAATATATACAAGAGTTTTCATTTTTTCTTAATAAAATTTATATTTTAGTTAATTCGATATCTCTAAATTCAAAATATATTCTAAAATAAAACCAAAAGTATTATTATTTTTTGATGTATAATTTATATAAATATTAATATTTATATACATCAAAAGTGAGATATAAAAATAATTTGAGGATTAGCAATTAAATACAAAATGATAGAATAAATTTGTAAAGTTCTATATAAAATATTTGAAATCCATTTTTGAAAATCCATTTTTGAATCTCACTTTTGGTGCATATAGCATTTTTGTTAATATTTTTAAAGAGTTAGGGTTTATTTATTTGTTGTTTTTAAAAAATAGTTTTCTATTTTTTATTTTTAAAAATAAAGAGCCTATTTGAAAATCTATTTTTAGAATTTATTTTTAAAAAATATAATTCTAAATGTGTATACTTAAAAATAGAAAAATAAAAATAATTTTTAATTATTTTCTTGACTTATTTTTATATTCTAGATATTAATTTTATAATTAAATGAAGTATTCTATCATTTGTAACACTTATCATCCTTTATTTTTTATTTTATTTAATATGAAAATAATTTTTAAAAATATAGAAATAAAACTATATCTAAATATACTCATAAGCATTATGATCTTATGATTATTTTCAAAGAAAATGTTTAGGTAGTGGAAGGATTGAAAGTTTTTTTAGCTTATTTAAATACTACCAATGGACTAATATAAAATTGAATTATTAAGCACAAAATAGAAAATGATAATAAAAATAAATTGGTGTGTGTGTATATATATATATATATATATATATATATATATAATATTTTTTGTTTATCATTTTTGTCTTTTTATTGGAAGTGGTAATTTAGGTTCATGTTGTCACTTCAAAAATTAGTAATATTAGGAGTAAGTTCCATTTGAATAAGACTTGAATAAAAATATGTATCATGTTAAATTAAAAATTATTACTCTTTCTCTTAATTCAATTCCTTACTATGACTTTCATCAAATATTTTTTCTTATATTGATAACTTTTTTTAAATATTCATAATTAATTTTGAATTCAAATGTAATTTTGATTAGATAGCTTTTTCTTATATATGCAAAACCATTTTTCATAATGAGGGAAAGAAAATGGGGAATTTTTTTTTCAATTTGATATAAATTGCTATATAGAGATAAGAGATTTAATTCCTTATATTTATTGTATGAGTGTGACTTGGTACAATATATTATTTATTAAAAAGAGATTAATTGTGCAAGTATAACTCATCATAGCATAATATTTATTGAAAAAAATGATAAATTAACACATTGATAATTATGAGAACAATATTTATCATAATAAGATGTAAAGAATATCATGATTAATATATATATATATATATATATGTGTGTGTGTGCGCGCGCCATATTAAAAAATTATTTATAAACTTGAATTTTAAGATAATCACTGCCATCAAGAATTCAATATTTTTATAATTTTTTATTATCTAAAATTGTTGTTATATTGATAATAATAAAATTAATAAATATTCATATGAACACACCAAACAAACTTTAGTATTTTCTCTTTTCTATTCGGTCAATGATTCTTAAATTTTTCAACCTAACATTATATAAAATAATTTTTGCCTATAAATTCTCTACTTGGATTCCACCATTAAATTCAATTATAATGACGTCAAAAGCAATTATTTACTGTATAAATGGCATATTTTAAAAATTTTTAAATACATATGTTTGAAGAAATTTCACTTTGGACATAGATAGAATACTACCCAACAAATGAAAGTTGTGTATATAAAAAGAATCATAAAAGTGTTGAAATTAAATGTTGCATTTACTTTACAATCATATATTTAGGTTTTGAAATAATAAATTTCCTACAAAGTAAAAGCACACTTAATCAATTTTTTTTGTTAGTTTTAGAATTAGAATATTTTTACAATTACAATAATAAAACTTTCATTTATTTTAGAAGATATATCAATTAAACACCCATTAAAGTATATTTAATCCGAAATATAGTAAATATAAATTGGTATCAAAGAAAAATAAATTTGATTTCAATTTTTAAATATTTTTGGTATTCTTAGAATATGTAGTTAATTAGGTCAATCAAATTAAAACTTAGGCTTATTTACAATATTTTTAAAATAAAAATATAATATAATATTTTATATTTATATTATGAAATGATATTATTGTCTCAACTTAAATAATAATGAATAGGAAAATTAAAAGAATATATAATTAATTAATTTATTTAATAATTCTTTCATTAGAACTTTATCTTATTTAAAATATTTTTATAATGAAATAAAAATATATTATGTTATGTTTACATAATTTAATACTATTAGTGTTTAAAGTATAGATAATAAAAATTACTTTAAAAAAAAGCCTTATTTGAAATAAAGTTGAGGCAATTAATATGATTTTTTTAATATCATTATATTATATATTTATCCACATAATACCATCACCCATTATTTTCAATGATGTCTAAGTTGTTAAGGTCATTCTTTTCTATTATTCATCAAAATGAATTTTTTTGTTTAAAAAGCCATATTATTTTCAGACCATAAGAACACTCTCATTCTAGTACTATTTCATAAAATAGAGCTTAATTATTTTTGAGTCTCATTACCTCGTTATAAGTAGAGGCTCACCTACTTTGAACTTAATCAACCCACCACAAATAAGGATCATCTTATAAATTATTCATTACTTTGATATTAACGTGCAAATAAAAGCATCCTTCAAGGTTTTCGGTGGCCCAGCTAATGGAATACAGCTGGTGTTTTCCTCTTCCGTAAGTATGTAACTCTTGGTGAAGAAGATGCCACGTGGCCGGGGTTAATAAACCCCGGACTTCCGTTAGGGGATGGAAGTCCCTACCTTTATTTTATTTGCTCAGGGACAACATAAATACTCAAAGTCCAACAGAAGAAACCTGAGTCCGAACTCGCAAGTCACAGCCTAACTAAATATCTTGTCAATTAAGATAAGTAAAAACACAATTTTCTGCTTTAAAACTCTCTACTATTTTAATAGAAAGAATTTGTATCCTTCTTTTTCAAGCTCTCAAGTCTCAACATAGATACTGTTTGAAAAAGGAAGGGGGAGGAAACTGTAAAAATGTAGTTGACTGTTTGGCAGAGTCCAGATTTGAGCGGGCAAACTTAGACGCAGCTTCCGGTGCCCGGTAAAAGTGGAAACTCCCCTATGACCCCACACCACAGTAACATCATGGACCGTCCTCGCTTCCCATTCTCTGCATCAAAAGAAGTTAAAGGTCAACTCTGCCTTGCTGTCCTCAATTTGCATGGAACGCCGCTATCAATTTTCCAACGGCTAAACCCTACATTTTGACCTTATGCCCCTTCCCCTTTCACTTTGTCCCGTTCAAAGGGACCCACCTTGGAGGGACGGTCAACATGCTGACGATGTTGCCACGTGGAATGTAGTAATTCGTATGTTATTTTGACCGGCAACGAACCAATTCATTTGTATTGCCATATGCCAAGCATCGCTTTGACTAAAACGGCATTCATTTCATCCTCTGTTTTCCTTTTCGCTTTTTCTTCTCTGCAAATCAATCATTCCTCTTGCTTTTGAAGAAATAAAAGATTGGACCCTAACATTATTCTCCCCTTGCATAAATATTCATGTGCACAAGAACTAGTTCAAATCAAAAGTAGGGAATTTTGGTTTTTAATGGTATTGGAATAATGGTTGTGGAGTTTATAAGGAATTATAGGGATGATAGTTTTGCAGACAATAAGGAAGTTGCCGTTGAGGAAGCTGCTGCTGCTGGCATTCATAACATCGAGAAGCTCATGAGCATGCTTTCTCAACAAAAACAACCGTCCCAAGAGACAGCTGATGGAGGGGCTTCCGAATTCCAAATCGTTGCAAATGTGGCTGTTAACAAATTCAGAAAGGTTATTTCTCTGCTCGATAAGCCTAGAACCGGTCACGCTCGTTTCAGAAAGGCTCCTCCGTCATTAGCAACGCCACCTGTTCCTCTCGTACAATTACAGCAGATGGCTGATTTAGAATCTAGAGTGCCGCCTTGTTTAAACACCTCACAGCAGAAACCGGAACCGGTCTCTGCTTTCAAGGTTTATTGCCCAAAACCGATTCTACGTTCCCCTGCTATCCCTCAGACTCAAAATACCAATCAATCCTTTTCCTTCCACAATCACCATTGCCTTTCCTCCGATGCCGTCTCTATTTCTGCTCATGGTGGAATTGTGGAGAAGAAGGACAAGAATAAGTCTATAAGCTTTGTAGATTCTCCGCCTGTTTCTGTGGCAAATTCGTATATGTCTTCATTAACAGGAGATACGGAGAGTCTGCAACAGCCCTCTTGCTCTTCTGGGTTTCAGTTTACTCATATATCACAGCACGGTTCATATTTGCGTAAGCCACCTCTGTCCTCAAATTCTTTCAAGCGGAAGTGTAATTCCATGGATGATGCTGCTCTGAAGTGTGGATTATCATCTGGTCGCTGTCATTGTTCCAAGAAAAGGTGTGTTATTTCTCTAAATTGTTACTTTTCTTAGTAGGTTGGCTTTGTTTTTTTTTCAAGTTTCTTCTACTCTTGATGAAAGTTAGGCTGTAATATAAGTGAGCCATATACCTTATAATGAATGCAGGAAATCAAAGATTAAGAGAGTGATAAGAGTTGCCGCAATTAGCTCAAAGATGGCTGATATACCACCTGATGATTACTCGTGGAGAAAATATGGACAGAAACCCATTAAAGGCTCTCCCCACCCGAGGTTATATTCTGAATTTTTTTCGCTACTTTACCATTATGATTTGTTGCCATGTCAATAGGGCTGATTTCAAAAGTGTTTGAATTGAAACTGGCAGAGGTTATTACAAGTGTAGTAGCATGAAAGGGTGCCCAGCACGCAAGCACGTGGAGAGAGCTGTGGATGATCCAAGTATGTTGATGGTCACTTATGAAGGAGATCATAATCATTCACACGCCACTTCTGAAGTAGCGGCGGCCATCGTCCTCGAATCATCTTAAAAATAGTCTTCGATAGTTTGTACTCGCTGGCATCTGTCATTGGTCGACATCCCAGACGGCTCAGTAGGCAGTGGGCACTCTAAGATAGGTCATGGAATATATATCTTTTTATTTTTATTTTTTCCCTTCTGTCTGCTTTCAATTTATTATTTTAAGATCCATTAAAATATTTAGCCCGTGTCATTATAAACTGTATTCACAGAGAGGGTAAAGAAATAGAACATCGTTTATTCAAACTTTGAAATTATAATTTTAGTGCTCCTATAGAGTTGTGTATGTGAAATATGAAACTCTGCTTTGCTCCAAATTTCTCAAGGGTCAGGAAAAAGGTGTGTATTCAAGTTCTAAAGAATATTGTTACGTTGTTTTCCCAAGGTTTCGTGTGTTTTAAGTTTTTGAAAGATGTTTGAAGAGATCTCAAAGGTTAGGTCAATGTGCTTTTTTTTGGGTCTTGATGCTGCTGTTTAGGGAAGTTGATACAATCACGTTGGCATGCACTGCCTATTAAATTCATAGTTTTAGATATTTAACAAATCAACAAACAATTGGAGTTCAATTCTCAAATCTCCTAAGTTTTGCTTGGTTGCGTTTGAATGAAGACTAGAGTATGAATGCAAATGTTGGAACATATATCGAATATTTGACAACCTAAGCATGGGTTATTGACTTTTTGGATCGTATGGCCGCCTGCACAAGCAACGAATGAGAGTGTCAAAATGCTGGTTGAAAGGGTTGAAAAGTTGGTCCCACACAGGCTGTAATCGTCATTTGACAAGCGAATCAGTTATGTTCCTTGTTGGGATTAAACATTCCCAGTACATTTTTTGGGTGGTTTGACATTTGAGCATCACGGTTCGAATCTTAACTTTCACGAATAACTCTGAGGGTAGTCTTATGTTGCAATGTGATAACTTGATGTGAATTTAAGCATATCCTCTTCTATCTCTAAATTCAGTTTTCACCTAGACAAGCACTTTGGCTCTATCATAGTACAACAACAAACACGATAGGTTTTAGTTTATCATTAAGTCTTATAAATTCCACCAAATGAGCTATTAAAACAAAATATAATCCGGCACCTATTGAACATTTATGTATGATACTAAAGATCTATTTGTTTCATTGCAAAAGACTTTTTATAAGAAAAATATTATTTATATATATAAATAAAAGAATGATATATTATTTATATTGATTATTAAGAAAAATACTTAGAAATAGGATAGTTGGATAAAATAATTTTCTTTGTGAAATAAAAAATTATTTAAAAAAATTATATTTAATATTAAATAAATAAAATATTTTTTATTTTCATATTTTATAAAACATTTTTCATAAAAATAAACGGAAGTTAAGTTAAGATTAGATCTTCTAAGAATCAATATTTTCTCGGAGATAATTAACTTTTGGGTTGAACTGATGGGACAAAATAAAAGCCATATGCATATTCCAATTTGTGGTCACTTTCGCCGTCTGATGAAATTTCTCAATTGGGTTTTGCTACTTCGCCCCCAACTTTTGTTCCGAATTAGTTCTGAATACATGGCAGTTATTGAACAACGAAGAAGAGATTTGAAATTCATACTATTCGAGCAAAAATACAGCAATTGAATTTTACCCTACATGTAGATTTGAAAATTAAAATCGGTAATTTAATTATCAAATAAGGTAAAATAAGTATCATTCTTCAAAATTTATATTTACTTTTAAAACATTATATTAATTACCAATCTTTATTTACGAGGATTAAATAAAAATATTTTTATAATTTAATTATTAAAATTGAATTATATAAAATTTTAAAATTTTAATTTTTTTAAATAATTTAATCAAATATAATATTAACAAGAAAGAAAAGAGTAGCGAAAGAAATTTTAGAGGAGAAATAACTTTATCTCCGATTTGGCTGCTGAAGAGAAAATAGGGGAGGTGCAAGTTAGAGGAAATTTTGGGTCTGCGGCCCCTGCAATTTTTTTTTCTCTCCAGGTGGTGAGAGAAATCAGAGGTGATAACGCAAAAAGAATTTGAAATTTTTTTTTCTCAGTTTACTATTTTGGCCCTTTCAGTTTATCAAGATTTGGTGTAAGAGTTTCAAAAAATTTTGTCCAATAAAACAAAGATTTTTTCCTTTTATTATCTGGTTTTGTTTTAACTTCTAACAAGGATAATGCAATAAAGTCAATATTAACCATAATAACTTTCAATAATTTTATTAATTTTTCCATCCTATTCTATTAATCTCACTTTAATAATAATAAAGATTTTTTTAAATTAAATTTATTCATCATATTTTTATTAATTTTAATTATAATAATAGTGTTATAGACAAAATAACTTATCGGAATGAGATTTTTCAATAATTAGTATTAAAAATGCATTATGCAATAAATTTAGCATTGAATTTATTTTAATCTATTAATTCTTCTTTTTCCTAACTTTTTTACTCAACCAAATAAAAAAAATTTCTCTCTTAATTTTTTTCCTTTTTAATCTTCTCTTCAACCAAATATGATAAGAGAAATTATCTTATCTCCCTATGTCTTTTTATTCATTTTCTTTCTTCTCTTATTTTTCTTATATCTAAACAAAGCCCAAGGGATTGCTCCTAATGCACGAGGCATCTTTGGCACCAAAATTCGGAACACTTATTTAGTATTATCCTTCTCAAGTTTTAGTGCCTTAGTGGTAATTCACACTTCCCAGCTTCGGATGAACCATCACGGACAAATCACAAATTCACAGTGCCATTTTTTTTTCCATAACAGCAGAGACCACAAGGCTATAAAAGTTAAAACCTTGAGTGATGTTTTGGGCTTCCCTTTGGATTGGCAATGGAGCCCAACAAAAAACTCCTGAGAAGAGGCCCAATGAGAAGTAATGTAAGGTCCTGCACATCATCTCACGACAGGCCTGGGGGAAAGCAGAGTGCAGAATCTGCTAGAATCATCAGATCTTAATATTACTAGTCCATGGCAGCGCCTGATATAATTGTACAATTCCTTTCTTCGTAGTTCATATCACTTGATGACTAACATGGAAATCCTTCCCCTTTTGATCTGACCGCACCAACTTTCTTCCCAATTCTTCAGATTTTGAGTGTGGAAAAAGAACATCACTGTAACCTAAAAGAGTAAAATGGCGGAAGGCGTTAATCGTACAGACGCGGAGATGATAGAGGCGGAAATGCCATTGCAGCAGCAGGTGCCTTCTAACGATCTCGTGCGGGACTTACTCACATTGGCCAGACAGCTCATCAATCAAGGCAAGCCTTCCCAGGCCCTCCAAGCGGTATTGTTTATTTCATCTAATCTTGTTTTTTCTCCTATCCTTTTTGCTCTACAAATGATTAATTATTCCCTTTCGGTTTCCTTTTTTTTCTACATTCTATTTCTTTTTGTTTCGTTACCTGCTTGATTTTTCATTTCTGAGTTATAATTGTTATTTCATTGAATTCGACGATCATGTCATACTTCTACGATTTGGTTATCGCTTGTACTTTATGGGTTGAAATTTAGACTGGAATTTAGTGCTTTGTGCGGTAAAAGAATGTTTAACTTGTGATCAAACTAGACGAGTGCACTATATATTTGTTTGCTTCAAGCACCGTGTTAACAAAACATGAAAAGCTGTTTATCAGTTGCCAATAATACCTGGAAAATACTACCTAGATACCTATCTGGAAGATCTCCAAGGCATATTAGGCGTGAACATGATTTCAAGGATGGAAGGACCAGTAGATATGGAGTGTTTTCATTTATTTATTTTTTTCTGTGGAGAGTACCCCTTTAATAGGAGGAGGCTTTATAGTCATGAAGATACAACAAAGGTATTGGTGCGATGTGAGAAGTGAGAACTGTCCTGATTTTGTTAGATAACTATGAATGGCTTGACAACATAAGGCATATTTTATCTTGGCTCCTTTGTCTCTAAGACCTGGATGATGATTTTTGTATAATCAGTTATTGAAGCATGTCATAGAGCAGGTTTTCCGCTGGCATGTGTGAAGCATAAATCATGTCTGCAGATAGCAAAGATGAAAGCAAATGCAAAAAAACGAACCCATAATCCATGAAGACCTGAAGTGTTTGATATTTATGTGATTCTGAAACAGGTGGTTGCAGCAATGAAGACCAAAGGTGGGGACGAAGCTGTCTTTCAGTCACTGCATCGTGCTCGTGAGCTGTACAGAATTAGACTGCAAGAGACTGCTGCTGTTGATCAGTTGGCTTCTATGTTTGCTGAGTGTGCAATTGCTGAAGCTCAACCTGTACAGATTGATTCAGCTGCCAACAACATTGCTGGTCCATCAGTTTCTCCAGATGCTCATGGAACCTCAATACTAGCAGAATCTGGCAGGATGCAAGTAGTGTTGGATGCTGTTTCAGATGGCAGCAGTTTCATCTGTTTAAAATGTGGGGGACTTGTTAGTAACCATCGCAAAGATGAGCACTATGCATACTGGTGTTGTTAATTCTGCTGCATTAACAAAGGGATAGATGTCTGCTATGGCAATGCCTTGTTTACCCCGGCATCATCACCATACTAGTTTGTTTTCAAACGATACTACAAGGCAAATTTCTGCCTTCTGATGGTTGCATATGCTAGTTGGACTGATGGATTTTCTTGCAAGCAAACCTCAGAATGACTGATGTTGGTCTTTAGAAGAGGCACGCTAAGGTTGTAGAGGAGTGAGTTGTGAAACTTTGCACTCTTCCAAAACTTCGTTCTTGTAGAGTATACAAAATGAAGTCTGGGTAATGACCTGAGTTAAGGACGCATATTGAGAGACTTGTTAAGATTTGGGCCAACAATAACTTGTTCTGTGAGTGTTATTGCTTCCTGCGGGTTTTGTATGTACTAGATTTTTACGCATGTATAAGTCTCAATAATTGGTTTATGTAGGTCACACCTAGGGTAACAATTCACTATGATGATGCTTATAATGTCAACAAAGATCTGTAAAATTCGAACGATTCTATAATTTATATTGTTATATAAGCAAGATTCAAGGAGGTAGAAAGATTCAAGGAGATTCAAGCTTGGTAAGTCGGTATTCTCTCTAAATTTAAAAGGCAAAAAGAAAGGAAAGGGAAAATAAATCCTTTTGGCTTTTCTGATTCAAAGTGAGTACTCATCGCCTGGCAAGTTCGGAGTAGATTTTTGCACATGGGTAGAATATATTTTTCAATACAATTATTAATCTTTGCATATGGGCAGAATATACTTTTCAATACAATTATTAGTCTTATTTACAAACGACAAGCCCAGAAAACATCTACAAGAACTTTCTTCGACTGCTATATATATAAGCAAGCAACGCAGTATGACCCTAAAAACTTATAATAAAAAGACCCTTGATGCAGATTTCCACGTGGAAAAAAAAAAATTTCTCCCACCCTTTTTTTCTACGAGTGTGTTCGTGTGAACAGAATATTTTCCAATGACCTGCCTTGTCCTCCCGTACTGCCATGTCCGGTGGCATCATTGCAATGCACCTCGGAAGCTGCTCGATATGAGGTATGACAGCACATCCAAGATTCACAGGCATGTACATTGACAGCAACTAGTTATGTTACACTGCAGCAACAAGGGAGGAATGTCACGTAAGTGCGCCTTCACGCATCAAAAAGGAAGTCTTAGCAATGTTATAGTTGAGTAAACTGTAACTAATAATCGATTGAAAAATGAGAAAAAAAAAATTAGGAAAAAAACAACCACCAACCCATATCCTATTAAATGAGATCGCTGCATGGATGATTAAAAAACGAACCATCGAATTATCAAAGACCGTAAGTTCATTAAAACAAAAAATGAAGAAAAGAATAGTGCACATATTCTTGGAAAAGAAGGAAAATCAAGGGTATAATTTGAGAGTCTAGAATAAGATCATACTACGGTTCATGTGGAGACGATATAAAAAACAACAAAACTACAAAGTTAGTTACCTGCACAGTCTTCTGTTTTTTTTCCAATGCCTTGTATCTATGATTGTTCTTGTAGGTCAAAAATTGAATACTTAGCGACCGTAATTGGCTGATCATAAAAATATCATCTGATATGTGGCAAAGTCTGTGCACGCGGCTTAGCTCTCATAATTGTTTCATCACTGTGTCGGATCAATTCTGAAAGTCTCCAAGGCTTTTGCCACTTCCATTTGAATTGCAGTAGCCACTGATGATGACTTCTTTTCCACCTCCACAGCTTGCCTGAAGCTTGTCCAGCAATTGCTAGTTTTTTCATTGACAGCTGCCCGATGGGAACCATCTGCAGTGAAACTATCTCACATGCTCAGCCCAGTAAGAAGGGACATTCCAGTTTCATATAGATGGTAAATAACTGACCTTTGTAGTATGATTTATAAATGCCGTAGATTCCCTTACTGAGCCATTAGCAATCCCGGGGGTATATTTAAGCTGTTTTGGTATTGGCAGGGACGCTGGAGATAAAGGTCTATTTGTGTCTTCAGATAAGTGTTTCAACAAATTCGGAGAGTTCACCTGTTGATGTTCAGTTAAAATTTGTTGACTACTAAAATGCATATCTCCATAACAATGATCACAACCATGTTTTACAAGGGTAAAGAAATTGCAACATAGTTGGTTACAATGGCAGCCATAAAAAATTGACAGCTGCAATGAAGATTTCTGGGAAATTACAGGCTCCCAATGAGAAGATATAGCGTGCAGTTATCTCCATAATGCAACTAAAAAATTCTCAGTAATTTGATTTTCTAATAGTGAGAAGGCAACACTGGAATGCAACTAATCCCCATATGTTAATATTAAGGAGAGCGGACACTTTCAAAATAAGATTCTAGTTTCAAATCCATCATCCAAGCTTCAAATGTCTTCCTAAATTTTTTTCAAGCTTGAGATGCAACAATGCTCAAGAAAATTAGGCTCAGCAAGTGACATGTAATCTTACAGATGGTGGTGTAGCTAATGTCGTTGCAACAGCTTGCTCTCTCAATTTTAGCTCCTTCTCAGTCTCCTTTCTTTTCATTTCACTCTGTCGCAGTAGACCTACAAGTTCTTTTATTTGATCTTTCATTTCCTTGACCTCCATGTCCTTCTCCCACAATTGGCACCTGCAGAAAAATGAAAAGAACTCAATGCTTGCAATTTCAACAGTATATACTAGCATGCCACCATTAACAGCTCAAGGGAAAAATACAGATGAAATCATCAAAGCATAATTCATTGTGACTAATAATGTCCTACATTTTTTTTTATTTGAGATATGTATGGTTTCCTTCACAATGATTAAAAAAAACAATTTCTGTTAAGTAAGATTAGACATGCAGATGTTAAAATCACAAAGTTTAGCCACTCGGTCTAATAATCAATGGACAAATAATCAATTCCTTTAGAAGATCAAGAATATAAAATCATGAAGAAAATGTTTAGGTTGAACAATGCACCTAGCATCTGCAACAGAATTGAACATATATTGAAGCAAATTCTTGGCTTCTCCCATTGAGCGTAAATGGCTCCAGCGTCCACGATTAGTGAAGGCCCGCTCACGTTCTTCTGCCTCAGAAAGTTGAGAAGCCATTGCAACAAGCGAATTGGATGATATGCTCAGCATGTTCTCAAGTGAAGCTATTCTAGCCATTCTTGCATTTGGTGACATGGAAGATGCTCTGAGAAAATGACACGAGTGTTAAAAGCAACCAGAATTAAAGGGACATTCTCCATTTTATCTATCATGCTATATATAAGCTACAATATTTTCAAGAAGTGAAGGGTTGACATAAGCTAATTAATTGAGTTTACAAAAGCTACCTAGCAAATCCATTCTTTCCTGTTGGAGGACTGAGGCCCTTTGCAGCAAACTCATTTACTTGCTTTAGCATGGCTAACTCTTCTGCAAGTGCAGCTCGCCTGCAGATTGCATCAATAATAATTAAAGACCACTCTATAGAACAATTGTCCAAAAGTAATAACTGAACATATGCATTACATACACTTGGCTCTGCTTCTCATACTCAAAACGGACTTCATGCTCTTTCACCATGACTTCTAGCTCATGATCAAGCCATCTTTGCAAGGACTTCTCATTGTTCTAAAGATGAAATTCAATTTTTTTTTTTTTAATTTTAAAATACTTGGTTTGTTAAAGAATCTAACAAGTGGAAGTAAGATCATTACCTGCCCATTGGTTCCACTTCCATTGGTAACAACTGTATATTAAAATAAAATTTAAAATATCACATAAAAAGGCCCAAGTCAATGAACTAAAAGATATTGTTTTTTCTCATCAGCTTAAAACCACAGGCTAGGTCCGCACCTGAAGTGTCTCGGCTGGAAGCTTTGCGAGCTTCTAGCAACTCCTTTAGCCTTTTGGTAGCCATGGCAGCTTCTTCAGTCTTTCTCTGAAGGACCTGAAAGAAATACGCATACATATGTATTATGAGTGTTATCAGAAAAGGAAGAAAAAAAAAAATGGGTCAGCAATAGCAATTACTGTTCTAATTTAGTTTTTTCCGACAAGGATTATGCAAGGTGCATAGAAAAACCATGAAACACAATTTGGTCACAGGATGCGCTGATTACAATGAGAAAATGTCAAAAAAGTAAACTCCCTTTGATTTTGAGATGTTCAGACTATACCAAACTGAACCCAAATACTGTGTTTATTATATTTAAGTACTGCTGGCATATTTACTGAGGGAGACACGGATAAACTTCAAGAATGTATAATGAAATATGTTCAAAATGAATGCCAACAGAAGGTAAATACAAGTTAAAAAGATGAAATAAAGCAAAAAATAACAAGACACGCGAGGAGGTAACTTAGCTAATAATGTTTTCTTTAAAAAAGAATTGTTTCTTTGGTTTCTAACAAAAAGGTTACCAGAACCCTGCTGGTAACTAATTATATCCTGCACGTCAATCTTAATTAATGTACGGCACACAGCTACACATCTTAGCTTAAAATTACCAACCGACACCATTCAACCTTAACAAGTTCATGGTATTGTACAAAAATGATCAGTAAGTGAAACAAGGGAGCTGTTTAAGGAATTAGAATTACTCACCAATTTCTGGCGCTGATTTAAAGATTGCAGTTTATGCCTTTCATACTCATTTCTCCTTCCCTCCTTCCGCAACTGAGTTTGTAAACACAATTAATGGAGGCAATAGACCGTAGATCAAGCATATATGGCATGCGGCTAGTCATACTCAACTATCAATATAGCAATGATTGCAAATGCTAATGTGAGTCCAAAGTTTCACTTCATTGGGAGCTTTGGATCAGTACAGGCCATAGTATGGAGTCCAAATTAGGCATGGAAAACCTCTACTGATTTTTGTTAAGAGAAGCATTCAGATAGTGGGATTTTAAGTACTACAAATAAATTAAAAGAGAATGAAAAGGCAGAAAGAGAGAGGGAGAGGGAGATAGGAAGCCCAACATACTTGGAGCAGCTCCTTCTCTCTAGAAGCTTTCCACTGCCGAAACTGTTCTGCCTCTTGTTTTATCTTATGCTGCAATTGGACCTGCAACATTATTTAAGTTAGAGCAACAGTGCATATTATGTGGTCGGAAAAAAAAAAATTTAAGCAAAACAACAGTACAATCAACCTTTTGTGCCTTTATAGATTGTATTTCATCTTGCAATCTCTTTGCTGCTTCATCACTTTTTTGCTTTTGCTTCAGAAGCTGGACCTGACTCTCTTGTTTCTTCTTCAGATCCAGAATCTAGCATTCATGGATTTTGAAAAGATTTTTGCAATTTAAAATGTTTTCCCAAATTCAAATCTTCTAATCTTCTAAATGACAAAATATAGTTGAATAAAAATTTGAATCAGACCCTTCACCTGAGCTTCAAGTGACTTCAATTTTTGGGCATGAACGTCTTCTAATCTCTGTGTTTGTCCGTCAGAATTGGAAGCAAGATTTTCAACTTCAGCCAAGAGGCGATCCCTCTCACGCTGCATTCATAAATCAGGTGAAAATAGGAAATGTGTTTTTCGAAAAAGAGAAAAAATTCAAGAACTTGTAACCAACCTGCACAGCTCTCTTCTCATCCTCCAGTTCCATTATTTTCCGTCCAAAGCGCTGCTTTAGTGCTTCAGCATCGGATATTCCGAAAAGTTTTATCTCAGACTGCTCAGATATCAAGACCAATACGTGCATTACAAATAGAAGGCATTTAAGCACAATGTCTTTTAATTTTTATACTGAGGAAAAACCACTCAATGCTGCTTTCATTATTATTATTATTATTATTATGCTGAAATTCCATGTGATGAATAATCTGATGGCTTTTAGCAACATGCCAATTCATTTAGTAATGCGCATACTTTTGAGTGAATTAAACTTAAAAAGAACGAAATCTTATTTTTTTCCCCCTCATTCTATGATCATAATTTGACAATTCCATCATGTGATTTTCTCACAATATATTAATCAATTTATAAACAATGTAGAAATTTTGATTAATAATTGTTAATGATTAATGCAAAACATGTATCGACACATGGCCCATAGATACGAATATATAGTATTGTAACAACCTCTTTCTGCTCCAAGCGTTTGTTTAACTCATTTAATTCTCTATCCATACTATTCTGCAGAAGTGTGTGCTCCCACTCTTTAGTTACTTCTTCAATTTCCCTAGAATCACCTGCCAGAATTGTCAAGTGTAACACTAAGTAACAGAAGTTGTAACAGACAGGGAAAGCCAGGCTAAAGCAGAGTTTTACCCGTTGATTCACTCATGGGATAATCAGTTGCTGTGAGAGGAAAGCCCCTTTTAAGCCCATCAGTCTTCACAAGGCATGTGCCACCACCCTGATAATGGACATCTCAGTCCATTAAGTGGAATACAAAACCAAGATAAAACGAAAGCACAATTTACACATTAAAAAATTCCAGTTGAAGAACAATATGGGAGAAATCAATCACATACACGTCCATCCTTTTCACATTGTTCTACAACAGAACATCGACTACGGTAATCATGAAGTTCACGGCATAGATCCTCATTGGCAGCTTCAAGCCAGGCAATCCTTTCCCTGAGGACCTACAGAATAAGATTATATTTCTAATTACATAAATGCAAACTATTTCAATTTAAAATTATATTAGAAGCATTAATTGTTGGACCAATTGCAGGCTGAAACCAACTACCTGAACTTCCTCAGAAGAGCCGCCAGAACGAGAACAAAGTTCTGCCTGCAAATATTCTAATTTTTGCCGCATCTTTAACATCTCATTAGACATGGGATCTCTGTTGATCTATAGAAAAATATAACAGAAAAGGAACAATGGTGACTATCATAATTGGTAAAAAAATTATACCAACTCTGTCAAATGGAAGAAAGGGGACAATCTACTTAAACACTTACAACAGGCTTATTTTGTATGTTACGAGCACGATTTGCATACTTCAAAGTGTTAAGGGTTTCCTCAGCATTGATCTCAGCAGGGCTTATGCAGGCTGGAATAGGAAAGTCAAGATGTAAGAAAAAGGAGGGGCTGGCATGAATTCAACCACAGTTCATCATAAGATGCAAGATGAGCTGACAGGTAAGCAGAAACTCAGAACAAGGAGGTATCAGAAGGACAATTCCAAACACCGAGCATATGCAGTGGGAGAGCAAGAAGTCACATAAGTACAAGCAGGATATTAAAATTGTTTCTTCGAAACTATCATTTGAGTAATGACATGATACAAAATTATAGGCTGTTTGGAATACAAGCAAGAAAAGCACGAACCTATCATGACAGTTCTGCTGTTACCACCAAGTGAATCCTGCAAAAAATTCAACCTATGTTTAAATACTAAACTTGTGAAAAAAAGAAAAAAAGAGCAAACGACTGATACATTAAAAATATTAAAAAAAGAACTAAAAAAAACAAAAGCTTTCATTTATATGTTTCCTACTTCATATGTCCATCAGGATTAAATTTTTCTTCTTTTTCGACACAAGCAATTAGAATTATCAATTAAATGATAAATTCGAATAAGCATGACCCAGTCCAGAAATGCAAGAGAATCAAAGAAACTAATACTCTACTTTCCAAAAATTTAATGGAAAGTAGTTTTTTCTCAGTCTTGATATCTGGTGAATCCTTTAGGCCAATCATAATGCTATGTATTCAATTTTGTCAACTTTCGTTTGATAACCTGGTCAGAAATAACTGAATGATCAACAATAAATTAAATATATCCTCATAAATCCATAGATAAATAATGTTATATTTAACCATTACATATCCAGCAAGTATGATTAATCATATTTACAGTTTTTTAACATAATAAAGAATCAAAGGTGTTTCAGAAGAAAACCACATAAAAAGGTATGAAACCTGCAGAAGCCGAGTAAGTTTACTATCCCTATAAGGAACGTGGACACCTTCCTTTCGCTTCTTTTCATCTCCAAGTGCACTAATAACATTACCAAGTGCTAGGAGACCTTTGTTAATGTGAATTCCTGTTTGAACGACAAAATTATTAGCAATTATGGAATTATCAAAAACATGCTTGGTTGCTGCAACTAGAAATGTGCTACCTTACCTTCCTTGAAACGCAAACCATCAGACCCGGTTCTTTTAGCTCGTTCTGATCCAGCAAGATCTACCAAGTGCAGTTTGGCACAAAGATACTCCTCATTCATGGTCTCATTGCTCTCACTGGTAATAGCACCATTGAGCTTACGCATTTGCTCTAACGTGATGGTGAAGATGGCATGAGAACGGCTAGTTGAACACATTGTAGAAGAAGAATAAGCAGTAGAAGATAAATACAGCAGGCTAAATTGGTGAAAACAATTTGAAGCGCAACTCATAATTTTAGACGTGTATGCATATGTTAAAATCAGATAAAAATTTTATAAATAGTCGGGTATTCATGCAGTTTGAAAAGCACAATTAACCTGGACTGGTTGTTCATATTTGTGCTTCCAGTTGCCCTGCTCAATGATCCTTGTTCCAAGCAAGCAGCCATTTCTTTCAGCGATCTGACACTGACTTCAGTTGATCCTGCTAACGTAATGACCCCATTTGATGTCTCACGAATTTGTATTGGTGGCTTCCCAGGAACTGTCACTTTTCCTGCATGTCCATTTGCAGTTTCTGGTTTGGTTGTAGCAGAGGGTTCCAGCAAGTCTCGTACTTCTTCTTTCAGAATCTTTTCCACATTTACAACAGTTTGATCAGATGCTTAATCTAAATAACTTTTGAAATTTACCAGTATCAGATATTAAGCACAATGATTTGAAAATCAAAACAGTAACAGATTATCAACAAACCTCGATAAAGGAAACATGCAACTGAAATTCAATTTGATGTTTTAGGGTTTCAATTTTGTTGAACAAAACATTCATCACTTGTGGAATTATTCCTGTTTGGCAACCATCTTTAAAGCCAGTTCCCATGGTGTATGTTTTTCCAGATCCAGTCTGCAATGGAGTGAAAATGTCACATGAAAAAGAGAAATAAGTGAGAATATATAATTTCTGCACCTTTAGGAGCTCCTCATGAGATAGTAATCATACTTGACCGTATGCAAGAACGGTGGCATTATATCCTTGGAACAAACCATCAACGAGGGTAGCAACGCATTCTTCAAACATGGCAGAAGAGGGTGAACCGGTGCTCCCATAAACATGATCAAATGAAAAGGAATGAGAGCCAATTTGGACCTGTATTTAGCGGAAAAAGGCATGTTACTCAACTAATATTGATAACATTATTAAGAACACAAGTATGAGGAGCTAGCCTAACAAAATAAACTATAATTTGCATCTATCCAGTCAATATTGAAGCTCGAAACATGGAAATATTTATGAAACGAACCTTCTTTGAAAATGAGAGAATCATTTGACAGTTTCTAATTGGACATATAAGACCTATACAGATGCATCCATTTGTGATCATTTTATATTGTAAAAAGAATATATATCTATATATATATATATTTTGTTGGCTGAGAACCTTGATTTATTTTTTGTCTTAGAAATCAGCTGACAGCATGAAACACTCAGCTCAACCAATACGCCAAACAATTGAACTGTAGTCTGGATGGCAACAAAGAATCAAAGAGCTGTTTCATCGACTTAAAAAGGTTTCTTGTCAGATTGTCACTCAATCGTTGAGATCCTACCAACATGAAATGTAGTCAACAAATCCAATCTCAAGAAAATTTTTCAGGAAATAATCCACTGACATAGTAAGTATTTTTAAAGCCTAAAGTGACACAACCCAATGATAGAAAGAAGTCAACTATCAATTAGGGAAGTAATAGATCATTAAACATTCCGACGTGAATCAGGATAGGCACAAACAGTAGACGTTTCAAGTCAACCCAGCACCAAACCCCTTCCCCGTGTCTTATTTTGCAAGCAGTTCAGAATCCAGCTCTCCCATAGATTCAATCAAGACTTAAATCTTAAAAGAGAATGCGGTGCAGATGGAAGTTGATGACAAGCAAGCACCAAAGTCCACCCCACCTCGTCAATGACAATGCTTTACAGAATTGATTAACAGAACAACCAAAGTGTCTCATTGGTAAGAGTAAGAGGACCTGTGGCTTCCCAGGGATGACGGTGATACAATCTTTACAGCCTTGAAGCTTTTCATCGCCGATTAATGGTCGGACATGGACGGCAACCTTAACACAACAATCTTCGGCTGCTTCCATGGGGAAGCAGCTCAGCTTGCAAACAGAGAAGCAGCAAGTGAATGGGAGGTAGCTCCGTCAGTATCTATGGCTTTTTTAGTGTCTCAAGTGTCAAGTGTGAGTGAAAAATCAATTAGCTTATTATCGTTGGATAATCGTTTCCATTTTATGCAAGGGAGTTTTCAGAGAATAGACAGTGTGATGCAGTAAGTGACCACAGGATTAAGAGAAAGAAAAAGGAAAGGGAAAAGACACTGAAGAGAGAGAGAGGTTTGGGACAATGGTAATGTAGAGAGAGAAAGATGGAGGAGAGAGACAGGGAAGGGTAGTCTAGGAAATAGAAGCGCTGAGGACGCCAAAGCCCGCTCCGGGCAATTTAACTGTGAGCAGAGCACAACAACCACACTATCATTTTCCTTCATCTTCACTACATAGTTCCGTTGCTGCTATCACTCTCCATTTTTTTATATTGCCCCCTGAATTTTCTGAGCTTTTTTTTTGAATTTTAACAGTTTCATTATATTATTAAAAAAATTAGAAAAGAGAAGCTTGTGAAAAGGGGAGGGTAATGTAGATATGAGTCGGGAAGAAGGTAGAAAAAGGGTGAATAAGTGAGCGCAGAAAGCCACGTGACGCGGAAGAGGATGCACCATATCATCATTATTGAACGGAGAAGGAAGAGGCTTTGACGGCATCAGCAAGGTTCACAGGTGCCATAGTACTCCTTTTGTTTTTCTAGGACATACGACCTTCCATTCCGATTACTGCTTCCATGTCTTCATATTACTTGCATCCCCGGTTGCGTCAGTTACTTTTCTTCAAATTGACAAACCTACCTCCGCTCTTTTCTTTTGTATTTATCAATAGTTGACGACTTAGAGCGAAATTGATGCAATCTATTATAGAAAAAGTTACTAACTTTTTCATCTTTCTTATTGTAATGGAAATACCTCCAAATTGTATTATCAAAGCACAGTCCACCGACATGTTTGCCTCTGTTTTTCAATCGAAAACAATATCCGGACTACGTATTCCGTAGGGGCGATGTCTTTCTTAATTCATAGCTTTTCTAATTAAATTTTAGAGTCCGATTAACTCTTTAGGGGAGGTATCAGGTATGGAAGAAAAAGAATACGCATACATTACAGATCCAGAAGGCACCGAAAGATGAAAAAAGGGCAAAAGGGTGTCGGGTAGCCTATAGGAATGAGTTGTAGGACATGGGTAGGGGAAGAACTGAAGAAGTAAGGAAACCCACCCGTGGCATACATCCAGCTGGATGGTTTCTTCTCTCGTATGGTGCTGAGCTACTTATAATTTGGTGGGCCCCAGAGGCACTCGGTCAGACTTTGATGGTCCCCATCCTGCCCTGCCATCTCAAAAATTCATCTTTGCAGTTTCCCACTTTGAGCTAGTTGTCTCAGTGCAAGCGCTCCTCTACAAGTTAAACCAGCTCATTTTGTCTCTCAGTTACAATCAGAACTTGAACACAAAAATCCCAACGGTCATCTCCCAACACATTTTTGAGCATGTATCGTTTGTTTTTTGCTCCTTCCTTTTTCCCCGTCACAGTGGCGTCTTGCAGTTCTCATTTCCAGTAAATTTTCATAATCGCTTCCATATCTCCATTTTCCACCTGTAATCTATCCTGTTGCATTTTTCATGATTTTATCTTCAACTAGAAAAGGAGGGAAAAAAAAATGAAGAACCAAGTTCTGCACACGCACATCATACTTCAGGGAGCAATGAATATGTTCTATGTCAGGACTTATTAATTATTAATGTTATGTTATTTCACATAAAGGAGGGAGCTGGGTGGAGTTAAGAGGGTTTCAGGGACAGTTCATCAGGGTGGTTTCCGCAGGGCAGGTTCAGAACTATGAGCTTGCAGATTTATGGGTTAGGTATAAATAAAGGGATGCTCTCTTTCGATTCTCTTCCTACTATTTTTCACATAGTTCCAACTTGTGAAAAATTGAATATTTTTTATTCATAAATTATATTCAATATATTAAATTTTTTATTTTTAATTTTAATGTATTTATTTTAATATTTTTAAAAAATTACTGGTAAAATATTTGATTTCATATCAATACCCTTTTACACATTAATGAGAGCTTAATTAGATATTTAAAAGCTCAAATGTATCATATCACAAAGCCGAGCGTGCCAAAACATTGATAAGCAGCCCCCAATTTAGATAGCATTCCCTGCATCTACTGTTTGTACACCTGGTGGATATAGGCGGCACAATATCCGATTCTCTGATAACATTTAGAGCAACTTATACACACACACCACTGTTTGCAATATTAAAAAAAAAGCAGTTTTTTTGCAAATAATTTGTAGTTTTTTTTTTTAACATTAATATTAGGTATCTGACGATGATGTATGCCGTTATTAATAGAAATTAGAAAGAGGAAAAAAGATCAGGTATTTGGGGTTTGATTAGAATGCAAAGTTTTCACAGTGGTTGTGTTTGCGGAGAAGATCCAATATAGCTATATTGATATGAACATTTGCTATTATTGTATTGTTTAACCCAATAGAGAAAAAGACCACTCCTCTGTTTTTGTTGCCTTTTTTCTTCATGTGGTGGAATGCAAGCTAAGCAAACTTTATCCAGTAGGAATGACGGAGAACTGTAGAAGGGTGGGTGCATAAAATCCCGACCTCAAAGTTTCCCCTGGCAACCTAACTCTCCATTCATTGGATTTTGTCATCCGAACGTTAGCTCAGATGCAAACAAAGCAACCACAAAGTGGCCCCATCTCTGTAAACTGTTGTCTCGGCTTCTTGGAGAACCATATACCCAATTAACATTTTGTGATCAAGTGGATATTAGTAACATCAAGTTGGGTTTTAAACAGTATTTCCTCTAGGAATCTGATTGAAAATGGCATTAGCGATTAATCCAACGCATAATGACCTTTTCAACTACAAAGACAGAAGTTTAAGATAAGTGTTAATTACAATTATCGTTAATAATCTTATCCTTGATGTTACCTTTCAAGTAACTCTCTGTCTTTGTCTCATTGATCGCTTTCGTAATCAGGTTTTGGGCATGATAAAACCAACTCACCTTTACATAACACAAGACAACATTCTCATTAGACCTAGACTCCAAGAAACCAATCACATGACCAGATTCATTATTTTGAGCCATGGCAGTGGGAAGTAACTTTTTTCTTTATGCTTTGAGTGAGGATGCTAACCTTGCAGCATCTCAACCCAATGTGGTCCTTTGCATCACATGCTCTCACCTCCTTTACATCATTCCCGATCTTCCTTTTTCTGACCAATCTCACATCTTTCTGCCTCCTTTCACCCTAGCAACTCCTCCCTTCTAGTTATCAGAATCATTAATAATATAATTAGAACTAGCTTGGACACTTAATTGACTCTTATGCATTCATTTCGAGTACGCTGAAAACAAAACCGTTGATTTCATTGAGAAGATATGATAATTAGGTTTGGCCCTACACAAATCCAATACGCGATCTAGCTGCGAGTGCTTTGCTTTGATAAAAACTACAAGATATGCCTTCAATTTAATTATTATCCTTCTCTAGCTCTGGCATAGAGCTGTGATCTTAAATCATGGAGTTAGAGACAAGTGCATAATTGCAAGCTTTCTTCATCAGCATGCGTCAGTGTGCTGTCGGAGGCCTAGCTAGTGAAATGCGTTTAATTTGCCTTCTTTTTGTTTTTTCGAACAGCTATTAGTGGACGAATAAAAATGTTTGTGTCCACTCAATAACTTCAGACCAAGACACAATGAAAAATTTGAGTCGCGAAAACAAATTATGAGAAAAAGAACATTTAGTGCATTAAACATTCTTCTCAGACAACACTATGTATGAACAATTTATATACATATATGCCTAACAATTATCTATCAGTAAAGTTTTCTCTATCATTTAATAATAATAATAATAATAATAATAATAATAATAATAATAATAATAATAATAATGTTCACAAACTAATAAGATATTGATTTAATGGAAAGTATGATGATTTAGGTGAATTTGACCTATCAATAAATAGAGATTTAAATTTTGAAGATAATTATTGTTAGAAGAAGAAAATTTTATTAATACTCTAATTCAATAGAAACTAATAGAAAATTCCTAATATTCCCATTATCCTATATAGTCTAATATATGATAAGGTCGTTAAAACTAAATTAACTTTTGAAATAACTATTCAATTAGTATCTTTGATTTACCTTTTATCATAAAAGTAGTTCTACGAGATATTCAATAAAATAAATTGATAGATATGTTTTATTGTCAAAAATTGATAAATGTACTAATTTTTTATTACCTACCATGCCTCAGCCACCAAAAGGGAATCCAATTTGTTCTCTTCTAAGTTAGAGAAGGGAATACATTTGTTAAGACTGGAAATTAGGCGGTTAGAGCCAATTAAGGGTTTTAAATCTATTGCCTGCCAAAAATTATACGTTATAAAATTAGACTCACAATCATTTATAAAAGTTATGTTATTTGCTTGGATCTGTGCCTCGTGATTATCAATTGATATCATTGAGTGCAGGTAGATCTAATTAATAATAAAGAAAGTCAAATTTGATTAGAAAGCCAACCTGCATTTTTCACAAAAAAGCTTTCAAAATTGGCCACAATGAAAGCTATTTTAGATAAATAGCAGCCAACTTAAATGACACAATTATATAATACATTTATAAATAAGTTACAAATTTAAAATTAAAGCATTTCTCACATAAAATTTGAACTAAAATAAATGACAATAAAGGAAATGCAATCATAAGCTATGAAATTAAGGCTTTTCACTTTTAAAAGCTTTAATATCATAGCATATTAGTAACATACATTGCATATTTTATTTTATTCACATTAAGTAATTATTATGGTTAATGTTTTAAGTTTGAAGCATCCAAAATTCTAAAAAATAGGACCAGCTAACTAAATGACAAATGAGCATGATTTTACATTTTTGTCATATCTATACCATTGACAAATTGGTGTGTGCTAATATATATTGCATTTGTCAAACAAGTTAGGTTATATTTTCAGTGTTTGTCATCTTTGTGTGATAAGTAATGATGAGAAAGAAGCTAATAAAATTTTTTTGACAACTGATGCCTAGAACGATATCGTTCTTGGAACATTAATGGACGAGTTGTGATTAACAATGGATAGTAAATTTTAACTCACATCTACCTACATAATTAATTTTTTTAAAAAAATTTTTATCCGCTTCAACTCATTACGATATTCAATTTGGCTTAGACTGCATAACTTTGGATTTGAGCGGGTGCTTTATAATGATTGGACCCAATGCCCCTAACATTTGCATATGTTTTTATTCTCCTTTTGAGCAGAAGCCTAGTGGCTTGGTTGATAAAATGGGCCTTGTATTTTACATGCACAATAATTTTCCTCTTATGATCCTTAATGGGATTTGGCGGTTGAAAATTTAGTTCAAATGGCAGCCGAACATTTAGGTTCGATGATCAGTGAAGTGACGAGTAGTTGCTAGGATAAGCTTACGACTACCAAGGAGTTCCCTTAGCTTTCACAATTGATTACTAACAGGTCAAATGGTTAGTGGTCATTCATCAGTTTATATGATCAAAATTATAAATCATATTTAGCAATTACATGACAAAATGCTCCGCACGAGATTTTTCGTCAATAACAAAAAGAGCTTCTAATAGTGAGATTCAACCAATGTATTACGATATTTAGTTCCTTATAAAATAATAAATTTGATGACTTTAGCTTAAGAGATGGAAAATGCTATGATTTTGCAATATGGGAAGATTCTTTTAAATTAGAAATTGTATAAATTTGATTTTGCACGAGACAAGTTTCACCCTAAGTATAATTTTGGGAGGCAGTAATACCCAATCTTATCCCATGATCATGAGGCTTCACTTGTATCAAATTATACTTTAACCTTTGTACACTAATATGTATTTTTTGTTATTTTAAAATTTTAATTATTAAAAAAGATGCTATGATTTCATTAAAGATGACAATATATATATATATATATTATCATATGTGATTTTTTTAGTTTAAAATTGCAAGAATAAGAATAAATAAGATGTGGCTTTCAACCTATCTTTTGGCATTTCCACAATTATGTATGGATTTTCAACATTTAATTTCAAATTATATTTCTATTTTATTATTATTTTTTAATTCTTTTGTTGATTTTTCTATTACCCATCTGGAAAATGCGGAAGTAAAGACAACGCAATAATTTGTCTTGTACATAAAAATGGAGCAAAGACAAAACAAGAGATTGAATTGGACAAGGTGAAGTGGTGAACCCATGTTCGGCTCAGGGCTGTTTGCCCACATTGAATCCCAAGGTAGATTTTGGTTGGAATTTTTTTCATATTTTTAAAAATTTGATATAATTTTTGAAAAAATATTTTTAAAAATATAAACATTTCTAAAATTATTTTTGATTTAATATTCTTTCAAATCATTCTTATGAAAAAAGTAGATATCATATATTTTCATAATATAAAAAAATCTTAAGGGAAAGACTACCATACCTCAGTAGAAAAGAAGGAAAAACTGTCTTAGATGATGAAATTTATGAAAGATAGTTCTTCCATACTCAAAGTAGAAATTGAAGTATGATGACTTGAGTAAATCATAAATTTTGAATCATTTAATTTTTCTCTCATCAAATCTAAGAATTGTGATAATTTGATTAATAACTTATTTAATTAGTTAACTATATATATTATAAAAATATTTATAATATTTTATTATTAATAAATTTTTTTATCTTTTATCATATGCTATCCATCTATTAAAATCTTTGCTTCACTTATTAAAATTAGAAGAAAAATTTACTTTTTTAATTATATTGAAATCAGATATTAATATAATTTAAAAATATAAAAATAATTTCTTAAAATATTATTAAATATCAAATAAAATATTTATTTATTTTATAAATATAGCTAATTCTTATCATAATTTTAAGATGAATGGAGTTGATAAAGGAGTTTTATATTTTATTTTTTATATATCAACCCTGCCCTAAATCCTATTTCTTCTCAAAAATAAAGAAAGGTAAATTATATTTAGAGTAAATAAAATAATTAATTATTATTTCTAAAAGTGATCATTATTATATTTTTTAAATTTTATAACTAACATCATTTATTATTATTATTATTATATTTTTAGTAAAAATTAGAAGTGATTATTTTTATCTTACTAAAAAACCATTTAAGTTGATTTTTTAGTATATAATTTGAATTTTAAAAATATATAAAAAATTATCTAACACACTAATAAAAAATTAAATTTAATTGATTTCTATAAACATCAAAATTCATGCCTATTTTATATTTTATTATATAATCATGAATAATCATATAATTATCATATTATATTAACACAAATGATTTATTTTAAGAAATATATTATCGATATGTACGAGCAATTGTAAATATAATAATTAGTATTAATTAGATTAACATAAATCATTACATATATTTTCATAATTTATTGAGAGTAACAGAATGATGAATGAGATCATATTTTAATTTTTATTTATTTTCAAATTTATTTATTTAAAAAATTCTTCTATAATCAAATATTTAATAAATATCACAATTGCTTAAAAATATAAATATAAAATTTTTAATCAAATATAAATTTAATAAAAAGTAAATTTAATTAAATAAATATTATATAAAGTCATATATTAGGATAAGAGTATTTTTTAATAATTATTTTAAGTAAAATTTTATTTTAATTTATTTTATAAAATTTTATATTTTCAATCATCATTAATGACTTATCAATTAAGTTTTAGATATCATATTAAATATAATGAGCTGATATTTCATCTTTGCTTTCTATCCTATATTTTAATTATTTTATAAACTTATTTTTATGAAATTTTATATTAGCTATATAATATATTTTTAATGTTATTGATGAACAACAAGTTAATTCATTAAAAAATAAAAATAACTAAAAATTTTATTATCAATAACATTGTAAGTGATATTATAAAATTTTGTTATATTGTTTTAACACATTAAAATAAAAATTTTATTGAATAAGTTAATTTTTAATTTCCAAAATTTGAATTGATTTATTGATGTTATAAAAAATAAATTTACACTATTATTTATCATGTATTTTTAAATTATTAAAAATTATTAAATTATATTTACTAAAAATAATAATTATGATTATATTTAATTTTTTTTAATAACACGACACCTTTTATATAAATTTTTTCATTAACAATAGAATATATGAAATTTTAATATTAATATTACTAAATAATTACATTTTTATAATTTTTTATGCTATAAACAAATGTAAACTAAAAAAATGTGTGTAAACTATTTGGAAAAATAAAAAAATATTATATCTAATTTGTTAAAGTGTGCAATTAATAAATATAAAAAGCAAATGAGTTAAGAAAATTATTTTACTATCTTATTTAGGTAGTAAATAATGTAGGCTCTATAAAATAGTGTAAGTGACAAATGATTGTCATTATTATCTATTAAGGTATCCATATCCAAATCTTTAGTTTAACTATTATAGAATTGTCCATTTATGAATCAAGTTATAAGAATTTATAAAAAAAGATTGTGATATCTTATGAAAAAGTTATGAGTTTTTATGTAAATAATTCCACCTTATATAACTTATATCATATAAAAATATTACATGTAATTACTTACATAAAATTTGTAACTTTTTCATAAAAACTTGTAATTTTGTCCATAAAATATAAAATTAGAGCAATTTTGCCCTCACTTCCACTAGGGTAAAATAAACATAACTATATTTTAGTAATATAAATAAGTTATTTTGTCCATTCTTTTATCAAAATCTAACCACTCTTAACACTTAGTTTTATTATCACTTATCATAATTGATCACTGTTAATCATTATCTACCACTATTAACTAATACCCTTCATCACTTATTATCAATTACCACCCATAACTGATAATTATTATTACTATCATTCATTCTTGATAGTCATTATCAACCATCATTCACCACAAATGATCACTATTAATCAATATCTATCAGCCACCATCACCTATCACAGGTGATTGTTATTACCATTACTTATTGTTGTGACTTTTATCAATCATCATGAAAGATTATCAATGGCCATCACTCACCATTAGTAACCATCATTAATCTTCTTCCACTATTATTTATTGTCATTGACTATCTAATTTTTAATGAACATTTTTTAGTAATTTAATAATATTTTAAAAAAGATATAAATTAATTAAAATATAATATTATAACACTTCTATATATATTTTTAAATAAACTAAATATAATAATATCATATTTTCAATAATTAAATTCCTAGGATCACATTCTTAAGAATATTAAGATTCTTGAAAATGTATAATTTCATAAATCAATCGCCATCTAAAGGAAAAATTATTCTTTATCCGCACATATTTTTTTATTTTTTATTTAATCTATTTATAATTTCAAATGTTATAGTTTATCCACTTATATTTTTAACTATTGACACTCAACCCACTTAATTTTTTTTATCCAAAATTTAATAGAATATTTATGTGCATTATATATGATCATTGCTTCCTTAAATATTGACTTAATTTGATGCTCACTTAGAACAAATTTACTCATAAAAAATCTTATTCAATAATTATGGATTAAATTGTAGAAAATAAATTTCTAATAGGATTAGGATTTTTTTTAAATAATTTAATTTTGAATGAGCATAAAATTCAATTAAAATTTGATGAAGTAAAATATATATATATAATGTATGTGAGTTTTTGGCTAAATTTTATATGAAAAATAATTTAGATAGATAAAATATTAATGATTAAAAGTACATATAAATAAATAAATTATAACACTTAAAATTACAAGTAATGTAAGTAAAAAAAAACAAATTATAGATATATAAAAGATAATTTTCCCAACCTCAAATGATAAGAGTTGGGACTCGCAAAAGTTGAGATCATCAAGCAAATTCAAGGGTGAAATTCATTAAATTAATAAGTTAAAAATCTCAAATCTAATAATTTATAATCGGTAATATATATTATACGTTTTGCAGCCAAAAAAAATATATTATACTTTTAAACTATACTTCAATATTAACTTATCTCTCTCAATTATAAAATTCATTATTATTATATTATTTAATGCCGCGACTAACCCTTGGATTTGGGTCTGCCAATGGTTGAGTGGGCATGAGATTAAGCTGAGGAGATGGGGCAGGGGAAGATTAACCTGCCTCATTGACGTTGTTATATGAATTTCTAATGGTTCGATTCAATTAATGCATAATAAAGATATTTAATTATAAAATAATAAATACAATAGTTGTCCCTAGCACGGGCAATAACTCAAATTAAGCTAATATCAGTTGGACTTGTTTTAAATTTTTTCCATTCATATTTTAGTTCAAATTTGATTAATCAATTTTTTCATGTTAAATTTGACTTGAATTAAACTTATAAATAATTCAAATCGACTCATTATCTCCAATCAATTATAATAATAAAGTAAAATTTTGACAATTTAATAACTTTTAAAACTTATGAAAGCATATGTAATATAAACAACAACTTAGTAACTTAAAAAATATAAATGACAATGCTTGTTATGGTGCCCCAATAATTTTAAAATTTGAGATGACATGACAAATTCTGAAATTGTTAAATTTATAATTATTATTTAATTACTCATATTTTATAAGCATACTTAGTATAATATAGGTGATAATTTGTTTCAAAATATAAAGTTACATTACAATTACAATTAAATTTTAAAAAGATGAATTGATTTAAAATTTCCTATTCTTCCATGATTGCATTAAATATTTTATTAAAAAATAAATATAGATTAATATATATTTCATATTTTGCAAGTATATATATTGAGTCAATTCAGGAGATAAAACAACTAAATAGTATCAATTTAAAGTTGGCTCAATTTGATAATTCAATTAATATATCACTCATTTATCTTGTAAATTTAACTTATCAAATCAAAATTTGAATCAAGTTGTGAGTAGCTAGCAAGCTAGCTTGACTTACTACTTGTTTGTTTGATTAATCCACACACGCACATATATATAGGGGTCCATTAAAACTAGTGGAAATCGAAATAGTTTATATCAAATCTAAACTATTAATTTTAATAAAATTTAAAGAATGATATTAATTCACTTTAAATTAACTTTTATACCACATGTAATATATTCTTTCTCACACAATTAATATATTAGATGAGAATTGTTAGATCTTAAAGATATTGCAAATCTATTAATGCATTAAATAAAAATTGCAAAGATATTGCAAGTCTATTTTAATTAAAAAAATTAGTAGGCTATTTTTGGCTCCCTCTTATAAATATATTTTAATAAAAAAAATTTAAATTAAAAGGTGAAGAAAATTTTATTAATTGCATACCACTCTTTTCTTTTCCATTTATTTTTTTAAGTATCATTTAAGATTAATGCACAAGGATTAAGAAAGATAATAAATAAATGTCAATAATTTAGTAAAGTTATTGAGCAATTATTTAAATAATAAGAGTAATATTTAAAAGAAAATTATAAATGCAATCTTAACTTTTTAAATAACAAATAACTAAAAATATTTTTTCTCTAAAACAAAACTTAAAATCTAATAAAGAGAATAGTTTTTACTATTAATACATTAAATAAGAGTTTCCTCTTTCTCAAAATTTACTATTATTATGTATTATTAATTATGGATTATTGTGGTAAAAGTAATCAATTTCTTTTTGATTTTGTATATATCTCCTTATATGTTTCTCAGAGAAAATATTAAATTAAAATAAAAAATTCTTAAAATATTAAATTTAAATTGAAAGAGTTCTACCGATCATAAAAGAAATCTTTTCATTCAAATTTAATATTTAAAAAAAATTCTGCTTTAATTTAATATTTTGAGAATAAGAAAAATACTTATTTAATGCATTAATGATAAGAAATTAATAGAAGCTTCATATAATTATTACAACTTGTTTCATCTTTTAATTTGATATTTTGTTTACCAAAGGGGAAGGCGCAAATTACTATTTTTTTTGGTAAAATAGACTTGCAAATATATTTATGATTTGAAAATTTTCATTTAATTCATTAATTGTATAGAGAGAGAGAGAGAACAAATTACATGCAATGTAAAAATTGATTTAAAGTAAATTGATCTCCTTTTTTAAATTTTAATAGAATTAATGATTTAGATTTGATATGAGTCATTTCAACTAACATTGATATTAACAAATCCCTCTTATATATATAATTTGATATAATTCAATAATATTATATATGTATAAAAACACACATTTATATAGGTTTAATAATAATTTTTGAATTAAATAATTATAATTGTGATAAATCCAATATCTATTATAGTTTTTCATTTAAAATGCCTTTATATTTGGTGATTGCAATTATAGATTTTATTTCCTTTTTTATAATATATATTTAATATTATATGTAATTAATAGAATTAATATATCAATCGGTTAAATTAGTCTAATCATGATCCAATCATGTTATCAAGTTAATGATCAAATCAAGTTTTGAAATATTGTTAAAGATACTCAATTTATAGAATATTTCTCAAATGAACTTGTTTGCCAACAAATTATCATTGATTAGAACAACACATAGTATATAATTGTATCACTTTAAAATAATCAATATACCTTAACAAATAATTAGGATGCTAAGTAAGCATGAAAGAACCAAACAAATAAACATACAAGGCATATGAGTTTTAAGTCAATGCATTAATTGGTCGATTGATCATTTAAGTAGCCATTTGATTCAACTAGAAAAAAGGAAAAGAATCAATAAAGAGAAATAGGAAAAAAAGGAATGAAAATTCTATGATTACTTATTTTGTTTGATTCAAACAAAAAAAATAAGTATTTTTAATTTACTGTATTAATAATTATTACATTAAGAAATAATTTAATTATAATTATTATCAAAATAATTATCATAATTATTGTCTTATTATTATTTTATTTTTTAATATTATAATATTTATAATTATTTAATAGTAATTATTAATATCTTATTAATATTATTTCAAGTATTATTATTTTTATTATTAATAATATATTAATAATAATTAATTATTATTTTTAATAGTTATTATATCTATTATTTTATTATGAATATTTATTATTATTTTACTAAAATTATTATTTTCATAATTATTTAATTTCAATTATTAATATTTTATTATTATTTCAATTATTACTATGATTATTTATTTATTATTTTTAAACTATGATAGTTTTTATTTTATTATGAATATTTATTATTATTTTATTATTTTGATTGATTATTAATATTTTATTATATTTATTATAATAATGATTATATAATTATTTATTTTTATTTAATTAATTTTATTATTTTTATTATTAATTATTATTTAATAATTATTTTTATTTTTACTTATACTATTATTTTATAATAATAAATTATTATTATCATCATCATTATTATATTAAAGATGATAAATTTAAAATTTAGAATAAGAAAATTAAATTTCTTAAGGAATTGAAGGAAAACACCATTCTCTCATTTGGCGTAATTCTATTATGAAAAAAATGGAGAAGGAGAATAAATTTTTTTAAATCAAATAAAAATAAAAAGAATGAAACTTCACCATTCTCATTCTCATTCTCTTTCTTGATTACCTCTAACCAAGCGACTCCTAAGAGTGATTAATTAGTTCGTAAGGAGATAAAAATAATAAAAATACTAAAATGTAAGAATAAAACCTTGGAATAACTGTGTTTGAGAGCAAAAGCAAGAGTAAAAAAGGATTATCTTTGCAAATCCTCATACAAGATTAAATCTAAGGTAAATTCATTCATTAATCCAAAGTTAAACAACTTTACCTTATTTTTTATTTCCAAGTTGAATAGGAACTTGACTTTGTGAAAAGATTTATCAATATAACTAGTTTTAGGGAGAATTCTCTCCTTGTATGCATATATTATAATGATTTATTTTGGCTGAGAATAAATTCCATTAACAAAGAAAAATAAACTAAATATAAAACAAGAATACAACATAACTAACACTAGCTTAATAAAAAGCATGATGCAAGAATGAAGAATTAGGATTGATAAACATAATCCACAATTCATAAACGATTTTAAATGCACATATAAGCATACTAACTAGAATGTTGAAAATATCATAAAACCTAAAAAATGCTAAAAAAAAGCTTCACACTAAGAATTAGCATTAAAACCTTAAAATCTTCTGTAAAATGAAAATCTAGATGAAGCTAGTATTTTCTATCAAATTATTTATTGTGGTTGACTTTCAATAGTAGACTTAGAGGTATACTAGTCATAACTTGAGTGAAATTCATCAAAGAATAAAAGGAAAAGCCAAATTGTCCTTTATAGGTCATTATTGACTAATTAAGTAAAAATTTAGGTTAAATGTCGAAGCCAAATAGAAAACAAATTTTTGAAGAAATTTGGAAGAAGAAAGGAAGATAAAAGGTAAAAAGAAGGTGAGGATAAAAAAAAGAAAGAATAAAGAAAAAATGAGAAAAGAAATAGTTAAGGTGACGAGGGAAAGATGAAGAAAGGGATGGAAGGCTTGAAAAAGAAGCAATAATGGAGAGTTAGGATAAAATCTAGAGGGAGCTCTCATGGCAACATAATGGCAAAGGAGAGAGGAAAATTAAAAGAAAGGCCTAATGGAACAAATCTTGGCAAAGTTATAGTATATATTATAACATGAAAATAGCCGAAAAAGTTTTGCTATGTGCATTTTGTAAATTTGATAACCGACTTATTAATTTGTTATTGTGTTATTTAAAAATTTGTGTAAGGTTTTTGTTTTATTGTCATGTATCATTTGTCAGAATTTGGATGGAAGTTGATTATGCATTAAAAATATAGTTATACTTCATGAATGTAATGAATTGCATGTCAATGTATAATCTATTTGATTATGCCATGGATTGAACACATTAACATGATAAGTAAAGACCACAAACCTCTAGGATTGTATGAAAACTAGGGGTGACAACTTGGATGGATATTTATAAAGTTATCTAATCTATTTATTTTTTAGTCAATTTAAGTCTATTTGTAATATTAAATAGGTCAAATGAATGGCTAAAATATTTATTCATTAACAAAAAGGGGTCATTCATGACCCATTTGTGGATATCTATTATCCATCCATTTTGTATTTTTTATTCTATAACAAAAATAAATTATTTAATAAAAAATGATTAAAAACTCACCTATATTTTTTACTACAATATAAATATATTACTATTTTTTTATTTTTATCAATCTTGTATTGTAATATAAAGTTAAAGGTTTGTGCATTCAATTATAAAATAATATATGTTAATTAATTCATTTGTAGATAACAAAATAAGTTTTGGAACATTAAATATAAAATACTACTTGAAAACATATACTTGGGTGAAAATAGGTTACATAGCAAAAAGGTGTCCTTTCCAAATAATAATAGAAATAAGCCATTTGGTCTACAAGTTCTATCGACCTAACCTATTTTTAACTTATTTGTTAAATATAATATGTTTGGCACTAATTTTTAACTTATTTTATAAAATAAGTTAGGCCATATTAATTAAAGCTTAATCAATTAGCCTAGAAAACCTATATAGTTTATTAGCCTAAATAAGTTAATAGGTCATGTCAAATCTTAAAAAATAGATAGACAAATAAGACTTACATAGATTACAATAGTCTTATAAATTAAATTAAATTAAATAATTTTTATGTGCATCTAACTTATTTTAAGTAAAATTTAAGTTAGCTTAATTTACATCCATTCTTACTTTCATAAAATTAAAAAAAGTTTACTCATATTAGTAAGTGATAGAAATATATAAAAAATTTAAATTAAGAGTAAAAATATAAATTTAAAAAATATAGCAATGAATTTTTTTTAATTCTAATTGTAAAAAAAATTAGAGTGCTGAAAAAAATAATAATGATAAAAATAATACAAGACAATAATAATTATATAAGTAAATAAATTAATCAAGTCTAACTCATAATGTACAAGTCATGAGTTAATATATGATCTATATAAAATTTTATTTGAATTTTAAAATAAATAAATAGATCAACAATGATCCAGTAATTAATAACTTAATTTAAAACCATCTATCCTATTGAAAACATGTTGCAAATGAAAAAAAAAGAAAAACTTTTTACTTTTATAATTATTTTTCAATGAAATTAGCTTTAAGAGTCCAAATTAACAGTTAACAAATTAGAGTGAGTTTAAATTTATTTATTAGTAGTACACTGTTAACAAATTAAAAGAAAACATATAATTAGAGTGGTAGTTAAAACTTATTTACACTTTTTGAGTAACTATAAATCAAATTTGAATTCTTATCGAATTGTAACCACAACTGTTATATTATTTTTTTTGTTAAGAATGTATTATTATTATAATATTGGATATAAAAAAAAATTAAACTTACCTTTTATAATTCAAATGGTAGGCAACTATAATAAGAGATAAGCTATCTATCTACCGATGATAAGCTATGGTTATAGAGTACTTAAATGCTTTCTTCCTTCATGATGAAGGAATTTGCTTATAAAAGTCAAATGTAGTCCATTGTTAAAAATTAAGAAAATCAAATTGTATTGTGCTTTTCATCTTACTTTTCTCATTTCCAATTTTTACTAATTTTGATATTATCATAATACATTATCAACATAAAATTTTGCCAACTAAAGTGAAACTTTGGATTTATTATTTTTACTTGCATAAAAATCTATTCTCCAATTTTTAAGTTCACATTTCTTTCTTTAAATTCATTTCTTTTAAAATATATTTTATTTATTGTATTATAATGTTTACCTTTAATATATTATTTGTTACTTTAATTTTTATTTTTTATTTTATCTCATATATAAATAATAATGTTTATTACAATTTCTTATTATTTGTATTGTAATGTATTATTCATATTTTAATTAATATATCATTTTTTAATTCAATCATTATTTATATTACAAAGTTTGAATTTGTGGCCCTTAATGTTACTGGAAAGAAATATTTATCATAGATATTGGATACTAAAATATATTTAGAATTAATAGACCTTGAAGATACAATCAAAATAGAAAATCAAGGATTATTACAATAACGTGTGAAGACAATGATGTTTCTTTATTACCATCTTTATCAAGGATTAAAAAATTAATATCTTATAATAAAAGATATTTCTATCCTTTAAAAAAGCTTAAAAGAACCGTATGACTAGCAAAAAACTATAATTTTTCCAAAAGCTCATTATGATTAAATACATTTGTGTTTTTAAGATTTTAAATCAGTAAGTGAATATAATTTTATAATATTTAAGATTAGCTCCTAACTGGAATTATATGGAGACAAAGTTGCTGAAAAAAAAACATGCTTGAAAAAGCATTCTGTACATTTTATACATCTAATGTGTTCTTGTAGTAGCAATATGAAAAAAGGTTTTAAAAGATATTCCGAATTGATTTCATGTCTTCTTATGACTAAATTAAATAACGACCTCTTAATGAAAATTATAAAGCCCTGCTTAACTAGTTTTATTTCATTTCTTGAAGTGATGCATTAATAATTAAAAGGTTTATGTAAGGATGAGATTATGGTTATAATCGTGGTTGTGGAAGAAATCAAATTAATTATTCTAATCATAATAGTTTAAAAATAATGTGAGTAATCATAAAGTTTTTTTTTCACCATTAGAAGTAGGGGTGGGCAAAAAATTGTAACCCAGTCCCACCCACCTGAACTAGACCATTTTGAACTAATTAGGTTGGGTTAGATTAGGTAAAATAAGTAAATTTAGGCTAAAAAATGGCATTTATGGGTTGAGCTAGATAAGCACGAGTGCTGAATTTTTAACCTATTTTAACCTGTACCCACTTAAAAACAAAAGCTAGTTTCATTTTGTTACTTTTGTAATGTGATTGTGTGAGTTTGAGATGAGTCCTGAGTTTTCTGGTCCTAGCTAACTATTTAAGAGATGAAAACGATGTCGTTTTCAATTTTCATATACAATGTCATTTAACATTTGATATATAGCTGCTATTGTATCAAAAATTAGAAGAAAACCTAGCTATAACCTGTAAGAAGTTCTCCTCAGTCCTCAAACTTTCTTTTTTCCTTTTACTATTCAAAACCTCAGTAGAAGGCACACGCAAAGATAGTAGAGGCTACAAAGCTCATCTCAGTTGTTTGCATTTCTCAGATTCACTGGGTAGCTATTCAACTTTAAGTTTTTGCCTCACTAGTTTATAGGTCTCTTAGAGCAGATGAAGGAGGAAGACAAATGCTAGTTAGCTCGTATGTAATGTCTTCTACTTCTTTGATTTAATGTTTCTTTGTTCTGCACTTCTTCTATTCTTATGAGTTTTCTCTAACTAGTTATATTACCATTATTTACGAGTTAGAGATTGAAATCGTGTTTGGTGAAGTTAAGGTTTCAACTTTAGAAAGGGTTTCACAATTATTTTTTCTAATTCTTCAAATATATAGTATACTAATGTTTTCTCTTTTCTTTGTCACAGTTTAGATATGATGTATTGTAACATAAATCAATGAGGACTGACTCAATTGAGAAGGATATTAAGAGAAAAGGAATGTGAAATCATGAAAGGTAAAATTAGATCTTCTGGCTTATGAGTTATGAATGACAATATAAATGCTAAAACCATTTATCTAAAACCTACTAGATGTTTTTTCTTGGTCAAAACTTCTAGATTGAATAGATGAAAGGGGGAACTCATTTTTAGTATCTATGTATCGTGTGTCTAATTCAATAAGCTAGTTTATTAAATAGTTTATGTAGATGAATAATTGAAAGGTGGAAATCATGTCTAATTGCTTCGCAAATACAAATTCCATCTCTCTCACACAACTTATAAAACCATTAAATAATTGAAGTACCGAATTGAGATGATTTGTTTCTTTCTGCCTTTCCCCTATTTAGAATCTATGAACTCTAGTTAGAATAACCTTTTTACATTATTAGAATTGAAGTGATTTGTTTCTTTCTTCCTTTTCCCATATGAATTACTAATTATCCAAATACTATTAAAATGTTTCTTTTAACATTTGTTTTGTTGGCATCAGGATAAGTACTCATGAATTATGATCAACTCTTTTGGTTTATAAATAGGAATAGGACCATTGAGGTTAAATCTTCTTGAAAGATTGGTTCAGGAACAACAGAGGTATGTGGTGAATAAATTAAACTCAATTGTGTATAGGCCGAATTAGATTCTCTTTTTTTTTTAGTATAATTGAGTAGTTCTTAACAACAGATTCTAATATCTTACATTATTGACTATGGATTACTACTACCAAGGCTGGTATTCTAAAATTATTACCAGCATTTTCAAAATTATAATTGACCATGTGATTTGAAATTTATGATTTCATTATAAAAGCTAATTAAAAAGGTTTTTTTATTTAATTGTTCATGGGAAATTAATACAATTATTGTCCAAACACTTTAAAAATTTTAGTAGCATGATACATGTTATGGTTTTTTTTAAATCTATAATTAATGGTGTATTCTAAGAAAATAATAGAATATAGTTTTGAGTGGTTTAGTATTTTATTATTCATGATGATACTAGTATAACTAATTTAGATAAGATGGTGATAGTTACTAATGTTATAATTTATCATTTCATGGAATCTTGCTTTAATGTATGCGTTTTATAGAGTTTATAAGTTATCATAATTTGGCATGAAACATGATAGACGACATCTAATGAGAATGAAACTAACGGAATTAGTAATGAATTAAAGCTTGGTATGATGTTTTGGTAAAAATAAAAAAATCTTTTTTATAAAAATATAGTTATTAATTATTAAAATAATAAAAAATAATTTATATACTATTTTTTTCCAAAGATACTTACTTATTTTGGTTAGTGTTCCACCCTTCACATACTATTTTTCTTCCTTAACTTCTAATTTTGTATTTATTTTTCTTACTTTTTGTTGGAACTTATAAATTATTTTATAAAATCATAACAAAATCAACTACCAAGTGATGCTTTTAAAGCAGTGAAGTGGACTTGCAATAGAGGACAATAAAATTTTTTATCTCCGTGACTTAGGTGACTTTAATGGTTTTCTCCTTAAGAAGAAAGTATTTGAATTGATTCCAGGTTTTTTAAATTACTTCATCCAATTTCTATTTGCTTATCATTAAGCTTTGATATTTTTGCTTTCTTTTCTACTGAATTTGTTTCTAGATTCATTGTTTTGAATTCACTTTATAATGTTTGATAATTGAATCACTCATCTTTGTCTAACCATGTTCAATGATTTGTATAAATCTAAACCTGTATGTTTGGTATGAATGTTGATTGTTAGGTAACATGGGAAATTTGATTTTATTTTCCTCTTAGCTGTCCTCACTAGAATTTATTACAAATAACTTGATAGTATTATTTAAATGTTCATAACTTAAAAAGTATTAGTACATGTTCATACAAAGTGAGTACCTACTAGTGCTGAATTACTAGAGCCATTAGGTGCTAGGATTATGACCATGAAAATAATTAAAAAATGATTTCAAATTGTTCCTAAATCTTGATAACATATTTTTAGTCCTTTTTTTGTCAGTAAACAAATTGTAAAGGAGAGATATACAAACCTAGAACCAAACATATAGACAATCAGAAAATAACTTACTACCAAGCTTGCAAAAGAGGGAAAATATAACAAAAAAAATTAAAATTAGAAACCTTGATGACAAAAAGTTAGTGCTACATTAATTTAAGCTTGGTAAATCATTCTGTAGAAACTATGTGATGTGGTTTGAGCCCATATAAGTATAAAGATATATAAGTGAGTGTTTCTAAATTTGTGAGCTAGAATAGATTCTAAATTTGTGATCTTGATAAATCATGCTGCAACACTGCACAGGAATGGTGCATTTTAAAAACTTATATAAGCTTGAATAAATTCTATATAGGCTTGAAAGATCAAAATAAGTTTTTGTAGAATGATTTAAAAAAGGTTCAAGTCAAATTCTATCAAATTTGCAATAAGTGACAATTTGAAAAAGAAAAATAAGTGAGTATTTCATTTCTAAAACTAAACTAAACTTATGATTACTGGTGATTGGAAACAGATTTATGTACTCGTACCTGACAAAGTCTAACAAAAAAATTTAATAGTTTAAATAGATTTAAATTAGGAAAAACTTCCAAGTGCCTAAATAGTTGTTATGTGGATTTTGCATAAGTTTAGATTTGGAAAGTATTCAGATTAGGTTTGATAGTAGAAAGATCACAAATATAATAGTTATTTTCATTTATATAGAAATTATAACCTAATGTTAATTAATTAGTATTATTTCCTTTTATGGAATTATTCTCTAGTTTTCTACAATAGAGGTTGAAAAGCAAATAAAAGTTATATCTCAAACTCAATCTAACCTAAAAGAAATGCCTTAACTAACCTCAAAACCTTAATCCCTAAGAAATCCTTAGCATGATGTTGCATCTAGTTCAAAAGTGATGAAATTAAAAGCTAACACAAAATTCAAGGCAAAAGGAAAGGAGATCTCTTTAGCCAAATCTGTCCAAATGAAGCAAAGGAGAAAACCTCTAGCTAATGAAACTAGGAAAAAGGCAATGAAATGGGATCATTTTACACAAATACCTAAGTCTGAATCAAAGAAGCCCATGACTGCTAGCAATTATTGTGGAAAGAGGTATTTTTATGATTCTTGTTCACAAGGGACATCTAGTATGGATAGGCATCTTAAGGTATGTCCAAAGTTTCCTTACGCCTTATTATTTGAACCATCTCAATCTATGCTATCATTCGAACCTAAGAAAAAGGGAGAATGAACAAATATGGTTATTGCCCCTTAAGTATGTGATGGGGAAACTTGTAGGAAAGCTTTAGTTATTTTCATTATTATTGATGAACAGTCAATTAAGGTTGTTAAGGGAAGGGCATTTAAGCATCTATGTAGTAAACTTTAACCTCAGTTTCATATTCCATCTAGACATACTATGGCTAGGGATTGTTGAAAAATGTATGTTGATGAGAAAAAAAAGTTAAAAACATTTTTAAAATCCAATTGTTCTAGAGTATGTCTTATAATAGGTTATTGGATGTCTGTCCAAAATTTAAATTACATGACACTTATAACACACTTTATAGATAATAATTGGAACCTGTAAAAGATGATTTTAAACTTCTATCTTATTCCTAATCACAAAGGAGAAACAATTGGGAAACAAGTAGAGAATTGCTTGAATGAATAGAGGATTAAGAATGTATTTACCATAACTACAGACAATGTATCTTCAAATAATATTGTTATTTCCTACTTAAAGAAGAGGTTTAAAAGTTCAAATAGGTTGGTATTGGATGGTAGTTATATGTATGTTCGTTGCTGTGCTCATATTTTTAATTTGGTTGTCAATAAGGGTTTAAAGGAGCTACATTTTTCAATTATTGCAATTAGAAATGCAGTTAAAATTTTCAAATCTTTTCCCTCTAAATTAGCTAAGTTTAAAGGTTATATTGAATAAGTTAGGATTGAAAGTAGCAGCTTTATTTGTCTTGATGTTCCAAATAGATAGAACTCTACCTATCTGATATTAGAATTTACCTTAAAATTTCAAGAAGCATTTAAGCGATTAGAAGATGATGAATCAAGCTTTAGGGATTACTTTGATGAAAAAATAATAGGACCTCCATCTTTGGAAGATTGGATAAATGCTAAGGTGTTCACCAACTTCTTAAATTTTTTTTCTAATATAACTCTTAAGCTATCTAGTTCTTTGTTTGTAACTTCAAATAATGCATTTCCTTAACTTGCATTAATTCAAAGTGAACTATTGAAATGGAATTCAAGTGATGATAATATCTTGAAAAGGATGGCTATCTAAATGAAAAAGAAATATGATAAATATTAAGGGGATGTGTAGAATATAAATCCTTTATTATTCATTGCTAATGTTGTAGACCTTAGGTATAAGCTTGCCTACATCGAGTGGTTCTTTGATAATATTTATGATCCTATAACTACCTATAACATAACTTCCAAAGTGAAGTCAAATTTGCAACAGCTGTATGAATGGTATTCTAAGGTTTATGAGGAAAGCAATGAATGTAGTGTAGTTAGTAAAACTTCACAAGACATTAGGTATAGGGTTTAAAAGAAGAAACATGCACATAAAGCTCGTACTGCAACTTTTAAATCACATTTGAAAGCTAAAGATTCCATTGAAGCAAAAAATAAGATTGAGAGGTACTTAACAGAAGCATGTGTTGATGGAGGTAACATATTTAGTATCTTGGAATGGTAGAAAGAGAATGCGTCAAGGTTCCATATTCTTTTACTTATTGCTAGAGATATGCTTGTTGTTCCTATTCCCATCGTGGCTTTAGAATTAGCTTTTAGTACAAGAGGAAGAATTTTAGATGTATTTGGGAGTTTATTATCCCCAAAGACTTGTAAGGCCTTAATTTGCTACCAAAATTAGATTAGACCTACCTTATTTCCAACAGAGGATTATGATTTCATTCAAAAGTTTGAAAATTATCAGAAGATTGAGAGAGGTAAATGCATAAATATACGAACTATTATTATCTTCATACTTTTCAAAATCATGATATTTCTTTTCTTTTTTTTACAAAACTTGAAGGGGTTGTAAAACAACTTACTTCTATAGAATTGCAACCACAACCACAAGATCATGGTCAATAGCCAATGGCTGTTAGGTAATTTGAATTTGTATTGTACATATTTATATTGTTGAAAATTTTTTTTCATTCTACAATTACTCTGCATTTTTCTTCAAATATAATGCATAAAAATGCATATTTATGCCATGCATATAATTCAACTTAATGTCATGTTTGCTGTTTTTGATCTAATTTCACTTTCTCATGAATTTTACATCCTTATTTATTCTTTTATTAATTTGGTTGGTATGTTTTTGTACGTTTGTAAGTTAGTAGCACTGATAGTGACAGTTGAGAAATAGGATGGTATAGGAAATTAGACTGTTAGTGTTTTTTTTTTTTTGGTTTTCTATTTTTGGATATAAGTATTGGAAGATGATGAAAAGCATTACAAGCTGAAAGGTGCTTTAGTTTGAAAATAGGTACCTTCATTCTTTTTTGTAAGTAATGCCTTTTTTTTGTAAGTAAAGTGTTTTTTGTAACTATAAGTAGGATGCTATATAGGGTGCTTATACAGGAGCATGACGAAGGCTTTATTGTTTTAGCCTTTTATATCGTGTCTCCTTTAATTCTCTATAATGTTAGTCAGAAACAAAGAATCTTAAAAGACATTTTTTATTTATTTTAGGTTAGTTGGACTTATGAGTCATAAATATTAATTTACGACAATCAGTTTCATGGCTAATTTAACCATTTTAACATGTATCATTGTATTCTGCACTATTTAATGTGTAATGTGTATATTTTTTTTAAACTTCCCAGTTTTACAGTATGGGTTCAATGCCAGAGTTCAAAAAAAAATTTCCCTAACCGACCCAGCCTATTTAAAACTAAACAACCTAGTGTAGCAAAAAATAAAAAAAGCCCAATAAAATTCTGGGTGGAAATGGGCTAAAAAAAGAGAGCCTAAAGTTTACTTGGGTAGGTTACAAAAATGACATAACTTAGCCCCACAATCACCCCAAATTAGAAGTGGGAGAATAATGAAGAAAATGAATAATATAATAAAAACTCAAAAGATTAAAAAAATATGTTATTAATGTGGCATGAAAGGGCATTTGATCATATACCTATCATTTGTCCAAATATCCAGTTAAATTCTATTAAGCTCCATTAAAATAGAAAGAGAAAGAGAAAAATGTGAAAGCAAATTTTCTTTATGATAATGATGATTTCATGATCCAATACATTTAGATGTGACAAATTTCTTGAATACCATGAAGGAAATGTTCAAAATTAATAAAATTTATTTTCATTTTTTTCAAGCTCTGTTTCTCTTTTGTCACTTGTTTTAGTTTGAATTTTCATAATTGTCACAACGTGCTTAGACGGCACTGCAACATGAAAGATAACTATTTTATCATTTAAAAATAAAAATAGGAGTTATTACTAATTTTTTAAAGAAAAAATTAAAAACAGAAAAATATCAATAAAAGATATCTTTTTACCAAATAAAATGATTCGTGAGTCTAATTATATGTAAGGAAGGTATTAAGCATTCCACAACATCTACTTAAGAAATAATTACTATGAAATTAGTTATTTAATATATTATGACTTAAAGGTTATTTTATTAATCCCTCAATAATTATAGAAATAATAATTATGATAAAAATAATAATTATAAAAGTAATGAAACAAAATAAATTATTTAAATGTTTTAGTAGTATTCACTCATAACTTTATTAGAAATAAGAAAAAAGTAGACTCACTAAGTGACTAGAACTATTATTACAAGATATAAGACAAAGGATAAGAGAAACTATGAAAGTTAAAAAAAATAAACAAAATAATATTTACAAAAGATGGACTTGACTTATGAGAATGAGAGCTACATACCTTCAAAAGAGTCTTCAAAGTTTATGTAATTCACAAAGTTATTCTTTTTATTTAAAATTTTTAAAAAATTAATTTAGTTTAAAATTATGAATTAATTTAAAAATTATAAAATCTTATAATTTTAGATAATGTGATAAATAATTAAAATGAAAAATTATATAATATTTTTTATTTTTTTAAATTAGAGGGAAAAAGTGAAAACTTAGAAGTTGAAACAAATGAATAAAAGTTAAATAAAATTATATAAAAATATTTATTTATAATTTTATTTTCATTATTTACTTAGAAAAATAAGAGAACAAAAGCTTTAAAATAAATATCTCAAAACTACCTTAAGTCCAAACTAAAAATATTTTTAGTTAAATAAATATCATAAATTAAATAAAAAATATATTCAACCCTAACATATTTTATGGTTCTTCCGAGAAGAGTTAGAAGTCTTAGTTTTTTAGGAGTACTATTTTCAAATCTAGAAAGAACAAGTATGACCTTTCCCTAAGAGTGAACACCTTATCATCTCATCATCAGTCAAGAAGTTTGAAACTTTTTAACAATACAGTTTATATTTAATGCAAATGATTCTTTCTATTTTTATTGTATAACTATGTTACTAAATAAATAAAATAATAAATTATGTGAGGTTAAAAACCTTTTATAAAAAATAAGATTAAACTTTTTTTTATTTAAGCAAAAGTGTTGCATTTATCAATAAATCTATTTAAATGCATTTTTTTCTTTGATAGTTGATTTTCAAATCAATCCAAAATACAATTGGAACTGTCTCTCCTAATTCCACATTGGACATAATAAAGATCTTTCACTCAATCTAATTCTCCTTCCTTCTCTCTTTCACTATCCTTATTTTTTTCAAAAATCTCACTAATAAAAATTTATTCTTTATATATCTTTTTCTTTGATCTCTCCATCATTTTTTTATTGCCTTTAGCCTTATTCCTATTTATAATAAGAGAAGGATAAAAAGTCATCTCCTTAATCTTAATCATCTTTAATAAGTATTCTTATAATTTAATCTCTTTTGTAAAGAGACAATTACTAATTAATTTAAATAATAATATTTTGAAAATAAATGAAGATACATATCACTTAAAATAATAATTAAATGGGAAAATGATGAATTTAGAATATATTAACAAGAGAAAATAACAACTAGATAATCAATAAAAGAAAATAAGATGAAGATAAAATTTTATTTTTATTATTTCTTATAATACATAAATAAAGATGATAATTATACATTTTTTTATTTTTATTATTTTAATGATGCAAACATGAGATAAAGCTAAATAATAAGATAACTAAAAAATATAATAAATTCAAATGAGTTTTATTATTTCTAAAAGATAATTATGAAATAAAACTTCTAGAATAAATTACTAAACAAGCTTTAGAACTTTATATTTTTAATACTTTATTAGTTATAATTTTTTTTTGTATCTTGAGATATCAAATGTAATGTGAACAAAATACTATGTTTACAATATATATGATTCTCTTTTGTTATGATGTGAATTTTTATATGTAAGGTTTTTCCTTTTGTTGTTTTTTCAATTTCTTTTACAATTTTCTCTATTTTGCTTTAATGAAGAAAACATGGGCACTTCCTAGGATGAAAAGTCAATATTGAAGATAGATGTCTTGTGGATAATGCAACAACACACATTATTTTTAAGAATAAAGAATATTTTCCTTGGCTAAAAATTGACAAAAATAATATTAATATAATATTTGTTAGTATCAAATTGATTGAAGGCTCTGAAGGAGTTAATGCAATTTTATCAAGAGAAACATAAATAATTGTAAATGATGCATTGTTTCTAATCAAATCCTAAAGAAATTTATTAAGTTTCAGAGACATACAATAAAATAGATATCACATTGAGATAATAAATGGAAAAGATATTGAATATTTTTATATTACAATGGTTATCTCAAATGAAAAAAATATATTAGAGAAATCACTATATTTTCCTTCTAACTTATATTGCACGTATATGATCCAATTGAAATAAATGTTACAATGAATCAAAAGTTTACTTATTAAAATATTTTTATTGTTGGACATGACTATTTAAATTATCTTGGATCAATAATGATGTAAAAAATTATTGAAAATTCATATAGTCATCTTTTGAAGAACTAAGGGGTTTTTCAATATGATGAATTTTCATGTGCTACTTATTTTCAAGCAAATTAATTATAAGACCATCACTAGCTAAAATAAAGTTTAAATGCCTTACGTTTTTAGAAAGAATACAAGTTGACATACGTGGACTTATTCATCTACCAAATAGACTATTTAGATATTTTATGATTTTAATTAATGCTTTTACAAGATGGTCATATATGCATTTATTTTTAACCACAATCAAGCATTTGCTAAATTACTTGTTCAAATAATTTAGCTTTGAATATAATTTTTTAATTATCTAGTTAAGATAATACATCTTTATAATGCTAGTAAATTTATATCTAAAGCTATTAATGATTATTATATGTCAGTTAAAATAACTATTAAAGATCTTGTAGCATATATTCATCCACAAAATGGTTTAACATTATAATTTATTAAATACCTTTATCTTATAGCTAGATCTTTACTTATGAGAACAAAACTTCATATTTTTTGCTTGGGGACATGCCATTTTACATGTAGCAATACTTATACATATCAAGTTAACAAGTTATCATATTCTCCTTTACAATTGGTTTTTGGTCAAAAATTAAATATTTTTCATCTAAGAATTTTTGGATGTGCAGTATATATTCTAATCACTTTCACCATAATGCATAAAAATGGGTCTTCAAAGGAGGTTGGGAATATATATTAGATATGAATTTTTTTTAATCATTAAATATCTTGAACCAATGATAGAACTTATTTTTATTGCTCATTTTCTTAATTTTCATTTTAATAAAATAAATTTCCTAGCATTAGGGAAGGAATATAAGTAGTTGGAAAAGGATATTACATGGAATACATTATCTCTAAATTACCTTGATCCTTACATAAAATGATATAAATTTGAAATTCAAAAGATTTTTCATTTGTAAAGAATAGTGAAGTAGTTACCAAGTACATTTACTAGGATTTGGCTCCTCTAAAATAAAAAATGCACTTTAGAAATGAAAGTGTGCAATCCCACCATTAATTTTGACTTATGATTTTATAAATAATAATAAATAAAAAAATTAATAGTGAAATTGGATACTTTACCCTCTAAAGTGCATTTTGCACTTTATAGGAGTCCAATCCCATTTACTAATCTAAAAAGAGTCACTAACTCATATATACTGGCTACAAATATTTTAACTTGAATTGATATTCCTGTTAGACAATCTACATTTGTTATAGCAAATAAATCTAAAGCACGCTTGAAATGTGGTAGATCAATTGATTCCAAAAATAAGAACTCTTGTAAGATAAAAGGAATAAATAAGAAAGATAATAAGGAGATAATTGCTCTTAAGGAGAATCAAACATAATTGACAATAAACTTTTGAAAAAAGTTTAGGTACTTGAAATTGTTGAAAATGAAAAATATTAATAAATTATGTCTCTATATTAAAAAAATGGAACAAAAAAGAGATAATTGTCGATGATATTTTCTTATATAATGTAACACTTAATTTTATACAAAATAATGAGGATCTTGAACTAAGAATAGTAAAATAATATTGATACAAAGATGATTAGCCAAAATGGAAAAACATAATTTAAGCAAAATTGAATTCATTTTCAAAATGTAAAGTTTGCAGACTAGTAGTCCATACCCTCAAAGATGTAAAGGTAGTAAGGTAAAATGGTTTTTGTACAAAAAAGAAATTAAAAAAATGAAATTTTAAGATATAAAACATGACTTATAGTACAAGACTTTTGTTAAAAGCTTGGTATTGATTATGAAGAAACATATTCCCCACTATTAGATGTAATTACATTTCAATATTTTATTAACTTGACTATAAAAGAAAAGCTTAAAATGCATTTGATGGATGTAATTAAAACTTATTTATATGACAAGCTTGACAATGATATATATATATATATATATATATATATCCTTGAAGGATTTAAAATGTCTAAAGCACGCAATTTAAATTTTCAAGATATGTACTTGATTAAATTATAAAAATTTTTGTATGGATTAAAATAATCTAGACAAATATGATATAATCATCTTAGTAAATATTAATTGAAAGAAGATTATAAAAATGATTTCATTTACCCTTGTGTTTTTATAGAGAAATTTGATTCAAAATTTGACATAATTGCTATATATATTGATGATCTCAACATTATTGAAACTTATAAAGAACTCAAAAGATAGTATAATACTTGAAAAGAGAGTTTGAAATGAAAGATCTTGAAAAATAATTTTTTTTTTGGTTTACAAATGGAGCATTTGATTGATGGTATGAAAATTATATTAAAAAAAATCCTATTAGGCTTTTATATTGATAAATTATATCCATTAAGTAATCTAATGGTTGTTCATTCACTTGATATTATAAGGATCTTTTTTAACCTTAAAATGAGAATGAAGAACTCTTTAGTTCAAAGTACTATGTCTTGGTGTAGTGCAATTGGTGTACTATTGTACCTTGCTAATAACATGTGTTTTAGTATTCCTTTTTCAATAAGTTTATTAGTGAAGATAAAGTTTTTTTCTAACTCAAAGACATTTGAATGAGATTAAACATGTGTTTTGATATTTTGTTATCTTTGAGGAACAATTGACATGGGATTATTATATTTACATGATTATGGAATAGAACTAATTAGTTATACAAATGCAAAATATTTGTTAGACTCACATAAGGCTCGATCTTAAACTATACGTATATAAATATATACACACATATATTTACACATGATGGTATAGTTATATCATTTCATGCAAAAATAAGTCAATTTATAAGCCAAGTAGATGATGTGTTTGGCTAAAACCAATGACTTAATATATTCAAGAAATATTTGGTTTGGATCGCAATAAAAAAATTTCAACAAAATAATATGAAAATGATGTTGCTTGTATAGCTCAATTGAAAAGAGAATACATTAGAAGAAATAAAACAAAACACATTTCTCCAAATCATTTTTGTAACTCATGATTTTCAAAAGAACGGTGATATTAATTATCAACAAATCCGTTCAAATAATAATTTAGCATATTTATTCACAAAGGCACAACTTACATCAATATTTGAAAGGTTAATTCACAAGATTGAATTTTGCCATCTTATAAATCTTAAATAATATTCTCAATAGGAAAGTTGAACACATATTGTACTCTTTTTTCCTAATTAATTTTTTTCTCTAAATTTTTATTGATAAGGTTAATTATTAAAGAACTATGTATTCTTTTTCCTTCAATGAAATTTTTTTCTTATCAAATTTTTCTCCAATAAAGATTTTGATAGGGTATACTCTTTACAAAATTAATATTCAAGGGAGATTATTATAATATTGGATGTTAAAAAAAAGTAAACTTATTTTTATAATTCCAGGTAGTCGTAAAAAGAAATGTACCTACTTATGGTTAGCTATAGTTATGGGGTGTTTAAATGCCCTTTTTTTTCGTTATGAAGGAACTTCCTCGTAAAAGGTTTGCTTGTTAAAAACTAAGAAAATTAGATTACATTGTGTTTTTACATCTTACTCTCCCGTTTCCAAATCTTATTAATTTTGATATTTTCATAACAATTATATTATTTTATAAATGAATGCATAAATATAAATTTTGAAAGGTTACAACAATAATTTAAATTTATATATTCGTTAAAAAATAAAGTTTAAATTATTTTGTTATTCCTTATAGGTTTCCCAATTTTTAATTAGGTTCCTATAGTTTAAAAGTTTTAAACTAAATTCTTATACTTATTTTTTTATTTCTAATTAAATACTTCTTATCATTTTTCAATTGAATTTTGTTAGTAATTGATACATATGGATAATTAGGGTTAATCAATTGTCGGGTTTAGTCAGTTAATAGCACAATATAAACTGAGCGATGCTAATCGAATGCACAGAATTTTCAAACTGTGGCTGACCGATTGGCCATGTCTAATCAATCATAGTTGAAAGTTTCGGTTTCAGTTGGTTAGACATGGCCACAATTGGGTGAAAATTGGCCAAATTCAAAGGGTCCTATATGCTGTCCGAAACTAACCTACTGGGTAGTACTATACAATAGAGTAGAAAATGGATGCAAATGAGAATAAATAAGCGTATTCTTGAGTGAGTAGAAGGATGTTTGATATTTTCTTAATTGTGCAAAAGTGGAAAGTATTTGAAGATGCTAGTAACGGAAAGTATTTATCGTTTCTGAACTTCTTCACATCTTGAATGCTCGTGTTTTTGAAGAGCCCAACATCAATAACACCACGAATTAACTGGTATCTATGCTTCCTAAATTGGTCAAGCCCATTAAATGGCACAGCAAACCTAACCAAATAAGGCCCACCTCCCTATTTCCTCTTGAAGCCCAAAACCTTCTTCTCAATCGTCCTCATCATCTTTTTCACCTTCTCAATCTTTGGGTCTCACATGCAGCTTACACTCGCACTGAGGTCCGAAGGCCCAACATAATGTCATCAATCTCGTCAACTCCAATAATTCCTTCTACATTATTCGCAGCCTCCTCTGTCTCAACCTGGCATAGTATTAGCAAGTCTTTCTCATACTGCTTCAGTGCTTTGCATATTTTTCACCAATTCTTATGGGCACTAGTTTTCCGCTTTGCTTATGGCTGGTTTTGCAGAGAATCCAGTGGGAGCAACCAAGAGATTTTAGGTACGTACTAATAAACATATATGGTTGCTCCTTCAAGACGAAACAGATTGGTAATTTGGTGCAAAGAAGCTTAGGAATCTCAGAATATTCAATAGGGTGGAAAGGATTAACAGAGACGCAGCCACAGGTGGTGGAAAGAGGTTCTTGATTTCTAGGATTTTCTCTAGTAGAGGGAGTATGAGGGTGAGAGACCGAGAGGGAGGCTGGGTGAGTGGGTGGGACTCATGGTGCGAGGAGGGCTAGAGACAAACAAAACATAATTTTCATCTAAAGTTTCTGCCAAAATTGGTGTTGTTTGGATTTCAATTTTTAGCTATACTCCTAATTTTCAAGTTAATTCAATTTCACATGGTTAATAATTATAAAATCACTATCGACCGAATTACAAAAAATTTCATTCCAGTCCCTCTGATTTCAACCGTTCATTAAATTTTAACCAACCCTAACCAACAAAACTCGAGTTCGGGCGGTTGGTTAGGGCCGGATCAACATTTTCTTATCAGCCCTATGGACAATGATCTATCAACAATTTATGGAGTGAAAGATAAATAACCCCCTTTCCATATTATAATGAATTAATGTTACAAAATGTCTTAATTTATTCTTAATTACTTGTCACTTAAATATATGTAAAAATTGTGTGGAAGTTTTACATTAATAATTCTTAGTTTATGGTGTGAGAGATAATTGACTTTCCCTTTTCATATTAAGATGAAATAATGTCACAAAATATTCTAATTTATTTTCAGTTGTTTGTCACCTAAATACATCTAGAAATTTTATGAAAGCTTTACATTAATAATTATTAAATAATATTAAAAGAGTATTGTTTATATAAGTCAATTGCCTAAAAATCTAACAAAAAAATAATAGGAAGTATGTAATTAAAAATAAAAATTTAATTAAAGATTAAGTTAAATTAAAGGGAGAATTTAAAAAAATAATAATAAAAAACAACGGCAACAGAGAGGAAAACGGCGAGAATAGATGGCGAAGAAAAAGACGACGCAGCAGGCAGCCAACGGTAGAGTGGACGCAGCCTCTTGCATAATCAATTAGACTTTGGTGATTGGTGATGTGGCGTCATCAGAGCTGTTATTTCCGTTAATTGGATCGTATCCAATGTTTTCTGAATGTGTGAAGAAGCAGATACGGATTATTGCTCCTTCTAGGCTGTCTTCATCGTCTCTCCCATTACATAAACAGGTAAGCTTAATATCCATCTTATTGAAAGATGTTGTGGTGGATCCATTAATTGTTGATGGTTTTCACGCAACTGGGATCATTTCAGTTTCATCATGCAGATCCCAAGTTCTGAATTGTTTTTGCGCTGTGAATCCACTTTATTTATACCATGCTTGGTTATATATGTGAACGTGTTTGTTTTAGATTATATGGAAGGTTATGTGCTGAATTGGGTGTTCCAAAAAATGAAGGTTTTTCGCTTGGACCGCCATCTAATTCTAAATCTCACTGCCAATAAGGAACCGAAATAAAATTCTATAAACCTTCTTCCCCCTAGAGAGACGAGACAAGCTTGCTTATAAACCTTCTGGGCATTATACCGTGTGGATGCAGCCTTGTGTGTAGAGTACCTCTGTTTCTGTCGCTGAAAATTAAATTCTCTGACTTGTTATTCTGGATTAGGGAATTCCCTGAATTATGATAACTGCATGCTAGCACATAAATGAGGGGACAATGTCAAAGGCTGATCACATATATGAGGGGAATTCTGGACAATGCATGCTGGCACTGAATTGTAGCCACTGAATTGCGTAAACAATGTTAAAGGCTTCCATGTATATCTAATTGAGATATTGAGACTATGATGGCCTCCGCTATTCTGAAAATTGTGAGCACTACAGTAGATTGGGTGACATTGGCTTTAGATGCTCCTTCTGCACGAGCTGTAGTTTTTGGAGTGCATATTGGAGGTAGTCTTTGCATCTCTGGACTGAAAATACCTTTTCTATGGCAGATGACAACATATGTGGTGAATCAATTATTTTCCCCCATTCTCGCCTTGTTGTTATAGGTCATTTATTTGTTGAAGTTCTTCTCCCTGTGGTCATCCTTTTTCTGCTTTCCCAGAAAAGTTACAAGCCTCCTAAACGGCCCTTAAAAAGAAGGTTTGTTCTACAGCATTGTTTCAATGCATTTCCTTTGTTTCCCCATTGATTTACTTATCTATTATAGTTAAATATTGAAATGCAATTTGTGTAAAACCGCTGGAATTTTAGGTTTTGTGAATTCCCAAACCATGCTCAATGTGGGATTCCTAAATAAATTTCTTCTCATTCTCTAAAATATACTTCTTATATCGAAATGTTCATACTGTGCTTCTCGATTTATTAGATTAGTGAAAGTTTTGCATTTTTATTTTACTCCAATAGTTTTGTTCAATCTCAATCCTTCATTTTGATTTATGGAAGATATAGTATTTGATAGAGCATAATTGCATCATTGATCCATTTAGCCGGTCCCATCTAATGCAACAAGGCTTTGTTGCTGTGGTAGTCCCCCCCCCCCCCCCCCCCCCAATCCAGTCTGAAATTTAGTGTCTTGTTCTGATATAACGTTATTGACATGTGTGCCTTATACTGCAGGAAATTGATGAACTATGTGATGAATGGGTTCCAGAACCCCTTATTCCGTCTGTTAGTAAACATATGTATTATGAAACACCAGTGCTTGAAAGGTGAATAGTTGTTTCTCCAGGAGGATAGTTTTTACTATTATTATTATTATTTTTTATCATTTTAACCTTGTTATCATTAATGTTTCTGGTGCCCTTTTCTGATGTCCTTTGTGAAGATATATGTCTGTCTTGTTGCTGTCAACTTTGATGTTGTTATAACCTTTTTACCCTTTTGTTCATATAGTTCTTGAATACTTTTTGAAAAGAAGTATGTTTTGGATTATAATTTGTTATACATTATGAATAGGTATTATTGTCATACTGGGCTTATTTTGTCTCGTGAATTAAACAATGGAATTATCAAGAAAAATGGTGTCTTATTCTTGCCTTCCTTCTGATTTTTCTTGTAGTGCTGCTGGGCCCCATACCATAATTAGTGGTAAAGAAGTAGTGAATTTTTCTTCAGCGAACTATCTTGGATTGATAGGCCATAAGAAGTTACTTGTAAGAAAATTATACTCGTATTGATATTTTTAGTGGGCACTGAGTTAAAGAAGAGCTTTAATGGCAGATTTCTCTTTCAGGAGTCTTGTTCTTCTGCTTTCGAAAAATATGGTGTTGGTTCTTGTGGTACTCGAGGGTTTTATGGAACAATTGGTAACAGCCCATTCTAAAGTAGATTCTAATTGTTTTTTTTCACTCATATGTTTCTGAAAGGAAATGTTTGCCCTCTTATGATGATTTTCTCTGCCCCCCAGATGTCCACCTAGACTGTGAAGCCAGAATAGCAAAATTTTTGGGAACTCCTGATTCAATTCTCTGTTCTTATGGACTTTCTACCATGTTCAGTGCAATTCCTGCTTTCTCTAAGAAAGGAGATATAATTGTTAAGTACACATAAGCTTGTCCTTGACTATCAATTATGTGGTTTTGTTCACCTTTTTCCTCCTCTTTTGTTACATTATGTATATAGCAGTTAGCAATGATCCAATATCAGTTAGTTGGGTTCTTAATATCTCATTGCTTTGCCTTTCATTGTGCTAGAATAACAAGAGTAGAGTTGGAACTGAATTGTTTATTGGTCTGTCCACATGAATCTATAAAATCTATAGCAGAAAAAAGGTCAATTGACATAAGCTGATCGATGAGGGCTGTAATTATGGGATCTCTCTGTTTCTCAGAGGCAGCCTATTTGATTCTGACTGAGTACCCTGTCATTTTTCCATCACAAGCCTCAAGGCCACTGTTTATGTTCCATCATATTATTCTGTGTCATACATCATAACTTCTACTATTCAATTTTATAAATTTGCGGATTTAAATATAAGTGAGTTTTATATTTTTCAGGGATGAGGGAGTCCACTGGGGGATACAGAATGGCCTTCATCTTTCTAGAAGCACTGTAGTTTATTTCAAGCACAATGATATGAACTCTTTAAGAGAAACTCTGGAGAAAATCACAGCAGAAAATAAGCGAGCCAAGAAGTTGAGGCGTTACATTGTTGTTGAAGCTGTCTACCAGGTAGGTTTCATCAATTATGGATAGCAAATCAACTTTATAATGTAATTTCACAGCAATAACTCTAAGTCAAAATCAACAATTCTAAGAAGAGGAATTGCCTTATGATCTTGGTTCTAAAAATTAGGTGCCTGCTGCTGTGCAACCCAAGTCCTTAATTATATGAAGGGTATTTCTTATCCTAGATTAGTCAGAAGTTAGGTTTTTAGTTCTCTCCTATCTGTACCAAAAAAAAAAAATAGGTGACTGCTTTGATTGCATTATGCTTGTTGCATATTGGTAACTTGGTATATTGTCTTGCCTTATGTTTGTTTCGATTAGGAGGTTGTGTACAAATCTAAATACCCTTTTCGTCTGCAATTGTTGTAGTTTACTTGCTTCTTCACTCCCTTTCTATTGTGTTTTTCTCAAGAGTGCAGGAATGGCGATTGTAATTGTATATGAAAAAATGATTACCACTTGCCTTGCATTTGCTCAACTGTCTTGAGTTGTAATTTTTATTTATACTGCTGTTTTAGTAGCTGCATCTGTCTGCTTGTGAGTGGGATTTAATATTGCTTCACCGCATATGTTAAATTTTTTCTCATGAATTTTCTAAAATTCTGGGCAAATAGCTCCACTAGATGATGTCATTAGACTGATTTTCGTGTTTTGTTCGATGAGAGCAATTCATTTGGTGTCCTTGGGTGCTCCGGAAGAGTTCTCACCGAGTATTATGAAGTTCCGGTATGCACTGCAAACCTGTATGTGTATATTCGAAACTGCATTGCCATTTGTGATTTTGTGTTCTTTTACTGCAGGCTGAGAAGATAGATATTATAACTGCTGCTATGGGACATGCATTAGCCACAGAAGGAGGATTCTGCACTGGAAGTGCGAGAGTCATAGATCACCAAGCATGGAAGTTTTATTTTTGTGACATAACCACCTACAAGCAATATGCTTGGCCCCTAACACAACTGGGAATAGAAAATAAAAGTGCACAGACTCAAGAACAATGGTTTATAATTTAAGCAATTTTTCCACTTAATTTCCTTCCATTCTGAACAGGGGCGGATGCTATTCCTTCTCCCCTTGGAAAAAAGCTGACAAACTTTGAAAGCTTTGTATTTTTATTTTCACCCTGATTTTTATATATTGTTTATTTGACTCATCCAAAAAACATGTTTTTTTTCTTAAATCTCTAAATTTTAACGCCCCTTCTGATTTTGATCTAGCTCTGCACTGCAGCTGAACCTAATATAGGTTACTAAGATGTAACCGTAAAAATTGTATGATGGAGGAATTTGACAAATTTGCCAACAGTCAAAGTTCCTGTCACTTACTAGTTGATGCGGGCAATTATTTTTCATCCATTTCCGAGTATCTCATTATATACTAGGTCTTGGCAGCGGTTGAGTAGTTCTGGCTATGTCTTTTCTGCTTCTCTGCCTCCATATCTTGCTAGCGCTGCAATTACAGCTATCGACATTCTGGAGGAAAACCCCTATTTGATATCAAAGCTGAAGAATAACATTGCTATATTATGGAAGGGTGGGTTCTGATCTCAGCCCACTGCCATTTCTTAAATGATTTCTACTGGTGGCAAGTGTCCATCTTTTGCTCATGTACAGGACATGATGATGCGAAAGTGATGATGAGTTATAATGTTTCAACCATTGAATCAAGAATCTGATTATTTTGGTTAAGCTTTCTGATTTGTAGTGCATTTGACTTCTGCAGGATTATCAGATATACCTGGATTCACAATAGCAAGTAATCCATAGTCACCAGTTGTTTATTTGAGACCGGAGAAGTCAACAGGATCTCGTGAAACTGACCTACAGTTCCTTGAGGATATTGCTGGACGAGTAAGGGAATTTTGTTTGACAATTTTGTTGACTTACTATCACCCTGAGTTTACCTAACTGTTTGTGTATTCACCAATGTTTTCAGATTCAGACCAATCATTGACTTGGAAAGGTGAACGAGTAAAGATCTGATCAGTTCAACTAGTTAAATCAGGTGATTGAACCAGTTAATATATTTTTTATATGTATAAATTATAATATTATATGTATACATAAAAAGATTAAATCAATTTAACTTGTACAAATATATTTATGAAATACAAAATAATAAATATTAATCTTACTTTAATTACAAATATTATTTATTATAATTTTAATATTATTTTATGATATTAAAATTATATTTCATCTCAATCTAATGAAAATTTTAAACTAAATATTAGCTAAATAAAATAGTTTAATTATATAATATATAATATGAATATATATAATATATATTATTTATAAAAAATTCAGATGAAATTATACATGGAAAATAGAAAATATACATTATATATGAAGTTTGTCATTATAGTAATGCTGCCTTAGTTCCAGAGGTGCGCACTTCATCCTCGTGGATGCTGGTTCGAGGCATTTGGAGTGTAGGTTTATTTTTTTAAATTGAAGTTGCAATTGACTTACCTAAACTGGGTTGCATTGGTTTGGCAATTTTTCAAGCAAATATCCGATCAAACCAGTTCAAACCGATTTGATCGGTTGTTCGAGTTTATAGTGGAACCCGAAACGGTTAGGGTTTAGTTGAACCAGCCGATCTGGTTTGAGTTTCAAAATACTAGTATTCACAGGCTTTAAAAGAAGACTCTAGTGTTTTCAAATCTGGACCAAACTTACTGATTCAATTGGTTTGATCGGGAACTGAATCTTGATCCAATTCAGGTGTCACTTGAAACCTGGGCAACTGGTTAGATCGGTTTGAACTGACTTGATCCGATATTTACTAGATAAACCTGTTGAATTGGTGCAAGCCGGTTTGGGCTAATTAATAGTTCTTTCAATTGAAAAAAATCAAAGATTGCAATGCTGAAGCCTCAAGCATGCGACCCCCAACCCCCACTTCCAGCATGACGTCTTGCCACTTGGGCCAATGTTTCCTCGATTATAACAATGACAAACATTATATATGTTGTATATGATTTTTTATTTTTTAATAATTTCTCTCATTTAAATTTTTTTATAAATAATATATATTGTATATGTTCATATTATATATTATATAATTAAACTATTCTTATTTAGCTAATATTTAATTTAAAACTTTTATTAGATTAAAATGAAATATAATTTTAATATAATAAAATAATATTAAATTTGTGATAGATATATGTAATTAGAGTAAACTTAACATTTATTATTTTGTATTTCATAAATATATTTATACAAATTAAAATAATTTAATTTTTTTTATATATATATAATATTATAATTATAATTTATATATATAAAAAATTTATTAATCGATCCGATTGAACTGGTATATGATCCTGACTCGCTTGCTTTCCGAAATGGAATGACTGGTGTGAGTCTGAAATCATTGGAAGAGTCTGTATTTGGTGACTTCGAAAATGTCCACATTGGACAGATGTCGTTTGCCTTCAGGAATTAGACTCTTCGTCTCTGCAGCCCATTCAGACTCTGATCTTCACGAAGCATCCGAATCATTGAAAAGGATTGCAGCATTAGTTCTGAATGTCAATAATTTAACGCTGCATGCCACTTTCGTTTCCTCTTTTTGTATGTATTTAAGTCAGCATCAGTCCCCGTTGTTAGTTCAGCGATTTTTAAGTGCTGACCGATAGAGAAAGACCTGTAATTGTGGATAAATTATTGTAATATCTTTTTTGGTACTATTTCAAAGTAGCCATATTTTGTCTTGCTCATTCATATGTGCAATGTAAAGTGATATTTACGGGAGGAATTGCAGGAACACCTACAAAGGACGATCCGTATCGGAAGGATCTTTTTACATGATCACCTGAATTTTTGCGTGTCATAAACGGAAAATTCTAATATTTGTGCCTTACTTTAGGAGAGAAATACAAAGAGAATGGAGTGGGGGTGGAGCTCACATGAAATCCATCTCATTTCATTCTTTCTGTCTCTCTCTTCTGGAATAAGATTTGTTCTGAGAGTATAATAATATTTTTTGTTATAAATATTATTTGATGAACTAAGTATTTACTTGAAGATAAGTTGTAATATATACAAAGTTAGAATATAATATTATATTCTTAGAATATAATAATATTTCTCATCATAAATATTATTTAATTAATTAGGTATTTACTTGAAGATAAGTTGTAACATATACAAAGTTAAATGATGTTGATTGTCTTGAAGCTGACCATGTGAGAGGGTAATTTTCTAGGACTTGAATTGGTATAAAATATAAAATACTCAATACTAATTGAATTATAGTATTTTTTTTTTTTGGTGGGGGTCATAAGGCCATGAATCACTGATCTCTCGGTAATTGTGCGTTCATTTTTTTAAACTAAAATACTCATAAATTTTACATATTATATTTCATATGCAAAAAATCTCGTAAAATATTTAAACTATATATGTTGAATAGAAAAAATCTCTGTTATTTCTTCCAAATCTCAAGGGTAGAAGGGGCATCTACAGTTATTATTTTTAACATATTTAGTTGCATTAAAATTGACTTTTCAAAAACACTTTTATATGTAAAATTAATTTCAAAATAAAAATTAGAAATAATAATTTTTACTTTTAAAGTTAATATTTAAATATTACTAAATATAAAATATTAATTTATAAATAATTTTTTAAACTAATTATTTATAATTGGTTGTATTCAAAATTAATTTTTTCCATTGTACAAAACAACTTCAAAAAAATATTTTATTCTATTGCATTTTAAACAATTTATTAATGGATATAATTTTTTAATAAAATTATTTTCGTAATAATACATGAAACTTAAAATAATAACTAAAATTTTATTTTTTTAAACCGCTAATAAAATCTTCAAAATTGAAAAAGAATATATAAAATTGAAACAAGTTTCACATATTTATGATACATTCAAATAAGATTATTATGTTCGATTGGTGGATTCCCACTCTTAACGATACCAAAAAAAAAGGAAGAATTCAAGAATAAATTCTTAGAAAAATGTAATAAATTTAATAGAAATGCTTTATATCCCAAATTAAGTTATTGGATACCATAACAAGTACAGTTAATTAAGTATCATAATTAAATAAATTATTTCTAAAATACTTATGTGTACATATATGCAAAAAATATTAGAAGAAATTATCTCAACATAAAATTTTAGTTATAATTTTAAGTTATATGTATTATTAAGCATATAAATTTAAAAAAATTACTTAAAATGGAATGGAATAATTTTTTAAAAATTGTTTTGTACAGTAATTAGAAAATTTTATTTTGGACATGATTGATTAAAAATGATTTAAATATTAGTTTTAAATGTAAAAATAATTATTTCTTATTTTTATTTTAAAATCAATTTTAGACTTAGAAGTAATTTTGATAAGTCAGTTTTTAGACAAGCAAGCATGTTAAAAAAAAATTAATTGTAGAAACTCTTTTTGGGCATTGAGATATGATATATACATACACATATATATAATGCAAATGTTTTAATTACACTTTTTAAAATATTGAAATTTTTTTATATGAAATGTAGTACAATGGAATTAGGTACATTTTAATTTTATTTTTAAGCATTATCATTCAAACCTTGTCATGTGCAGATTCATTTATCTAATAATTAAATACAAGTTGGCTTGGTAGAAAGTTATTAACTTTTCTTCTATCATATTTATTACCATTTAATTATTAATTTATTATTTTCATTTTAGTCTACTAATTAACATTTAATTTATTATTTCTATGTTACTAGAAAATCGCTTCATTTGATGGAAAAAAAATTCTTTTGATAAATCATTTTGAGAAAACATATTATTAATTCAAAATTTTCATTTTCCTTTCCCAAAAGATTATTTTCATTTTTTAAAGAATTAAGATTATCATGTAATTCTTAATTCTCATTTCTTATAGTATCAACATCATTTTTTTTCAAAATTTCAAGATTTTCTTCAAGTTTTTTATTTTTACTTTGTAAAGATTCAAAATAACTTTTTAAAATTTCTAACATCTTTTTGTAAAAAAGAATTTTCTTTTGAAATGAAAAGAAGAATCCTTCATTAAACTTTCAAATGTTCTATATAACTTATCATAACAAATAGGTAACTTAAGATTTATGACATCAGAGTGATACTTTTTGGTCATGAAGCAAAGGTGGACAACTTCCTCAGCTTCTTCATTTTGAACATCATCATTCAAAAAAATATATTCATTATCCCATATAGCCACTATTGCTTTCTTCTTTGTTAGCCTTCTAGTGAACTTCTTTTTTAGTTTTGGGCAATTCACCTTAATTTGATTAGGCTTCTTGCATTTATAGTAAGTTAGCACTTGATTGCTTGTATCTTTTCTTGCTTGCTTTTCTCTTGATTACTCCTTTCTCAAAAATGATTTTCGAGGTTTAACTTGCGTTTTTCTAAATCTCTTGATAAAATAAGTCATTTATTGATCCTTATTAGTTTAACATAATCTTCTTCTTCATCTTTTTGAAAAGATGTAGAAGCTTAAAAAGCAACATTTCTTTTTCTTCTACTTGTTGCATCTTAATTTTCTTATAAGCTATGAGTTTACCTCTTAATTCATCATAAGTGAGAATGCCTTCTTGAATAATATTACTTTTAGATTCATATAAACTTATAAGAAATTCAAGTGTTTTTAAGATGACATCTTGTTTGAAAATAATTCTTCTTAGAACATGAAGATCATTTAAGATGGTAGGAGGTTTTTCAAACATAGACTATATGCCTTCATTTTCATGTGAAAGAGTTCATACTCTTGAGCAAACGTATCAACATAGGTTATGTGCACTTGCTTAGTTCCTTCAAAAGTAATCTGGAGTTTATCCCATATCTCTTTTGTCAATGTGCACTTACAGATATTTTTATATTCTTGGGAGCAACATCATATATGATGGCATTTTTTGCCTTTGCATGGAGACTACTCTTTTTTATTTTTGGCATCATTCCATTCTCTTTTTGGTTTAAGAACACCTATATCTCATTGCTTTTTTGTGAGAAAAGTGTAACCTTCTTCAATCAATTCCCATATATCATCATAATGGCTTAAAAAAAATCATCATTTGATATTTCTAATAGTTATAATGGTTCCACTAAATAATGACAATCTAGATATAGAATGGCTTTTTTATTTATGTGATGATCCAAAGTTATCCATAATATGTCTTTGTAAGATCTTTACTTAAAAAATGGTTAACTTTAATAACAGAGACCGAGTTTTTATGCCAATTGATAAGATAAAAATACTCCAAGTGGAGGTGAAATGGTGTTTCAATAAATTAAAAAATTAAGCTTTAAAAATAACTTGTTCTTTAGCTTGCTTTTTCAAAATCCCTTAAAGAGTAACTAAATTATTAGTTTGAAAGATTAAGTAAATAATAAATAAAGATAAGTAATAAGCATATATCATACAAGTAAAGGAAAAAGAAGATAATATCAATGTATAACGATTCAATGGTCTAAAGGAAAAACTATTCTAAAGGAAAAATTATTTCTTTAGATATACTCCATTTTCCTAAAGCTAAATCTAACCTTGATTATTTATTAACACTTTTTTTTATGAAGTTTGATTACACTTTCTCACTTAATCTTTTAAGACTTAACTAATCTCATTTCAAACACTTGGGACTTTCTTCCTACAACCTAGCTATAAAGTATTTATAGGTATTTTTCTTACACTCCACTCTAACTAATGAACCTTTAAGGATAAGGTTTGTCTCTTGAAAAAATTACAAGGTTATCACACTTTTATAGTGTAGATTTGTAAGTTTAAGTATAAAGAAGTGGACTTAGAAAGATAGAAAGAATCTTTAGAGAAAAAGCCTTTTAAAAAGAATAAGAGATACTTGTGGTAATTTGCTAATGAAACAAACTCCTTTATTTATATTCAAAGGGTGAGAAATAGTTTTTGGAATTTTTTAAATTCCAGGGAGCAATCATAATCTAAAAAGCCTCTTCTTTTTTCATTAAGTCTTCTAAGTAGCTTGCTTTTCTTAAAAGTTGAGGTCTTGTCATAATCAAGATTAGTAGCTTTAAATATGTAACACTTATTTTTTCTCTTATTGGTTTAAAGTGTCATTTTCATTATGTATTATAAAATGACAATCAACTTACTTTTTCAAAAAATTTGAATTCCCTATAGAGAAATATCATTTTCTATGTAATACTCTAGCTTGCTTTTTTCAATTGGATAATAGCATATATTGCATTACTAAGTCAACTTAATGTGACATTTCATAAAAAGCCACCAATAGAAGTAAAATTTTTTGCAGAACATAGTAGATAAAAAAGAGTAACTAGATTTAATTGATGATTTTTGACATTCAACAGCATAAAATTTTAGTATATCATTAATATGGAAAATAGTAGCAAATATAAATCAATTTTATCCTATTTTAGGAAATAAAATGTGTTAAAAATAGTAGGGATCAAAATTGCAAACCTACAAAGCAATAGAGAGCAATTAGGTAGAATAAGCAACCTTACACCAAAAAGCATATTCCTATTATATTAGCACAACTTAATATTATATCTTTGCATTTTTATAAGTTATCAAATTAATTTCAAATAATCATTAAAACCAAATAATTAAAGTAAGCAAAAATAAGGGATCTATATTTCACACTAAATATTGAAGAATTAAAAAATTGGAGTTTTGGAAGCTTGAATGCATCAATAAGCTTAAGGAGCTCATTAGTATAATTTTTTCTTTTAGGCATAAAATTTCTTGTAAAATGAATTTTTTCATGATATAGAGTTTAAACATATTTTTAAAATTTTAGTTTAATTAAAATATTTTAAAAGGATATTTCACAACTATATTTTTACAAGATAATCTATAAGTTATTTAAAAAATTAATAAATATCAATATTTGATCTTTTTAATTTCAATATTTAGTTACTTTTTTAATCATATCTCACAAATTACTTATATTTTAATTGTTAAAGTTTTTCATATGAAAATAGATTTAAAGAGCTTTCTACAAATATATTATTTACTTAAAATGATTAAAATATGAAAGAGTTATGAACCTTTTAAGTTGAATCTAAAAATCAAATTTCTACATTCTAATATTTTCTATTCTTTGCTCATTTTTTATTTAATATCTCAAAAAATACATGAGATATGAGTTTAAAACCAAGGCCATTTGAAAGTGAACTCAAATACTTTTTCAATCATAGTTCATTTGCTTAAAACATACTTACAATAAAAAAGTTATTACCTTTAAAGTTGATGTTAGGCTTTGTTAGCTTGATAATCAATTGTTAAAGATATAAATTGACTACTAGCCTATAGTTCACTACATATTGGCAAAACAAGACTAATAGTTAATTGCTAGAAGTTAAACAATTGACTATTAACTTTTGGATAGGCTTTAGTACAAAAATTATGTAGAGTAATAATAAAAAATGGTTTGTTTTTTTCTTAGTTGTTCCAAATGGTTATAAATCATTTTGGGCTTCTTATATAAGCTAAAAAATATTAATTACAACATATATGGAGTATGAAATTCATTGTTTAATATCATGCAGTCTTCCTTTAATTAAAATTATGATTTGAGTTTTTTATTTGAAAATCTTCTATTATATGATCTTCATTTGTTCCATTTACTCTTTAAGAAAGTTTCTTTAAGTTATTTTTGATCTTACATCATTATTCAATTGTAAAGGGTGAGTTATCTTTAGAAATTCTTAGAAAGGGTGATATATCATTTGCAAAGAGAGAATTTGCTTAAGGAAAGGTAAAGATTTGTTAGATTTCTTCAAGTGCTAGTTGAAACTTGAAGTGATAGTAGAGAAATAGCCTAAGCTTGTGAAACTTGGAGAATGAAGGTATACCTTGAAGAGAATATTCAAAAAGGAATCATTATATTTGATCTCTCTATTCTCACTTTATTTATATTTTCTTATATTATTTGTTTTTGTTGATAAAATTTAATAGATCTATAGTACTTTGAAGCTTACCTTGTTATTTTACTATTACAAAAATATAATTACATGTCAATTATTTCATAAAAATTACATTAATTTTCAATAGATGTATATACAAGCATCATTATATGTTAGATCATTCCACATTAATTTTTTAACCAATGTGAAAAAATTTATAATGTCATTTTTTTGTAAAAAAATTGATGTGAAATATTTACATAATATTTTTTTAAATGTCAATTTTTCACTTCTTTGTCACAATATTTATAGTTAAATGGAATATACCTAACACTATATAAAATGTATTTTAAATTAAAAACTTTGAAAGTCTATAACTTCATGCTTGGTTACCCATTTGAGGTAATTTTTTAATTTTATGTAACTTTTTAAGATTTATCAATCTATAAACAGCTGAGGTAGTTTGCTTTTTCAAAATTATGAAAAATATTTTGATGGATTTTTTTTCAAGTGTTCTCCATTTTATAATTGTTAGCAAATTTTAGAATCTATTATAATATTTTATTAACTATATAATAAGCATCTAAAAATAAAATACAACCTAAAAAGTTATAAAAATGGAATACAAATAAAAGGTTTTTTAAAAAATTATGCAAAAAATGAGAGAAATGAAGGAAATGGAGATGAAAAAAAAAAGTAAGAAAGATATCTCTTATATTTGAAACCAATGATTTGGATTGTGACATTTGTTTCATGCTTGATGTTAGATAAAGGAATACTAGAAGTTTATTCATGTGTGATAGAGGATAGAATAAGATCTAAGGTTCTATAAAAGAAATGGATGAAAATAGTGATTAAACTTGGAAATAAATAAAAAAAGAGTGAGAGTGAGAGTGAGAGTGAGAGTGATAATAAAAACTTTTCTTTATTTATATGGTAAGACTTTAAACGCTTAAAGTTTTATTCATATTTACAAAAAAGTCATTGATTTGCATGACTTTAGATTTCTTATTTTAGGAACTGATATTTATAGTTTCCTAAAAAGAAACACATTATTTTTTTTAAAAGCTAACATCTAAAGTTTTTTTTATCATATTTAAAAAAATACCATTGGTCCCATCATTTTAAATGTTATTTATTTTAGAAACTAATATCTAAAGTCTCTTAGGAAGAAACCTATGAATTTTTTAAGAATTGGTGTTTAAAGTTCCCTTATATTATAAAAAATGCCATTGATCCCATAACTTTAGATGTTAATTGTTTTAGGAATTGATGTCTAATATTTCTTGTGAGAAACTTGCTACTTAAGTTTTCTCATAGTTTTAAAAATGCTAATGGTCTCATGATTTTAAACATCAATTATTTTAAGAATTAACATTTAAAATACCCTAGAAATTAAGGGTATGTTTGGATATATTTTTGTTTTGTGTTTTTTAAAAATATTCTAAAAATTCATTTTTAAAAATTATTTTTTTATTTTTAGAAATTATTTTTGGATTGAAGAAAAATCAAAATTAGAGGGTGATTAATATTGTAAATAAGAAAATATTTTATTTAATTATAAAACTGACATTCAGAATAAGAAGATAAGTTCAAAAAATAACTAAAGGTTATTTTTATTTTCTTATTTTTAAGTTATACATTTATAGAATAATTTTTAAAAATAGATTTTGAAAACAATTTGCCAAACAGGTTTTTTTATTTTTAAAAACAAAAAAAAGCCCTAACATGTCTATTTTTATTATGAATTAGCATTTAAATTTTCCTTTTATTTTCAAAAATACTATCACTCTAATATATACATTAGTATTCCATTTCATCGATACGTATTAGGCTATGTTATTTCATCTTTTTGTACTAATGCTTGGATGGCTGAATAGTTGAAAAGGATATTTATCTATGCATGTGTTTTTTGATTCCTTTCTTTTGCCTTGTTGAATGAATTGCTTTGCATAACTAATTTGAATTAATATATATTGTGTGCAAATTTTTTCATATGTTTCATCTTAAGATTGTTTGAATTAAAATTATTCTTATGGATTTTCAAAATTAAGGATTTTCTAAAGAAGATTTTAAAAATTGGAAAATTTTTCAAAATATCCAAATTATCCCTCTTTGGTGTAGTTTAATGTTGAAACTTATTTACTTGTGCTTTGTACTATTAGAATTTTATTCGCTTAAACTATTTTTCATAAAAAAATATTAATGAAAAAAATCACATATAACAAACTATGATATCAGCCTCCACTAATTTTTGATTTAATTAGAAGTAAATCTCCCATAAAAAGTAAATTCCATCGCAGATTTTTTACCAACAATTTGCCCCACAATTGACTAATATAGCTGATACTTGAGGCCTTTCGTTCGCTCTTCGCTGTTCAGAGGGCTGTTTCTATTTGTTCCTCAATGTATTTGCATAAAAGAAATTTGTATCGGAGTTATTATTATTATTATTATTATTATTATTATTATTATTATTATTATTATTATTATTATTATTGAGGATTGCTTCTGGTTAAATCATAGGTATTGGAAGAGGAGATCATGTGTACTGCAGCTTCTCGATTAATTTTTTCATGGAAAATAATGGATAAACGGTTAACTATCTAAGATATGAGTATATGAATTTAAACGCTTCAAAAATACAAATAAACCAAACGATAAAAAGTGAAATTATATGTAAATAAAGTATAATTTTTTCAGCTTCATAAAATGACACATAATTAATTAATAAATATAATTAAATGGTAGAGTGTCAGAAAATAGACACATAAAAAGTAAATATAATTAGACGATAGAATATCAACATTAATATTTCAAACATTTATATTAATAGTTCACACAAAAAAGACCATGAGCCTAAAGTACAAAATAAATTATAACATCGCTTAAAAAAAGTTAACGAATGTCTCCCATATATTTTATGTTGTTTATGGATCGACTTCAATTTTCCTTTCATCATCACCATTTTCTCTTTATTATCATCTTACTTTTCACTGATTTTCAACCTCGATACAAATTCATCTGACTTAAAACTTATTCTTTTTTAAAAAAATTTTAATCAATCAAGTTAAAGTTTCAACTGTATCGATACTTTATTAAAGATATGTCAAATTTGAGTTAAAGAACACAAACGAACAACAATTTTCTTTTCGAAACACATAAACAGATGTCATCCTTACATATACAGCCACACATCTACAAATAAAAGTGTGTTGGTGTTCCTTTAGTGCTATATATTATTTTCTTCATTAAGGCATAATTGGTGAAGCTTACAACTGATTTGAGATAGAGATGACTGTATTGCACCCTGCACTTGTAACTGGGGAAGCTTTAAATTAATAAACGAGAGAAATTACTATACATTATAAATATAAAAATATGTCAATATATTATTAAATTTAATTATATATTAAATTTATTTATTTTTTAATTAAATTTAATATAATATATTTATAATTAAATTTAGTGGTATATTAATTTATTGTACCATAATCAATTCCTTGCTGAATAAGTGATCTAGAAAACGAAATTACGTGGTGGATGTGAGACTTAGTGAGATGCACGCCTCTATTTGCTTCTATATTGGCACCAACTGTGTTAGGGATTATAATACACAATTTGACCCACTGACAAAGATCATGACGTCAGTATCCTCTCATGATCCTTGTTTATTATCGACCGCCAAATGCCGACTATCAACGCCAACAATGGTCCAATGCTTCGATGGTTGCGTTTTCCACTTTTTGTTGCTGTTAATTAATCGAACTAGGTCAACTAGACCAAAGAGTTTAAATGTCTTCTTAGGATTTTGAAATATCTGACTATAATTGAATTTTAGAATCAACATGAATGAAGGCTTTTGAGATAGCAAACTAGAAAGTCTATTTGTCATATTAAAAGAATTAGCTTTTAACTTTTTGATTTAATCAAACAGTTCTTTTTTACATTTTAAAGGTGTTTAATGAGCTAAAATTTTTGAGGAAAAAAAAATTCCCTTTTGAGAAGTTCTATGGAGTAAGCCAGTAAAATATGATTTTTCGATTTTTATCTCAATCTATTCCCCTGATTTCGGTTAATTAACGGCTTATGTCTTAATTATAAAAGCTCTCCTTGTTTTTTTTCCACTGTGCTCGACATCCCTCGATCACTATCTGCCCCACCTCTCTCAATCTGCCTCTTTTACATAATTATAATAAATAGTGATTAATTAAATTGGAGGTAGTTAAATATTTATATAATTTACTTAATTAAATTTTAAATAAATATATTTTTATTTTAATTATATTAATTATATTAGTATAATTTAATTTCAAAATAAAAATAAATTAATGAATAAATTTATTTTATATATCTATTAATATTAACATGCTCTTTTATTTTTCTACAAGGTAATTAAATATTTAATTTTATCAAATATTTCTTATATAATTAATAATTTTTAACCATCAGCTAATAAAATAAGAAAAAGCTAGCTTAATAATTACTTTTGCTAATCAAACTCCATATATGATGCCCCGTGAATAGACATACAATGTAACTGTAGGTGGTTTCACACATGTCGACTTGCAAATGATATCAAAGAGAAAGTAGGAAATAAATTTTATTTTAGATTGATTTTTATTTTAAAAAATACATACGTAAGTCAGAATGCATTTGTATGAGTCACAAAAGACCTCCGGAATTGAAGATAAAGTACGCCAAACGCCACGTCTATGAAAGTGTTTTCTATGTGTATTCTGAGTAATGGCGCAGGATTAAATTCTTTAAGCCCCTAATATTTGCACAAGATCTTATTGAGACTACGAGAATCAACAATACCAGTTTAAGAGAAAATAGCCAATATATATATATCCGCATTAAATAGATTATGGAATAAATTTATAAAATTTAATTTATTATTAATAGATATAAAACATTAAAAATTTAATTTTGAAATTCATTTTTTATATTTATAATATTTTTGTAATGTAATGCAAAGTCACGTCTCGTCCATTCAGACACGCGGCCACGAATTTTACAGCCAGAATCAAGATAAAAAATGGAATATATCATAGTATATGTACTGTAAACTAGGATGCTGTGTTTGAAGAATTTGCCGAACAATCTAACACAATTTCGAAGAAATCAAGTTCAGATTCCTCATCAAAATCTACCACTCCACTGTTGGTTTCATTGTTCTGGTTACCTTCGGCTGTTGATCGATAAAGCCACTGAGAATCGATTCTTCCCATGGAGAAGAGTTCCTTGCTGTCTTCGTAGCCCAGGGTGGCACCAGCGGGGTTTGCAATTGGAGCTATGAAGCAAGGATTTGGGGTCCTTTGTGCATTTGCAGGACCATATTTGAATGGACTTTGCCCAAAATTAACTAAAACTGAAATGTCTATATTTGAGGCCATTGTTGGATAGAGCGGGGTGCCAAACTCCTCTGACTGGCAGTGGAATACATGCACCAATTCTGAGTCTAATGTGAAGTAAACCTTCTTCTGCCCTGGATCGTACCCACACCCAATTACCTTATCCTTGCTTATCCAATCTGCCTTCTCCCACTCGAATATTAGTTTGGTTCCTGCAAGGCAGATGTTTACACGGACATTGAAATATTAGTGCAGATACTAAAACACCAGAGGGTCAATCTATGCAAGTATTTTTTCGAATCTGGAAGACTATGATTCTGAAACATTTTACCATCAAGGAAGACAGAACCGTTTGAGTTGAACCCAATGCTCCCTGGGTAGCTTCCTGGAGTTGTCAGGGGAAGAGAGCCTCCTGCCGTTAGTCCCAATGAAAACATCATAGTTTCCCTTATGCCACTGTCTTCGCCATCAGGTTTCAATTCTTCAATACTGTTGACCTTATGATTTCTAGAGGGAACATGAACGAAAACCTCTGAATTCTTTTTTGAATTAGGATCATCTTGAATGAGTTTAGTCTTCTCGCCTTCTCTATCCTTCCCAGCTGATTCACAATCATCAATACACGAATGCAGAATCGTAATTTCAAAGTAAGCTTCTTGTGGAAACGAACAATTCCCCAAAGGAGGACCCGGTAGAGGCAGAGCCGTTCTTGTTACACAAGCAACACTGGTAGGAGGAATGTTTTGATGAACCATTTTAAGCCCAGAATTTAATCTAACTTTCTGCATAAAATCGGAGGATTCTTGACAGACTCCCCAGCTTATCTCAGTCTCAGTTACCCTTCCACGATCACCTGCTGCGCATACACCCAATAAAGCTGATGCTGATTTTTTTGAAGGAGAAGACGACTTGTAGCTCGTGAAAGCATATCGAGACCAACCATTTTCAACAGCATCACTGGCCAGAGAAGGATGATCGGACCAACTGAACAAGGATCTTCCAGAAATCCGATGAAGTTTAGCAATACCTTCTTCCAGGCTTTGCTTTGCGGTCAAGCTATTGGGCTCAACAAGATTTCTGCTTTCTTTCTGATGACACCTACGCCAAAGAAGAACCAGCAAAAGGGTTAAAAAGCATCCGGCAGAGGCTGCCACCACAGTCACATGTATCCATTGGTTCATCTCCACTTCTTCCAAGAATTAGAATTTTAATGCTTTCCTATATTTACGGATATTTGATTGTATAAGTTTTGCCTTTCGGGGAAGTTAGTGTAAAAGAGGAGAGAAATATGAAAGATGATAGGCGTGGACTCTGACTGATTCAATTTGGGCATGCAGCATGCGTTTCCAAAAAGTGAGAGTGGCACTCGGGAATGCGTTTTGCTGTGAGAGAGAAGATTTACTGTCAGGGAATCCACAACTACAATTGGTAGAGATTGTTTCGGTTAATGAAAAGGCAAATTAACTATAACAAAAATTTAACTTTCCTCATTCAAAGGCACAGCTTCCATCCAAATGAGAACTGGGCTGCTTTCAAGCTCTGATTTCATTCATGTCAGACTTAAATTTGGTTTCTTTGTTCAAAAACACAACGAAAATGAAAAGGGTTCTGTCAGGAGACAGTGGGAATATTTAACCAGGAAAAATAGGAAACAGATAAGCATAAATTTGCTTCCTGGGGAAGTGTTTGGTGGTTCGTCGATGGCATACAGTTTGTCCCATTTTAATCTGTATACCTTTTTCTTACTACTGCAATATTAACTCGATAAGGCGCCACTCATGCAACTGGAAAACCCATAAATATTTAAAACTAAAACTTCTAAAAAAATTAATCATATTCAATCTACTATGCCACTGAGCAAATGACACAATTTTTCCATTTTTTAACTTTGATTAGTGGCTGAAGTCGCTAGTTGCACTTCCTTTTCCTTAATACCTTCTTACTCCTTTTTTCATATTAAAAAAGGTAAATTAGTTAAGTTCATTTTTCTTACAAATCAATTTTCCCCTTTTTATTAGCATAAGTTGGCTTGAGTGAAAGGGACATGTTTAAGTAAAATGTCATGAGTTCAATTCAAATTTTATGTATAGAGATAATTTATTTAGAAAAAATCCCAACCTTTAACAATCGATAATAATTTGGGAAATTAACTTCAGTGCGAAATATCCTAATGCATACCCAGATATGAGAGAAGTTATTCAATCGCATGAATAACCTGGCTCTTCCACGGGACAAACACAGAGTTGACCGGAGAGCGACATTTAAAACTTCAATAATAATTTCCATTTTATATGACAAAAGTGATAAAGTTATAAACCTACCTAAATATTTTAATGATTAAACGAGTGTCATGTTATTAAGGGGGAAAATGGGGGGGGGGGACTTATGTAATTTTACAAAAATTCTGACATAATTTTTTTTCATTAAATAGTTAGAAAAAATGGGGGGACGACTTATGTAATTTTTTTTTTAAATTCTTATTTGATTATATGATTTTAAGAATTTTAGAGGCACTATCTGTTTCCTTTGTTGGAAAATATTTATCATAAAAAATTTTATTTATATATATTTGTAAAGAAATGACATACTTATATTTATGATTAAAAATAATGTTTAGACATATGATATTAGAAAAAATAATTGTTTATTTAAAATAAAAAAATTATATTATTTAAACTTCATATTTAATATTAAATAAATAAATAATTTTTATTATTTTATAATTATATTTTATAAAAAAATCCATCAAAATAAATAGATTCCTATGAACCTCAATCATTATATCATATTCGAATTAAAAACTCTAGGTAATAATTAAATCTTTTTTTTCAGCCTAGGAGCATTCAAAAATTAAAATATATTTTGATGATAATATATATATTTTTTCCTTTTCGGACTAATAACGCAGCAGAGGAATCTCAGGGAAGTGGATATCATTATTTAAATCATAATTAACTGCTCGGTAAGTTTTTCACAATTGTGATTCAAACAGTTTGATTCACAGATGACAAGAGAGAGATCAGGGCCTCCGCTTAAAAAATGGTGATGCCAAAGTAGTCTTAAATGACGCCACTTGGTCAAGAAATTGAATTTGGGTTTGGTCTTTCTGAGTACGCATGAATTTTCATCCTCTAATATTGAACCATACGCATGGAGAGGAAGAAAGTGGAACAAAGGAAAGGGGAAGAAAGCAGATGTGAAAAAGCAGCCATTCCATGTCCAAGGCCAAAGGAAATCCATCTTCATTTGAGCACAAGGAAGAAGGGAAGCAAATCAGTTATCATTAATTATGTATAAATTTAAGTGAAAAATAAAAATTTGAAATAATAAGAATTTAAGAAATAAATTGATTGAAAGCTAAAGAATTGACAGGTGAAAAGTATTTTTTTTAAAAAAAATTAGAGAAAATTACCCCCAAAAAAAAAAAACTATATCGTAAGGGACAAAAATACCAATTTGACTTTTACAAATTTGACTTACACATTCAAAACTTGTTTAGGTAATATGTTGGCCGTGCTTAAGGAAAAAAAAAAGGAGGTTATTTTCATTGCTAATCTAAAAATCATTTATGATAATTATTTGTGAAATTTTACATTTGTTGTAAAAATTACTTATGAAATCTTTGAGAAAATTTTACTAGGCTCAAATATGTATCACTTAGGCTTTGTTTAGAATGATTTTTTTAAAGTTGAATCTATTTCATTTCTTTAAAAATCATTTTAATTTGATTATTGTTTAAACTTTGTGTAAAAGGTAATGATTTTAATTCATTCACAAGTAATTTTTTTGTTTGAACCATAATTGAAAATTCATGAAATTTAATCAAAAGGTATGTGTTAATGATATTATAATAAATAAAAAAAATTAGAGTAAACATAATTTTTTTTATATAATATATACTTTTTTTCTAAATAAAATAAATTATAGTGAAACGACTAATAATAAATTTCATAATGATAAAAATATAACAAGACAATATTTTTAAATAAAATGAATTAAATTTTTCTTTAACTAAACATGAAAAAAGAAATTTATTTATATATAATTTAAATTTTATTCTTGGAATCTTAATTGAATTGTCCTGCTTAGTGGTGATTTTCCTTGAAAAATTCCTTTAACATTCAAGTTGAGTTACTGTGCTTTAGTTTAACTAAATTTAATAATAACTTTTAAATAGATCCCAGTTAACAGCTCCATTTTATTGTTAATGCGCTGTATAATAAGAGAAGAAAAACTTCTCCTTTCTATTGTTTTTTTCAAAAAAAGCACAAACAATTTTAGACATATATATTTAAAATACAAAAGATTTCAACGAATAATGTCAAATACTACGGGAACGATTGGCTTTAAGTCCTGGCTAGAAGAGAATAGCACCACTCTATCTTCAATTACCTTTTGTTATGAAGAAAAATTATAGCATGCCCGCTTTCCAATTTTAGAATAGTTAGATTTCGTTGCTTCTATTCAAAAAATTTAAAAATTATTCTTTTAAATTTTATAAAATTTAAAATTAAGATTCATTTTTAAATTAATTAATTATTTTATCAAATTATATATTCAATAAAAATTATAATATTATAATAGATTAATTTATTTCATCTTTTTATGTATAATTTTATAACTTATTTTTCTATTTAATTAATATTTTATATTTAAGTTATATAATTTAATAAAATAATAAATTAAATTGATGATAAATTTAAATTTCGAATTTTATATAATTTAAAAGAACAATTTTAAAACTTTCAGAATTAAAGGTCTTAAAATTTAATCCTACAAATGAAACGGCCATAGTTCTTTACTGGGATCTTATCGGCTTATCTCACCCGGTATGATTGTCCGACCTTGAGCTGAGACACGAACGGGAAAGTGCGGCATGCGAGAAGCCAAGCCCAAGCATGACTCCCCTTTCGCTCTGTATTGCAATAGATCCTACCCTTTCTTCTTCTCTTCTTCGCCATCGCAATCGCAAGCTACTGAGCACCACCCCTTTTTGGCTCTGTCCCTCCCTCACTTTCCCGGTTAGAGTCTCACTTGCTCTCTCTTCAGCAAAATCCCCAGTTCAGGATTTGTCTTCACGCCGATGGCAAGCTAGAGCCTGCTCCTCCGCCGACGGTGCTGCTCCGGCTTCAACCTCTGAAATCGACATGGTCAAGAACAAGGAAGGTATCTATGCCCCTAAGCGGAAAAAGGTGGTAATTTTATGGGACCTTGATAACAAGCCACCTCGTGGACCGCCATACCAAGCTGCCATGGCCTTGAAACAGGTTGCACAGCGCTTTGGCCACGTCGTTGATATGTCTGCTTACGCTAATCGTCACGCATTTATCCATTTACCCGAACGGGTTCTTCAGGAGCGCCGTGAAAGGAAGCAATTTGACATCCTTGAGCGTAAGGGATTGGTCATTCCGTCCGAGCCGTACGTTTGTGGGGTTTGCGGCCGCAAATGTAAAACCAACTTAGACCTGAAGAAGCATTTCAAACAGTTACATGAGCGAGAGCGTCAGAAGAAGCTGAATCGGATGAGGTCACTGAAGGGGAAAAAGCGCCAGCGTTATAAGGAGAGATTCATATCTGGGAATCATAAGTACAACGAAGCAGCGAGGTCTTTGGTTACGCCTAAGGTAGGATACGGGCTCGCTTCGGAGTTAAGGCGTGCCGGTGTGTTTGTAAAGACGGTAGAGGATAAACCACAAGCTGCAGATTGGGCACTGAAGAGACAGATGCAGCATTCAATGAGCAGAGGGATAGATTGGCTGTTTTTGGTTTCGGATGATTCAGACTTTTCGGAGATGTTGAGAAGGGCGAGGGAGGCGAATTTGGGGACGGTAGTTGTGGGGGATTGGGACAGGGCATTGGGGCGGCACGCGGACTTGTGGGTTCCTTGGGTTGGAATTGAAAATGGGGAGATTTCGGACAAAGATTTGATGCCTAGGAATAGGAGGAGAAGAGAGTCTTTTGTTAAAGGTGAAGGCCCATTTTCAATATCGCATTATGATAGAGATATTGATGGTGTGAGGGATTTGGATGACATTGTGGATCAGCTCGTCGCCATGAGGACTGAGTTTAATGATGTGAGAAATGCTGCATTTTCAGATAAGGACGAGGAACTGGATGGGTGGATTTCAGAGGAAGTGGACGAGGACTATATGTTAGTGAATAGTGATGATGAGGACACAGAAGAAGAAGATGGCTTTTATTGACATAGCAACTGTGCTTGCATTTGATCAGATAGAGGTCCAAGTGATTCTCTCTATGGACCTAAATTGCTTTCAGAATAAGTTAATCAAATAGAGGAATAATAATTTTTAAAGGAAAAAGTAGCAATTAGGAGAGCTTAATCCATACATGGATATATGTACAGTATTTGGCTGTGCCTGGTTACTGGCATTGCAAAGTGAAGCCTCTCTCGCAATTGTGCGCACTTGCAGTTTTCTACTCTATTCTACAGAAGTAACAAAGATTCAGGCTTGCAATGGTACTTGTCTATTCTTAACTATTTCATTTGTGTCTTGTGAGAGTTAGTTAGTAGCCTGTGAATTTATTCCTTAAGTACATAAAAGTGCAGTTTGTCACAGCCATTGATATTTCACCATCCTCTTCTAAATGCTTGAGTTCAGTATGATTGTGTCCTGGTGCTTGTTTACAACCTCCAAATTCCATGTCAGAAACAGATTTTTTTTTTTTTTGGGGGGGGGGGGTAGCAGACTGAAATGCATCATTTTTGTAAGATTTATACTCTTTTCGGTCTATTCTAAATCTATCAAGCATAATTTAAGTTGGAGAGAACATATCGAAGAGGCTTATATCTCTCTACCCAGTAGCCTGGTATCTGGATTCTAGATACTAGGACTTGCTGCAATGCTTGGTTAATGTGCTGACCAAACTATCTATCCTGTGGCAGATTCAAATGTAAATGATAATGAACTGAACCAAACATTTTTATAATAAGTGGAAGTTACTTGGAAATATGCTTTATATTTCTTGATATTTCATCTTTGATTTAAGTCTTGTAGGTTTTACATCTCTTTTCTCTCTCTTTCTGACCATTGATCTTTAACGAAAATTTTCTTCTGATTTTCACGGGGATTGTTTTTTTAATGCCTTTGACAAAATTTTCAGGTCTTGTGTGCATCTCACCCTTGTTTCTCGATTAAAGGAAATTTTCAACTATATAACCAAATTTGGAACTTCAGTACTCTTGCATCAACTCCCCGGATGAGGAGTCGCATGTGACACGTGATAATAGAAATGTCTTTATTCAACCGCCATAGTTTGTGCTTTTGATGAAGTTCATTAGGTTTTTGTGTGGAACTCTGGTTTTAGATATGAATTTGTTGTGTTCTACGTCGTCTGAAAGTTGGACATAGTCTTTAAAGGACAAATTTTATTTTGCATAGAAAGAATTTTCCTTCTGGATGATAGATTCATGGGTGGATGTGGAGGACAAGAACCTAAGGCGTGGAATCTATGTGCACTTGGCTCTTTGAAAGTCTATGTTGCTCTTTAGGAAAGGTAAGGTTGTGTTGGTTAGGCTTGATGAAAAATCACCTGTGGATTATTATCCAATGACTTGGTAGTTGATGTAAACAACAGTAATCACTTTTATTTTAGATTTTTTTTTTGTTAGGCTTCATTTGTTTTATTGGTGAACATCTTCCGTAAGAAAATTTCATCTGTTTGTGTAAAAATAAAAGACTTTTATGCCACCTTTATACCTTGACATTAATAAAATAATGTCTAGTATCATAGTAATAAGGGAAAACAACTTTAACTTTAAAGAAGTGGATAATACTTTCCATCACACTTCTCACATCTAACATTAAATAAATGGAATATTTTCTATGATCTTAAATTTTTATAACTATAATCACAAGCAAATGAGAGATTTTCCTACAGAAAAAGTCTTCCCAATGAAAATTATGGAGCCTTAGTTGCAGTGAAATTTATTTTTCAGAGTGCAAGGCAAAGCCAGATCTGAATCTATTTTAATCTCTAGACAAAATGACTGATGTCTGATTCTAAACTATTGTCCTTCAGTTGTGTAAGTTGTGGTCCTCATTGGATCCTTTTTCTGTTCCCCAGTTTTTGTGTCTTTAAAATTTTGTTTCAGCATTATTTACCAAAGGAACAGATGATTTCACCTTAATTATTTTATAGCTTCCGATTGCAAAACTGTCGATTCTTTGGCTATGCTCATTATTTATGTGATTGTCGCCCTTGATATGAATCATTCTTTGCCATTAATCAAGAATTTCAGGAACTTCATGCAGTATGAATTAATAGTGGAGAACTTACTTCCCGCGTTATTGTGTTTTTAGACTTAGAGATGACCTGCTAGCCTGTTTGAGATATCTAACATCTTGATATGTTGGTGTTTAACTTGAAACCCAGAAGCTACAGGCCTGGGATTTATATCCAGGGCCGCTGCTCATTAGAAGTACTTGGAGTCTGATGGGGGTTGGTGACTCTTGGCTTCCTTATCTGATTTGATGCTATAGTCCAATGGTTGAAAAGATAATATTGCAGCAAATATTTGTGTGTGTTATTTGATACTGATGGGTAAAAAAGGCAGCGGGTATTCTGTTTGTCTCCTTTTGCCGCAACGTACCTGAATTATTGTATAAAATAATGCTTGTTGGGATAGTTGAAAATGTCTATCTTGGTGGTGATGGGCATTTGGATGGCTAGAAATGATGCATCACAAGCAGCACAAAACATACTTGCTGTGGGGAACCCATTTGAAGAATGTTACTACATAAGATACGGATGTGGGCGAAATAGCCCCTGCCAACTTGAACTTCGAGGTTAGGTGGTGTCCTCAACTAACTGTGCATGATTCTTCTTCATCAGCATATATGAAATGAATATATATATTTTTTCTCAAATTGGTTATGCTTTAAAACTTTGTTTATCTCAATTTGATGGCAACTAGATTGATTGATGGATCTCTGATATCAATTTTAGGTATTTTAGCGTGTCACTCGAGTATCAGACTGAACCCATTTCACATTCTAAGTTTCTCTCCAGCAATTTTAAAATTGGTTATTGTTATTTTTACCTATCTGTATTCATTCTTTACTTATTTTTTCTTCATAAATTATAAGATTTAAAATCTTAGAGAGAGATGAATATTCACTTCCTAAGAATGAAGTGTAAGTATCATTATCCTTGTTTTTACATGGAATCAGTATGGATGACTGTGTGATGTTAACGAGTAGATGATGACCCTCATACAGCCAACCACCACGCAATTCATGAATGCAACAACCTTTCCAATTCATGATCACATCACCAACTGAGTTCAACATTGATTGTTAATCAGACGAGTAAAGTGAGGCGACAGGGAAAAAAAAAATGAAAAAGAGAAGTCATGTTATAGTTCTCAGCCAAACGAATAAAAAGGGACATTGTTGCATTTATCTCTCAATTTCCACTATGGGGTTTCTGTTGCTCGTTGCGTGGACGGAAAGTCATCCTCACTGTCACTGGTTCATCTGGCAAATTTCTTGAGTGGAGTTAACACAACCCAATCCACTTGTATAAATAAATATTATTCAGATGAGAAACTTATATCTTTCAATTAAAAATGTGTTTATTTTATTCCATAAATACAAAAATTTCTTTGAGAAATCTGTTAAGCAAATCCGTATCATTTATATAGATGAATTGTATATGATATATTCAAGATTATTAATAAAAAAAATTTCGGGGTTCCCAGCCCGGGCAAGCATGTCCCGTAACAGTCATAATTATGATTCAGACAAAATTAAATAGAATAAACTTAAGCAACTTCCTTCCATATCTGTTTAGCTTAGCTTCATGTCAGTCGGCCCTCATATTATTATAACATAACGCCCACAAAATTCTAATCTGAGAGCATAAATACAGACCCGTTTCTTTTTTTTATGAAAAGTATTTCTTGTAAAGTATAATTATAAAATGATAGGAAAAAATATTTTATTTATTTAATATTAAATATAAAAATTTTAAAAAATAATTTTTTAAAGAAAATTTTATTTTCTTTTATTATTATTATTATTATTATCATCATTCATTAATATATATAAATAATATTTTTTTTATAGAAGATATTTTCCGATAAATATTGGGAGTCATAGTCTACCCACGTAATGACCTGTTAAATTTAGGACTGTGTCGGCTATCTTTGGATTTAATTAATTAATCTCAAAGCAAGCCCGACGTGGCAAACTCATTCCTTCACTCCTCTCCGTCTCTCCTTTTTTTTTTTTTCTCTTATCATATCAATATTATCTTTTTCCATTCCAATATATAATTTAATATACCAACCTGGTTTTCAGTACATTTGTTTTCTGGGCTTCCAAACAGAATCTTCCGTAGTTTCTTATTTATGTATTCCTATATATACACACAGAATTATATATGTCTTAGTTTTCATTATTATATATGTCTTAGTTTTCATTTCTTTTTTAGAGGTTATCTAGGTGCGTGATTAATTAGGCATGGAGAAGAGAGACTCCAAGAGAAGCAAAAGGAGAGGCCGCCCAGAGACACCCAAGAGGAAACACCAAAGAGCAACGGAGAAACCGTACAGAGGCATAAGGATGAGGAAGTGGGGCAAGTGGGTCGCTGAGATTCGCGAACCCAATAAAAGGTCTAGGATTTGGCTCGGTTCTTACACCACTCCCGTCGCCGCCGCCCGCGCTTACGACACGGCCGTTTTCTACCTCCGTGGTTCTTCCGCTCGCCTCAACTTCCCCGAGTTATTGTCCCAACAAGACCGTGAGTTCAGGCAAGATGACATGTCCGCCGATTCAATCCGCAAGAAGGCCACCGAAGTCGGCGCCAGAGTGGATGCTCTCCAACTCCAAACGGCTCTAGTTCACCCCTCCTTTCAATCCAATAATTCAAGTCAAACAAGCTCCGAGAAACCCGACTTGAATGAGTATCCAAAACCCGAAGAAGACTCTGCTGAGGATTAACAAATACCGATGAATCCGTGTTCAAGGTTGAAACCTGAGATTTCCATCATGGTTTTCTTTTTCCCTTTGGTTTTTGACACTTAGTATATATCCTTATCACATATATCATGCTCAGAGCTTATGTGTTTCTTTCTCTTGATTATAATCAGAGAAAGGAATCAGGATACCGGAATTGTTTATAGATATTGATAGTAGGAGTGGGAAAGCTGTGGAATCAAATGAAAATGGTTGTTTTCATCATTTTTCTCTATGTATTGAAATGGCTGCTAAACGTTGATGGGTCAGTACTCGGTGGGTTTGCTGGTCAGATAGTAAACAACTCATTAACATCACTTTGCTTGTCCAGAATATAGAAAGAAATTAAAAGGATTTTATTTCTTTAGGTTTTTCGATCGTCATCGAAAAGAACGAGAGGGGAAGGGTAAAGGTAGGAACGGCTGTGGGCTAACAAAGCCAAGGCCACAAACATTATTAATAATATACATATAGTAGTGTCTGGGTAGGCGAATGGTTGAGGATAATGAAAAGGATAAGAAGGCGCATGGCAACAGAGAACAAGTTCTCATCTAGTGCTTGTCATCAACTCGAAACCTACGATACCTTTGTTTTTGTCTACGGTAGTTTTTCTGTATTGATATTATAATTATATGTGTCGATGTTTTAATTGATGAATTGATAAAATAATGACATATTGTTTTGTATTGAAAAAGGTTTTCAAATTAGTTATTTTTTATGAATTCTTTAAATGAAATTTAAATTTATTTTAATTTTATTTTAACATCAAGTATTTTTTAATAAATTAATAACTAAATACAAAATAAGACTAGATATTTTTTCTCTACATAAGTTAAAAATTTCTTACTTCAAATATTTCTTTTTTCTTTCTCTCTTTATCTTTGCTTCAAAGACATATTTTTAAAATTTATATTTGTATTTATTATTAAAAGTATGTAATAAAATTATTATTTTATTAAATAAAATAACATATTAATTATTGTGAAAAATTTATTAAAATGATTGTTTATTATTTAAATATTGCATGAAATAAAAAATTATTTTTCACTATTTAAAAATACTCATATACTTAGTACTTTTGCATTAAATAAAGAAAATTATTATTCATCTAAAAAATTAAAAAAAATTATATACTACGTTTTTAAATTCTTTATTTTAATTATTTTATCAACAATATTATATTCTCAATAATAAAGTCTTTACTTACTATAAATTTATTAAAAATATTGTTATATACAATGTAATAAAATAATGTTTAAATATTAATGTATTACCTCCAAATAATTTTGGAATTATTTTATTTAAACTAATTAATTTTTTAATAGAAATCATGCTATTATTCTTTTTAATATAATATAATTTTTTTTACTTTTTATTCTTTTAAATTATTTAGGTTTGTATATAAAATCAAAGACTACCAAGAAATTATCAGTAAAGAACCAATATACATACATACATACATATGTACTTATCTATATTCAAATATGTTCCACCTAAAAATTAAAAATTAAAAATATATGTGATTTGTTATTATAATCTTAACCTAATACAAATATTCCATTTTCAATTTGATACATTAAATTATTGGTTGTATTCTCTTTCTTGATATTAACATCTATTTTCTTTATAATTTTATGCATTACGAAAAGAAAAATAATTTTGTCTCATTTATTTTTTATTTTATCTTATATAAAAAATATTAATAACAATAAATTAAATCAATAAAATAAGTATTTTATTTGAAAATCACATTAAAGTTTGTATTTAATATAATTTATAATATGAGAAATGAACAAAAACACATATTATATTTTTATAAGTTTATGCATAATACTTTAATTTTTAAATAAAACTTAACATATTTTAAACAAGTTTAAAAAATTTAATTCCAAATACATGTAAAAAATAATATATATAAATATCAATTTTTTTCAAAAGTATCAATGGACATTAAACTTTTTATTAAAAATAACACTAAATTTTATTACTAAATTAAGCATTTTAAAAGATTTTATTGTATATTAATGTGTAAGAAATAAGTGAAGAAAATTATTTTAAAAAATAAAAATTAAAAATAGTTTCATAAAGTAAAAGTTTAGAATTTTAATTTATTAACTATTAACTAAATTATATATTTTTAAAATGATTATGTGATAATTTTTTGAAAGCATTTTAATTTTAAAAAATTTAAATTATAATATATTATAAATAAATTTAAATTAATAATCATTAAATTAAATTTATTTTTAATTATTAATAGATCTAAAATTAAAAAAATTATAATTTAAAATAGAAATATTATATCATCAATTTTCTATTTATTAAACAAGTCTCTTAATTATGAATATTAATATTTATTTTTATATTATTAAGATTTAATAATTTCATAAAATTAAAATATCAATACTTAAATTTTAATTTAAGTACGTTAGAATTATTCTTTTATTTATCGTATAACATCGTGGGACCATATCCTTGAGCTTCACCTCACCTGAGCTCCAGGACCACATACACGATGCATACTCAGTCTAGAGCGGTGCCCATTTGAGATTCCCTGCCCAACTCCTAAATGGGCTAATAAAGATTAACGACCAACTTTCTTCTTCCATAATTTTACAGGGATCTAAAGTATAATTTCCCTAAATTAACCAAAGGTTTCATTTCTTACCGTCAACAACAAATTTTAAATCGATCGTTTTTAATAGTTAAAATAATACTCTTATATGTCTAGTCAGGATGTTTATCTCACCATAACTGCACCTATTCATATTCACCTAAATAGTATTTGAACAATTCAAACAATATAGAAAAAACCTTTCCCTGAAAATGTCACCCATCATATGTTGAAAGTTAAAGGAGAATGGATGAATAAATGGTGAATTCTACGTTGTTTTAAAAGTTTTAAAATTTTAGGTAATGCATAAATTTTAAAATTTATTAAATTAAAATTATTTAATTATATTCGTTAAAAAATAAATAATTTTAAATTTATTATATCATTCTAAATTTTAAAACTTCAAATATATCATAGGAAACACAATAAAAATTAACTTCCTCTTTTGTATGAAAATATTTGGAAAGCTCTTCACACAGTCAAAATAACTTGTAAATAATGAAAGGTTTTGGAAGACTTTAAATATTAATCATAAAATCATTTTTTTCCTGGTTCAAACAAAAAATAGACCACTAATAGCCACACATCATCACACTCTATCATATACATCACTTTCTTTATTTATTATCTTATTTACAGAAAGAATTTTTTTGGTTGAAAAATAAATATTATCACAAAAAATTATTTGCCATTTACTAAGAAAATTATTAACCATCAAATTCTAAAAAAATAAATTACCGATAAATCTTAAGAGAAGGTTACTGCCGACAAATATGCAGTGTGCAGGGTGTGGTATATCTTTAAATATAGTTATCATTAATCCATAAAATTTGTGTATTACGCCATTACGGTATTCGTTCGTCATGTAAATTAGACAGCTTAATTTAATTACGAGGGACGGCCGAAAACGAAGTATACTGCTGAATAATTAATATATACTAAATCCAACTCTAACCGATAACGACGAACAACTTTCGAATTTACAGGGAAGATGCCATGTAAGTGCAGAAACGGTTGCAGGGTGATGTTATGGAAACTTCACTTTTTAAAAGTTTTTTTTTTATTTTTTTTATTTCAAAGTAAATTTAAAACTTAAAATATAAATTTTAACGTATTAAATATAATTGAACGGCTAAAATGCTCGTACTCTTAAGAAATCACACTCTTCATAAAATTATCTATTTTTAAAATAAATTTCTACCATAGTTGTCAAATCCATGCATGCAGAGCACTTGGCCGGAAATTTAAACATGAATAATATACCAGCTACAAATCTATTATCTATCTCTATCTATACAGTCAAAACAGCTTCTCTCTTTTCCATTTTGTATTAATATTTGCCTTTAACGTGTCAGATTCTTAACCTTTAATTTTGTTTCATTTCCCGCCTAAGCTTTATATAATCTCATAGTGCTTGCCAATTTGTTGCTATTAATAATGGGCCTCTTCCTCCCATAAAAAGGCCCCAGTTTCTAGGAAAAATAATGGTCTCAATGTCCTGGCCCTATTTTCACACAGGCCAAGATAGGAGAAAAAATGGCTACAGCAGTATTTCTTCTTTCTTAGATAGGTTGTTTTTCTTTGGCATTTTGAAGCATTAAATATATCTTAAATAATTGTTCCTTCTTAATTTTTGATACCATTCTTATGTATTAAAACTTTCTTACCCATTAAATGTCTAAAAACATTTATCCTCTTCCATTGAAATTAAATGTTTGAAGACATTAATCCTTTTCCATTGAAATTGCTGGCCAAAGAACACAAGCCGTTGTTTGATGGGCAGTGGTTCTTCCATTTTAGCTAATTCTTTAGACAAGCTGCTACTTCTATTTCAACTATTTCTTTGCACGATTGCAGGTCAATCTTCATTCAAGTTCTACTGGTTTGATGGATGTTACGAATTAATCATAGAATAAAGGTTTTTTTTCTTCAATTACTTTTGGGTTTGGGTTTTAAATTTAAAGCTACAAGAGAATGGAGGTTTGTTTTTGTTTTTTGGGATTTTGATAGGTGCCTTTTCTATTTTGTTTTCAATGTTTAGTTTTCTTCAAGCTTTTACATAGTTACTTGAATTTGTGATTTTTTCCATTTGCATGATGGAACCTTAGATGATTGGTGAATAAACATAAACAAAATTGAAGTAAAAATTGAGTTTCATTTTGCTCAGTCAGCTGGATTGCGTGTTGAAGATGATTAAGGGAAATTCAAAATTTTTAGTTAATTTCATTGGGACTTCTCCATTCTATTTGCTTTTATTCCTTTATTTTTAAACTATTATTATATTATATATTATATTGTATGAAAAGGTTTTCTAATTGTATGAATTTTAATTTCAATTTGACTTTCATTTTCATTATTTTAATTTAAATTTGTCCCTTTTATTTCATGTTATGTGGACACTCAAAACTGTGGTTAATAAATTGTAGAAATCTACTTTTGTGTGTTGATTGCTAATTATGTCTCAATTTTATTTGTTTATTTTTTAATGATATGCTACCCTTTTACTACTTTTAAGTATTAATATATGTTTGTGAGTGTTGTGAGTGCATAAAAGTAAGATGTACATATTTTAAAGTGTCTGAGTACATAAGATTTGATAGATATTAATTTACACTTAACTCCTAAATGCTAAGAGCAATGAATTTAAACTAATGATAGAAACTTTATTTGTGGGTTTTGTTTGTGTGTACTTTTTGGTTCTCTAGGTTCTAAACCTCTATATTTGCTCCAAGTAGCTTGCTACGGTTTAGGTAATGAGCTTTTTGGGTATCACAATATGTTGTTTTAGCTTTGTTCTTCATGTTTTGTTGTTCTTCTGATGCTTTTGTGGTCATAGAACTACATTCAACTTTAGGAATATTTGTAAGCTTAAATTATAGATTTTAGTTTTCTAGTCAAGTTTTATTTTTAATTTTCTTTCCTATTTCTCTGATTTTCTCCATATTTGGATATTGCAAATGGTGAATATGATGGCTAAGGTTTAATTTCATACTTTATAGTCTGTAGATTTCTTTTCATATGGACATTGATTTTTTGTTGCAATGCTTTATCCTTTCATTTTTATGCTTAATAAATGTAAATGAAGAAGTGGAAAGTTTCCATTTTCATTTTATTTGCTACTTTTGTGATTTTTTATGGATATTATTAATCTAAATGTGGTGGTTAACTTTATTTTTACTTAGTTTACTTTATACTTTTTAGTGAGTCCAATATTAAGTAAATGATAGAGAATGATAAATAGATTAGGTTACACTGACCTTAAGAAATTATATTATTAAATTGCCATTTCTATACATAATAACCCTACTAGTTTCTTTAATAATGAGATTTCTAGTAAAAGTAACTGCAATTGTAATCAGCTTTGGCATTGGTAGGTATGTAGTTTTTAAATTTAACTTAGGTAAAACAATGTACAAATACCAATTGCTTTTGTTAATAGAAGTGCATTCATATATGCTTGGTAATTTGCTTGAAGAACTATTTTATCGTATGTATATATAACCTAGAATTTGAATGTTAAGTAAATTTATAGTAAAGTTACAATATCCAATAGTTTTAATAAATTTCATAGATATTATAGGATATAATTTTATTTCCGAACCCTAAAATGTGAGCTTTGGTCCCTTTGTTCCTTAAGTTCTTTATTCATCTCAAGCCACCTCCCCAATAAAATTAAGTTTGTCCTTATGTAAGCAAACTTCAAAGATTATCCTTACTTTATGAATTTGCACAATTAAGTTATAACCAAGAAAGAAACATAGGTGAAATAGACTTTAAAATTTAGTATCATGATTTTGTCCTTTAATCCTTATAATTATTCAAACATAGAATAAGTGTTGCCATGATTACTCAAGAATTGAGCTTGCTTGTAACATATAAAAAACTTAAGACAAAAGAAGACGTCTAAAACACCTAGAATTTGAATTACTACAATCACTAATATCAATGTCAGAAAACTTCAAACTTATGTCATTGCTCACCTTTTTCCTAGTATGTTATAACCATCACAAATAGGCTTTTTTTTTTACCATTATTAACATCAAATTTCAACCTAACAAGTGCAAATTTAGGATAAAAATAATTTTATCTTGTTTATAAGCATTTTATAAGTGCCTTAGCAACCTTATAATAATGCATGCTAGATTTTAATTGATAATATAACTTTAGAAAATAATTCTAAGCTTGTTATACATATTTGATGATATGATGGCGAGTTTTAATGAATTTGAAGTGATTTAAGTTAACAAGTACTTATTGTATTTGCTTTTGGAATTTATATTCAAATTAAAGCAATTTCATCTAGGAAGTTTCAATCATTATTTTCTTGTGTAAGAAATGAAGGGTTTATATAAGTATATGAAGACTTAATTAGTGAAGGGCCATTTGGTGTGAGAATAAAGAGCTATAGATTACTACAACGGCTACCAAATTGTGTTCCACCAATTTATATGACATATATTCTTGGATGCAAAACTTTTAGAAAGCTTCCTGCTTTTACTAAAGAGAAGGAAAGTTTTTACCCTTCAATATGCAAAATCATTACACAAGAGAAAGTGACACTGCTACTTATGGTTGTCTTTGCTTTTGTTGTTCTCATAATTGATTCATTTATAGTTACAAAATGAGAGGGAAATTCAATTTTTGAATAGCTTAATATATACTAAAATTAATATTAAATTGTATAGGTTGTCTTGATAACATTTTATAGTTGAATGAATAGATATGAACAGTACATACATAGTACAAGTCAGCTAAATCAATCTTCTAGAAGAAAGTACAATTTTGGTGAAATAGCAATGTGGTTATTATCTTATGTCGAAAATTGAGAAAAGGTGAAAAAGTATTTTATTTCTGACATATATAGTACCTACATGATGTTTTCAGATTGTTAACATCCTAAGAAGCTTCTAAGGCAAGCCAACACTTTATAGAGCTATTTTTCAAAATTTAAATTACTTGGAGCTAAAAAGAAGCTTTGAGTCAAAATTTTAAATTTAAACTTTGAGCCTAAATTCAAACTTGGAATTAAATGACAACTTGGAGCCTAAGTTGGTGCTAATTTATAAATAGGTTGCATGCATATGAAGACGAATTATAAGAAAATATTGAAGCCTTGCATTATAACTTGAAAATTTTCTTTGCCTTCTCTCTAAAATTTTTATTCTCATCTTCTATTTACTATAAAGCCATAACTTGCATATCCACTAAAAAAAGTGTTAGTAAGTGAAATTTTGTGAGATCTTTTCAAGAGATTGAGTAAAATCCTTCTTGTATTCTATGAGAATAATCCTAGTAAAGATTAGGATAATCTTGTAAAGTTAGGTGGTTGTGAAATCCTAGTGAAAATCAGTATATCTTGTAATGCTAAGTGGTTGAGGAAATTTTAGTAAAGATTGAAGTATCTTGTAAAGTTAGGTGGTTGTGAAAATCCTAGTAGAGATAAGGAGTATCTTTTAAAATTAGGTGTTATAACTTGAAAGAATAATGGATACCTTAAATGATACTTGGTAGCTTGAGAAGAGAGGAGTAAACCTAAAAGACATTCCTTTTAGATAATCAAACCTTTATAAAAATTTTGGGTGTTATCTTTTCTCTTTTTCTTACTTATCTTTTGTTTTATCTCTAACTATTATTGTGTTTTTGAAAAATATACAACACTTCATAGAAAAGGAAATTAACCTTTTTCATTATATTTATTAAAAAAATTAGTTTTGAAATACTTTTGAGAAAATACTTTGAATCTTTGTTAAAATATTTCATATTTTTGAAACTACATAATCACATTTTTCTAAATCTTTTATTAGTGCTTTATAGTCTTAATATATAAATAAACATTATTATATTTATTTGTAAAATTTTATTTAAAAGCTAATTTACCCTTTATTGGCTTATAAGCTCTATCAATTGGTATCTGAGTTTGGTCTCACATTTTTTAAAGTCTAATAACTTTATGAGTAAAGATCTTATAGATAATAGAGTTTTTTGGCCAAAATCATGGAGTGTGAGGACACTCTACAACTAAACCTCCACTCTTTAATGGTGCAAACTATGACTATTGAAAGTTTAGAATGATGATCTACATTAAATCCATCAACATTAAAGTATGGAAAGTTATTAAGGAAGGTTATGAAGCACATATAAAGATGGAAAGAGAAATGAAAGTGCTTAGGCCAAAAGATGAATGGATAGAAGTCGATTATAAGAATGAAGCAATACACGCAAAGATAATGAATGCCATTATATGTGTTGTAACACCTAGTGAGTTTAAAAAGATTTCTAAATGTACTTATGCAAAATTAATATGGAATAAACTTAAAGTGACCTATGAAGGCACTAATCAAGTAAAAGAAACTAGGATCAATATACTTGTATATGAATATGAAATATTTAAGATGGAAGAAAATGAAAAAATAGAGCATATGTTTGAAAGGCTCTCAGTTGTCGTTAATGATCTTCATACATTAAGAAGAATTATTACCAATGGAGAACTAGTGATGAAAATCTTAAAAACTCTTCTAAAATCATGGCAATATAAAGTAGATACCATACAAGGAGGAAATAATCTCTTTACTCTTATATATGATGAACTAAAAGAAAAACTCTTAGCATATGAAAAAATATATATGAGAGAAGATTAAGAAAAGAAAATGAGAGTGATAGCATTTAAAACATCCTCACAAAAAGATGATGAAGAAGAGAATGATGTTGATGAAGAAACAAAAGAACAAGAAGACGAGTGAACATTTTTAACAAAAAAAAATTTAAAATGTACAAAAAAAAATAAGGTTTTAAGCCTAAATCACTTTGAAAAGAAAATAAAATAAAGAATCAAGCAACCAACTCTTAATTTACTTTGAATAAAAAAAAACCAAGACACAAGAAAAATAAGAGTCCAAAATTAAAGAAAAAGCCTTCAAGGAAGGCAACTAAGAAGAAAGCTATGGTGGTAACATAGGATGATAAAGAGATAACTGTTGGATTTCGGATCAACATATGTAGTGGAAATTTAAAATTTTTTATTCAAAACTCATTAAGGATCTATGCAAAAAGGCATAAATCAAGGTTAGGATTTTACCTTTTGTGCCCTCGTGTTCTCTCTGAATAGAATATTGAGAGACTGAGATGAATCATGAATCAAATGCCGACCATAAGGTACAACGTCTCTACAGTATCCACATAGAGTGAACAAAGACTTCTCACCTTCCATGAATCTGCTAGGATACGTCTCTCTCTCTCTCTAGGATTAGGATTAGTGCATTTTTTTCTAAGTGATTTAGGATTTGATGGTAGCTAATGTGTATTTTAAAAGTACTGCCTTCAAGTTCCTTTTATAGAATTAAGGCATACCACATTCCTAGTCCTACCAGGATAATACTTCCAAAATCCCAATTTCACTTAATAACTATTACCTTATCCTTATCATAGAAAGAGTGAGAAGAGATAGGATTTATCCATTAATTATCTAATATTAGATAATAACATTATCTTATAATATAATTATCTAATATTAACATGGCATATAGTTATCTTATATTAGAAAATAATATTATCTCATAATATAATTATCTAATATCTAATAACTAATTATTTGATATTACTTTAATATCAAATAATATCACATAATATACCATATATTATGTGAAAATATATTATTATTTTAATAATAATATATATATGAAAATAAGCCTAATTAATTAGATTTTAGTCCAACTAAAACTCAATTAATTATTATCTCATTCCTACTCATTTTATGTGACCCTATAGATTTTTACTATATTGGTAATAACCATTTGTGAACCACAAACAGTGAGTGGTATCTAGTAATACATCATTACCACCCAAGTAATAAGAAATATCTGTGACTCAATATTCACTTAATGTGTGAACAATATTTTGTAACATAATCCCTTTTGTAACGATATCTAAATCGAACTAGAAGTATGGAATGCATCATATTTATTGATATTCAATTTATGTTTCTTAATACTAAGTAGATTAACTTAAACAAATGATCAATATCTCATATTGATCCATTTGAGCATGGTTATGTATTTCTTAATCTCACTTAATCAAGGGGCCTATGGATATCACTCCTACTATGTAATAGGAATAAATTTCTCATCTATATCACTCACATCCCTCTGCATGATTCATGACACATCCAATCAACGTCCTACAACACATCTTGGTTAAAGGTGATACATAATAACATCAAAGTGTATGACTCCTCATATAGGGAACCGTAGTGACTTCAGGTTAAAGGACTATGTGCATTGTGGTCTCATGAGAATAACTAATGACATATAACAATCCATGTAGTTTTCTCATTATGGGTCAATCCAGTACATCTATTCACTAACAATGTACTCATATACCGACTTGATATCACATATCCATGATTCATAATTATCAATCACTATACATGCTAGTTCCGATGTATTATTACTATCCCTTTCGTAATAATACTTGACTCGGGGCATTTTAAGAATAATAAAATTATTCCAAGGACAATTATTATATTAAGTTATAAATTGCGCAGATATATATAATAAAATAAAATATAATAATTGCATTACCTAAAATAAAACATAATACATTGTACATTATTACAATCATTTTTATGATTGACTCCTAGGACACACACCAACAATAACTGCCGAAGAGGAAATCGAAGATGAAGAAGAAAAAGTAGATGATATTGCTAACTATTGCTTTATAGCTAGAAATGAAGAAGATAATGAGGTAACTAATAATGAACTTAAATATCTTTCTTCTTATAATGAATTGATGAAAGATTTTCATAAATTTTTAACTAAAACTTTATTTGTTTCGTTGAAAAGTATTTTTCATAAAAAAATGTCATTTGCATATAAATTAATGAAAGGATAATATGTTATTTACATTAATAACTAAAAAAATGATACATTAAGGCTCGGAAATGGAGGAAAACAAATTCCTTTTTGAAATAGGGGAAGTTGTTTTCCTTAAACTTTTTATATTTAATATTAAATAAGTAAAATGCTTTCCTTTATATTATCATTTTTACAACTATATTTTACGAAAAATGCTTTCTGAAAAAATAAACAGAGCCTAAATAATTTTCCTTGGAAAAATATAGCAGAGCTTTAATAAAGGAAAACAACATTCTCAAAAAGGAAAAAAAAATTTCAAACTCTTTGAAATTGAAAATTAATTTTTGAAAAATGATTTGAAAATTTAGAAAAATGAAAATAAAGCTTTTAAAAAAGAAAAACAAGTTTTGAAAAATAATCTTGAATTTTTAACAAAATCAGTTAAAAAACTTGGAAAAGAAAATCAAGACTTATTTAAAAAAAGACCTTTCAAAGAAAGAAAAATAAGTTTTAGAAAATAATTTTAAAATTTTGAAAGTAGAAAATCATAAAATAAGATTTAAGTTAGATTATAAATATTTAAACTTGAAAAAAAATATTTGCTTCAAGAATTAAATACTCCAACAAATGATTTTGCAAAGTTTGTTAATGAAAAAAATAATTTGGATACTCTTTTAGAAATTAAAAAATATTTCTTGAAAAAAGAAGGATTAGGATATCTTCATTTACACTATAATAAACATTATAAAAATATTTCTGTGAAAGCCTCTTATCCATCAAGTTCATATATGACTTGCAATTATTGTGGAAATAAAGGTCATGTTGCTACTTTTTGTTATTTAAGAAAAAGAATATTTTTACATAGAAATCAATATTAGATGCTTGATAAACAAAATGATAAGAATGCATCAACTAACCTCTAAGAACCCAAAAAAATTTAGGTACTTAAGAAAAATCAATATTTTATTATAAGTATGTCTTAAATCCGTAATAAAAAAGAATGATTGATTTTTAGATAGTGGATGCTCAAGATACATGACTGGAGACTGAAGCAAGTTCTTATCATTCAAAATCATAAATGGTGGATTTATCACACTTGGAGATAATATCAAATGCAAAATCATCAGTTAGGTAAGATAGATATGGGTCTTACTTCTTTTGACAATGTTAGTTTGGTTAATAGTTTTAAATATAATCTTATAAGCATTAGCTAAGTTTGTGATAAAGGTTATAAAGTGATTTTTGAATCATTACATTATTTTATTCAACATAAAAAGGATAACAAAATTTATTTTGTTAGAAAAAGAATTGATAATGTTTATATTTCAAATTGCAAGAAATTTTTTTAAACTCTTTAAAATGTCTTACATTAACAAGTGATGAAAGTTTATTATGACATAGAAGACTTGGTCATGTTAACATGTGTCTTATTTCAAATCTTTTAAAGAAAAACTTAGTGATAAGTCTTCCAAAAATAAGTTTTAAAAAAGACCATGTATGCGACATATGTCAACAAGGTAAGCAAGTAAAATCATTATTTCAACCCAAAAATATGGTTTCAACTTCTAGACAACTAGAGGTCTTAGATATGAATTTATTTGTTCCTACTAAAATACTGAGTCTCAGAAGAAAAAGGTATGGTTTAGTAATTATTGATGATTTCTCTAGATTTACTTAGGTATTTTTTTCTTCCATATAAAGATGATATTTTTGAAATATTTGAAAATTTTTGTAAGAAAGTTCAAAATGAAAAAGGAGTTTGCATTACAAATATTAGAAATGACCATGGTGGTGAATTTGAAAATTTTTGTCATGAAAATGGTATTAGTCATAACTTTTCTTATCTTAGAACTCTTCAACAAAATGGAGTAGTACAAAGAAAGAATAGGACATTATAAGATATGGTTAGAATCATGCTTTGTGAAAATAATTTACCAAAATACTTTTAGGCTAAAGCTATTAATATATCATGTTACATTTTAAAATAGATGCTTCATACGACCTATTTTGATGAAAACACCCTATGAGTTATGGATAGGTAGAAAACCAAACATTAGCTACTTTCATGCTTTTAGATATAAATGTTTCATTTTAAATAATGAAAAAGATAATCTTGAAAAATTTAACTCAAGAAGTGATATAGGAATTTTTTTTTGGATATTCTAATACAAGCAAAGCTTATAAAGTGTACAACAAAAGAACCTTTACTATTAAAGAAACTATAAATGTTATTTTTTATGAATCTAATATACATTTCTTGAGAAAGCAAGTTGATGATGAAGGATAAATAATTTTAAAGGAGAAAAAATCCAAAGGACAAATCGAAACAATTAGAGAAAACTAATCTGAGACTCATTTTCCAAAAGAACAAGGAGATAACTATCTCGAGTAGAATGTTGAAAATAAATAGGATGATTGTTATTTAGAACAAAATGATGTTATCGAAAATCCAGCTGAAGAGCAGCAACATACACCTTTAAGAAATAAAGGAAGCCTACCAAAAGAATAGAGAAACCATCCAAGCCATCTAAATGAATTTATCATTAGTAATCCAGCTCAAGGTATAAGAACTAGATCTTCTTTTAGAAATAAAACTAACTTAACTTTACTATCACATATAGAACCTAAGAATATACAAGATGTTCTCAATGGTGAAAACTAGGTCAGAGCCATGAAAGAGGAATTACACTAGTTTAAGAAAAATGAAGTATGGAAGTTTGTACTACTACTTTCAAATCATCCAATCATTGGAACCAAATGGGCATTCAAAAATAAATTAGATGAATTCATTAAAGTAGTAAGAAACAAAGCAAGGTTAGTAGCTCAAGGTTACAACCAATAAAAAGGTATTATTTATGATGAAACTTATGCACTTATAATTAAACCTAAATCTATAAGAATGCTTCTATCATTTGCATGTTTTAAAAATTTTAAACTTTATCAAATGGATGTGAAAAGTGCCTTTTTCAATGGATTTCTAAATGAGAAAGTTTATATTAAACAACCTTTTGGATTTGAAAATAAAGAAAAGCTAACTCATATTTTTAAACTCACCAAAACCCTTTATGGATTAAAATAAGCTCCAAGACCTTGGTATGAGAGACTTGTTGGTGTGTGTCCTAAGAACCAATCATATAGATGATTGAAATAATACACAATGTATTATATTTTATTTTAGGCAATTTAATTATTATATTTTATTTTCATAATTTTATTATTATTCTGCACGATTTATAGCTTAATATAATAATTATCCTTGGAATAGCTTCGCTATTCCTAATATACCCCTAGTCAAGTATTATTATGAAAATGATAGTAATAATACATCGAGACTAGCATGTATAGTGACTGATGATTACGAATCATGGATATGTGATATCAAATCAATGCATAAGTACATTACTAGTGAATAATGTACTGGACTAACCCACTATGAGAATATTGTATGGATAGACGTGTCATAAGTTATTCACTTTAATATTGTCCTATGTCACCTTTAATCAGGATGACGAATAGGACATTGATTGAGTGTGTCATAAATCGTGTAGAGAGAAGTGAGTGATGTAGATGGGATTTTGTTACTCTTGTATAAAAGAGAAATATCCTTGGGCCCTTTGATTGAGTGAGACTTAGAAATGCATGGCCATACTCAATTAGATTAATATGTAATATTAATCATTTATTTTAAATCTACTCAGTATCAAGAAATATAAATTGAATATTGATGAGGATGACACATTCCATGCCTTCAGTTCAATTTGGATATTATTACAAAAAAGGATTATGATGCAAAACGTTGATCATGTATTAGGTGGATGTCAAATCACAGATATTCTTATTACTTGAGTGGCAGTGATGCATTGCTAAATACCGCTCACTATCTATGGCTCAATAATGAGTTATTGTCAACGTAGTAAGAACCTACAGGGTCACACAAAATGAGTGGGAATAAGACAATAATTAATTGGACTTTAATTATATTAATATCCAATTAATTAGATTTATTTTTGTGCATATATATTATTATTAAGAATAATAATGTATTATTCACGTAATATATATATATATATATATATATATATATATAATATTATGTAATATTATTTGATATTAAAGTAATATCAAATAATTACGTTATCAGATATTAGATAAATATATTATAAGATAATATTATTTTGATATTTGATAACTATATGCAATTATCTAATATTAAGATATTTATATTATGGGATAATATTATCTAATATTAGATAATTAATAGATAAGTCCTATCTCTCCTCATTATTTCTAGGATAAGGATAAGATGAGTTGTTAAGTGTGATTAGGATTTTGGAAGCATTATCCTAGTAAGATTAGGATTGTGGCTTGCCTAAGTTCTATAAAAAAGGGCTTGAGGGCAGCACATTAGTCACATGCTCATAGGCTTCCTAAAACCCTAAATCACTCAGAAAACATCGAATCCTAATTCCTAGAGAGAGAAACGCATCCTAGCAGATTCGTAAAGGGCGAGAGATCATTGTTCACTCCGTGTGGATACCGTAGAGATGTTGTACCTTCCAACCGGCGTTTGATTCATCCGCTCTTAAGTTTTGATCAGTAGAAACACGAGTGCCTAATAGGTAAAATCCTAATCATTGATTTATGCTTTTTGCATGGATCCTAGGTAGAATTCAGATCAAAATTTTAAAATTCTGCTACATGTAATAATCCAAATTCCCAACAAGACTTAGTAAATTTCTTATTGAAAATGGTTTTTCAAGAGATAAAGTAGATATTACTCTTTTTTATCAAAATCATTGAACATGGTATATTAATTGTCCAAATTTATATTGATGATATTATCTTTGGTTTTACTAATGATCTTTTATGCAAGGAATTTTCAAATTTAATAAAAAGTGAATTTGAGATAAGCATGATACAAAAACTTACGTTTTTCTTTACACTTCAAATAAAACAAACAAAGGAAGAAATAAATATAAATCAAGCAAAGTATACAAATAAGTTTCTAAAGAAGTTTGGAGTGAAAAATGCAAAAGATAGGTTTTGCGATATTAGAAAAGAACTTGGAATGATTTGTCTTAACTAATTTACTCTATATATGTTAATTTATACTTATGAGACATGACATTCATCATTTCCTAGAAATAGGTTCATATTAGTTAAGTAATAACCTTAGGGTTGTAAGATAGCAAGTTCATTGCTATCTCAAGCTTCTAAAAGGTTTGAAAATTTGAAAATCCAAATTTTGAATATTCTGAATTGTGTCAAATCATAAATCTAGTGCTAGAAGGACATTCCTACCAAACTCCCTATTACATAAATCTCCTTTTGTACTTGAAAGTACTTTCATTCTTTCTTCTAAAACAGAGTTAACTTTTTAATTACAAAATAAATCTAAGTTTTTACTCTTTAATCATTTGCTTTCCTGCCAACTACTCAAATTTAATGAAATTTAGGTTTGTACCTAATTAAATCTATTTTTTTAAAAGGAAAATAAAATTTACTTCATTTTCTAAAAAAGTCAATTCAACTTCTTTACATTAAACCTAGAAAACCATTCCTTTTCCCTATTCTCTGCTACCAAAACCAATAATCCTTATTCCTAAACTTTGCTAAGTTTTTTTCCAATTGAAAATTTTGTTCAATTAATCTCCAGTAAACCTTATCTCCTTTTCAAAAATACTTATTTTGATATCATCTCTGCTTCTTCTTGATAAACCTTCTCTCTACTACTGGCGTAATCTACAAAATTCAATGAAAATGATTTTAAAGATGTATTTACAGCTAGTAAATATGACAACAATATTAAGATAAAGAGATTCATGAAATCTCAAAGAGTTGATATTTAGTCATAAAAAAATGAAAGGGTAAGGTGTTTTAAATGGCTGAAAAACGTATGGTGGGAGGAGTTCATGCAAATGGATGAACTGATATATGAAAAGCATACAAAACTCTTTTATGCAAATGTTGAATTTTCTAAAGATGATGAAGGGTTAGAAATTTATATAAATAAAGAAAAATAGAAGATCAATCTAGGACTGATAAACTACCTGTTGGGATTACCAAATGATGGAGCTCGTTTGAACCTAAGTAGAACTATTAAAGATGAAAATGGCTTTAACATCAAAAAATGGGTTCAAAAGCTGGAAAGTAAAAATGCAGAGAAAGCTTCTTTAATAAACCAATTGACAATGAACTGAAAAGTTCTATACTATTACATCTGCAATGTCCTATATCCTAAAGGAGATTTTATGAATAGTGTAAGTAGTTTTAAAGAATTTTTATTATGGGCCATAAAGATTGAATTTAGAATCAATCTAAGATATTTGATTATTAGGCAAATTCCGTCTACTAAGGGTAGAATCGATGCTCACATAGGATATAGTATGGTAATTACCATAATCCTTAAACATTTTAAGGTAGATTTGTCTGGAGAAAAAGGATAAAGAGTTTTAGGTGGCAATGTCATGAATGATAGCTGGCTTACAATATTAACTTTCAATAAGAAACCTAAACTCCCTACCAAAATGAATAGAAAGTTTATTAACTTGAAAAATTATTCAGCAAAGGTTCATGGAGTCAAAAAATTAAGAAAGAAATCAATAGAAATAGAAGAAGAAAAGGAAAAGGAAAAAGCATATAGTCCCTTTCGAGTGTTTGTTAAAGCAATAAATATTAGTGAAAGGAAAAGTTCAAAAAAAAAAGAAGTTTGAAAAGATTGATAAAGGAAAAGGAGAAAAGAAGTTGGAATAAGAGCCTAGAGAAGTACAAGTTAAAGAGATGAAAAGAGCTGCCAAAGTTTTAAAAATAATGAAATTAGGTAGTAGTAGTGGTAAGAAGAAGGAGGAGGAAATGAATAGAGAAAGAAGAAAATCCAACAGAGTAAGAGAAACTGGCTTTGTGCCTAACTACTGTGAGACAAAAGTAAGAAAGCCAAAGACCAAGGAAGTCATTGAGCTAGAATCTGACTCTGAGAAAATAGAGACAATATATAATAAGTTTAATGCTAAGCCAGCAAATGAATAATATATAAACAGACTGCTAGACATCAAAATTGAAATTATCTCTTGAAGATCCATTTTTAATGACTAGGTTGAGCTGTATTTTCATGAAATGGAGTGACTACTAATTCTAATCTAATATTCCCTTTGCCTAATAGTTACAAAATTTTTTACAACTCAAGAAAATGAACCCAAACAGTGGACTATTTAGATAAAATAACCTAGTCAAACCCTTTTAGCCCTACTATGCATCCTTAATCCTTTTGCAACAATATTTACTAAAGCATCACCAATTCCACCACTAGTTACAAAATCACTTAAACCAGATAAAAATATAAATATTGCAAAACCATAACCTTTTCTACTATACTCCAACCAAACACTACTTGATCCTTTCACCTTTTTTCCTGATCCTATGGTGTATGAGGCTTACATTCCTACCTTGCCTTGTCTTCCAACTATCGCTGAACAAGTAGGTCCATCCAATTCTAAGCTAAGTAATGGAGATAGGATTAATAATCTGGAAGGAATCTTGATAATCTATCTAATAAGATTGATAGTGGCTTCCAAGACTTGTAAACTTAAATGAAGACAATTATTAATCTACTGCTATCATAGACCAAACACTCTAAGAAGCCTTAGATAGCTTAGTTCAGTTAACCTAGGCATATGCATTATAGATTTTAGGCATTTCATCTTTTCATATGCATCTAAAAGTGTTAAGTCAAGTTGACTTTTGTTAGTAGTTTTAATTGAAAGTTTCACATGTGTTAATGTTGTTTATTTATAGCTTTTGCAGATAATTATTTAATCATTATCTCTATCATTATATTATTATCTAATATGTGTCTAGTTTCTTGTCTATTTGATATATCTTTTCATGCAGAATTGAATATTTTTGTCTTTTGTGCTACTCTGTTGTATATTTATTATCTTCTAATGATCCTTCCTTTATTTTTAATGACTTTTAACTTAACCCTATCACTTTCTAATGTTCTTTCTTTTCTTTCATGTTATGATTTTCATCATTATTAATTTCCACCCACTTATTTTCTAACCTATAACTATTTTTACTTTTTTACATTTGTCTCTCTGTTAATTTCCCTCACATGCCTCTGTCTCTTATTTATTCTTGCTTTGATATTAGTTTTTCCTTTAATACTGATTTTTATTTTGATCTGCTTGTTTTGACTCTCTTTTACACTATTTTTATCGACTTTTTCTTTTATTTATGCTCTTAGTTTTTCATTTTATTTTTGCTCTTATTTTCTTTTTTCTTCTATTTTCTATCAACTTTTTGCTTTGATACTAGTAATATACTCCAACATTGGTTTTTGCTAATGACAAAAGAGAGAGAAAGGAGGATACAAAGTTTTTGAAACAACAACTACATAATCATTTTAAGGGAGAAATAATTTGAAAAAGAAATGTCCATGTGTTTAGGGAGAGCAAAAGTTTTCAAGGCATCTAAAATTTAAGGGGACCAATTTAAAGCCTTACAAATCTTTAGTACACTTTTTCTATGATATGCTTTGATACCCCAAGATTTGAATCATGCATTGTCCTGATAATATATTCATATAGCTGTGATATACTTATATTACTCTAATAACCCTTTATGATATATGACTTAAAATTATTCCTTCTAGCAAAACCGTAAAAAGTATCATTTTTTTTAAAATTATTCCTTTTTAGCAAAATTTTACAAAAGTTTGTCATCATAAAAAAAAGAAAAGAATGAGGAAATAAATGAGAAATAAATTAGATTTATTAAATATTTGTATAAATTGGATTTTGGGCTTATCAATCTCTATTATTATTAAATAGATTATGATTATCAAGCCCTTCAAATGTTTTTAGGCCATTATACTCTCATATTTGCAAAAATCGAGTCATAACTTCCCATGTGAAGAAAATGATTTGTGATTTTCTATTTATTTCTATTTTTGAAAATATCAAACTTGCTCATCAAGTAAAAATTCCGTTGCCTATAATATAATATTTATTTTTCAAAAGAAAAATGACAAAATTCAATAATCAATATTTATTAGTCATTTTGAGCCTTTGATTTACTATGAGTGGGAAAACCAAAATGAGAGAGAAATTTAATTTTTGAATAGCCTAATATGTACTAAAATCAATATTAAATTATATAGGCTCTCTTGATAATATTTTACAACTGGATGAATAATTATGAATAATACATATACAATATAGGCCAACTAGATCAATGTTCTAGAAGAAAGTGCAATTTTGGTGAAATAGCAGTGTGGTTGCTATCCTATGCCAAAAATCGAGAAAAGGTGAAAAAGTGTATTATTTTTTACATATATAATACCTACATGATATTTTCAGATTATGTGACATCCTAAGAAGCTTCTGAGGCAAGCTAATACTTTATGGAGACATTTTTTAAAATTCAAATTACTTGGAGCCAAAAAGAAGCTTAAAGCTAAAAATTCAAATTCAAATTCAAAATTGGAGTATAAATTCAAACTTGGAGCTAAAAGACAACTTAGAGCCTAAGTTGGTTTTCATCTATAAATAGGCTATATACATAAAAAGATGAGTTATGAGAAAAATATTGAGGCGTTGTACTACAACTTACAAATTTTCTTTGCCTTCTCTCTAGAAATTTTATTTCTCATCTTCTATTCACTCTAAAGCCATAACTTTCATATCCACTTAAAAGATTGTTAGTGAGTGAGTGAGTGAAATCTTGTAAAATCTCTTCAAGAGATGTGAGTAAAATCTTTCTTGTATTCTATGAGAAAAATCCTAGTAGAGATTGGGATAATTTTGTAAAGGTAGGTAGTTGTGAAGTCCTAGGAAAGATCGATGTATCTTATAAAGTTAGGTAATTGAGGAAATCTTAGTAGAGATTGAAGTATTTTATAAAGTTAGGTGGTTGTGGAAATTCCAATAAAGATCAGGAGTATCTTGTAAAGGTAGGTGTTATAATTTGAAAGAATAGTAGAGACCTCGAGTGATATTTGGTAACTTGAGAAGAGAAGAGTAAATCCTAAAGGCGTTCCTTTTGGATAATCGAATCTCTATAAAAATTCTGAGTATTATTTCTTTTCTCTCTCTTACTTATCTTTTTGTTTTATATCCTACTACTATTATGTTTTTGAAAAAGTTGCAATACTTCATAGGAAAGGAAATTAATGTTTTTCATTGCATTTATTAAAGAAACAAGTTTTGAAATACTTTTGAGAAAATACTTGAATTTTTATTAAAATATTTCATGTTTTTGAAACTATATAATCATATTTTTCTAGAATCTTTTATTAGTGCTTCATAGTCTTAATATATAAATAAACATCATTATATTTATTTATAAAATTTTCTTTAAAAGTCAATTCACATATCAAATTGTATCATTAGCATTCTAATTTTGCATTATATTTATACTTTTTTATATATTAATTACAATGAAATAACATGTACCCATGCGAAATGACAAGGACAACCTATTTATAGTCTAAAAGCTTATGTTAGTAATGTTAGTAGGCCATAATTCATATTTAAATTTAAGTTAATTACTATATTGTTATTATGTGATCGGCCGCACGCATCTTTTTTATTTTGGAACTCATTTTTATTATTATTTTTTTAATATCGGTGATGATAATCATGTTTGAATTTATAATCTGTAATATACTATTCAAATTCTTCATTAATAATTCACCATTTATTCTCGTATATTTGTCACATTATTAATCCATAAACTCCTAAATTTAAGATGAAAAAACGACAATAACAAGTCAAAAGAAAAAAAATGTAATTATCATATTTTTCAGAAATGAAACATTAACACCGAATTAAAGTAGAACCCATATTAAGCACAGTATTTAATTGCGCTGTGTCCAGTTGCTCGTGGACCATATCTTTAGCTTTTAGTTTGTATTTGATGATCGTGGGCTAGTCTTAAAAAGATGGATTTGTTCATTGAGAAGCAAACCCATTCCTCATAGTTATCCAAAGCGGAGACGCTTTCTGACCCGAAACAATATTATAAGATCCGGATCTTTCCAATTTTTTTAAAAAAGAGAAATAAAGATATGATTTTTATTCTTAGGCTTTTTTTTTTGGGGAGTTCACGATTTTTATAATATAAAAAAATTTATTATATATAGAAATATAAATGAATCAAGTTACTCATAGATAATTTAAAATTGATTTATAAAAACTTCAATTTGAGTCTAACTTTAAATAAGTTAAATCAAAATAAATTGTGTTTAATTAATATTTAAATTGTTATAACTACTAGCTTGTTACGTTTGGCTAAGATTTGCAAGAGAGCTCACCATAAAAGGAAGTAAGAAAAACAGAGAAAGGCCAGAGAAGGATACAGAGGAAGAATGATCTACAAGTGCCATCAATTTATTGAATTAACTGTGTTCGGACTGTCATCCACGATCAATGCCCTTCCCAGATCCTTTCTCCCTGCCAAAGCAAAATTCTTTTCCTTGCACAGATGCACCCACTTTCCATTACATGAAATGACAAGTATTTCACGATGCTATGATGCCCTTAATTCATAACTCTCCTTCACTTTCTCGAGAAAAAGAAGGAAAAAGTAGACAAAAGGAAAAAGGAAAAGGAGATGAATTAACACTGTACAACACAAAGTCGAGAGTTATGTGTGTATAAAGATGCCCCATCTAGATGTAGTCGGGAATATAATTCAATCCAAACAATGATGCTATTGCTACCACATTCACTTTTATTTGGAATATTGTGGAAAAGAGACCAGTAACATTAACATCAACGATCCCTTTCCATCAATTCCCAAGCTAAAAAGGCTTCCAAGCAAAATGAGGACTCTGGGTATAGAAATATAAAGTCATTTCCCCAAAAAAATTAAAGTTGTAGAAGATGACATCCTTTTTTTTTTTTCACCTGGCTAGCTATGATTTGTCCGTCCTTGTGGCCATTCCATAATGTGTTTCAAAGCTTTCTCACCTACCAATATCATTTTTAGCCATAAGACGATATTAGGATAGTTCATGTATAAATAGGTTTTTCTTTTTCTTCCAATTAATTAAAGATAGATAATATGTGAACTTAAATTAATTAAAAAATTATTCATCATGACATGATTTCAAAAATTAACTTTTGTAATCTTAAACTCAAAGCTGTAAGATTAGATCTAAAAAAAATTGCATTTCGAGAATTTAAATAACTTATAAAATGTATAAGACATAAATGCATATCATATTATAATATCTCTTTAAATATGAATACGAGTTTTATATTCTTTCACAGGTGTTAAAATAATTGCGGATGTGTAAAAATTTCATGTGATCATGCAAATAGTTTTTTCACAATTCATCTTGTAAATAAATCTCTTTTTTTGGGGATATGTGAATAAATTTATTTTAATATTCAAAAGTTAACGTGACAATATCACATGTTAAACTACAAGATTTAGATTGCACATTAACTTTTCTTATGAGTGGATATAGATATAGAGGTAAGTGTAATATATAGGATGTAAAGACATCAATTTTATTGACGCAAATTGTAATATTATTAATAAATTTGGATTTTCTTCTTACTTGTTATTCTGTCACTTTAGAAGAAGAAAAAAAAAATGCATGGGCCGACTATGTGCAAGGGGTGGGTAATAACTCTTCCCAAGACCATGCTAAAACTGTATATGATGCTCATATTAAAAATATAGAATAAATGGATAAATCCATCATTAAAAGATTAAATTAATATTAAATTAGTCTTGATCTTCATTATAATATCAATTTATTTTAGTTCCATTTAATTTGACATCAAATTAGTCATATTATTAGATTGACATCAACTTAGTTATAAAAGATTATGTTAATATCATATTAGTTTTAATTTTTGTTTCAGTATATCAATTTATTCCTATTGTTAATATTTTTGTTCGCATACTTGAGTTGCAATTAAATTTGTTAAAATTAATTATAGATCAATTAAAAATACAAAATACTAAGTTGAGTTAGAAATTTAAGTTTTAAGAGAAAACATTATGTTTTGCTCTAAAAAAAGGATAAACCTTGAACATCTAACAATGATATTTACTTAGAAAAATTAACCAATGAACCAAACAATGAGTGAATTCATCAAAAAATAAAATAAGTATTTAATCAAAATAGGTTAAGTTTTAAATCCTTATATTATAATAAACTAATCTAGAAAAATTAAGATTCTAAAGAAGATTCCTTAAACTCTGATAGTAGTAGTAAATAACATCACCCAAAAAAATAACAATACCAAATGCTCAAATAGATTACAATCCAAACAATAAAATCAAAGTCCAAACCAAAAATTACTATCTAAACAACAAAAAATGTCAAACTTTTCATCATTTATAAACAAGAAATACAAAAAATAAAACTCTTTTTTCATGACCTATATTCAATCTTGATCAATATGGAACCTACTACTTGGTTTCCACAAGCTTAATTCAACATACTTATTATAATAGTGTATAATATACTTAAGAAAGAATGGGAAAAAGGCAACAGTTAATTATAAAGAGGCATTTCAATCATCAATAACAGTTTATAAAATATAAGGAAGTTAGAATTACTTATAACTTTTCAAAATAGATGATAAGTTACTTTAACTACTCCAAAAGGGCATTTAATGTTTAAATCCTTTATTCAAGCCTATATATAAAATAAGGCATAAAAAATAATCTATATGCAAATATTTTATGCTATCACACAACCAAAACAATGAGCTTGCATGTACTCTAGCTTTAATGAGGTGATAGGACGGGCTTTATTTGAGAATCTGCAAAACAAATTATAAAAGAGTGAGTCTAGGGATCAATGAACAAATATTTCAATAATAAATATAACAATAAAGCATCCTTACTTACTATAGATCATCCTCCTATGATATTAGCATATAAGATATTCATAATCATTAATTTTTGTACTCAAATAGCCTTAAAAGACTCAATCATAATTATATTAATACCACAACATCACAATAAATTAACCAATGGCAATAAGAATTCAAGTGAATAACATATTATACAACAATTTGTAGTGAAACACATGTATCTATCTTATGATTCTCAAATCAACCTTATACTCTTCATAAACTTTCCATCATTATTCCTTTAAGGTTTACTTACTTTAAACCTTTCATAAACATATTGTCGAGAATTAATCATCTGGTATTCACATTGCCTTTTTTCACATATCTCATTTCACAATATGTTAAAGCATTCCATTATCATGATTGGCAATAAGCCATTCTCATCATAAGTATTATACAATATTATGCCTCCATGCATGGCCACTTATCACATTTCATTGCACAATTGTATAAATAAGATCAATTATATCATTTACAATATGTCACATTCTCAATCTCATTTCACTTCATAAGTCACATAACATTTCCATTCTCAGCACAACTTATGATATTATAGCCACATTTATGCTTAAAAAAGGTAAGAATCCATATCAATATGTTCGTATATCAATCTTGAGATTAAATATGCATTAAAAGATCAATTTTGATTGATTACAATGTCAAGACATGAAATAAGGTAAGGTGAATTGATTGTAAATGTGATTTACGATGAAATTTTCAATTTTGGAATAAGAGAATAGATTTAAAGTGAAAATTTTGCTTTTGAAAAGGGAAAATCAATTTAGAATCGATTCATGCATGAATTGTATTCTTAGAAATGAAAGAATCAACTATGAAATTAATTCACATGTCTATATTTACTTTTTGGACAAAGAGAATTGATGTGATATTCGATTTAATATGAATGTTTGCATTTCTACAAAAAATTTACTATTTGCTCGCCATTAAATGCTTTTAAAACTCATTTATTGCTCATCAATTTATCATCCATTCATAAATGTGCATAGCTAACTAGCCATACAACCTTTCTTTAACATTAAATTCATTTCAAATTTCATAAATCATCATGTTTCAATAAATCACACAAAATTTCATACATAAGTAAACCATTACATTTTTAACAAAATCAAAAGATTTAAGCTAGATTATTTAATCTCCTAATATGAAGGAAGAAATTGTAGTCTTGAAGTCTAATCATATCAAATCCAAGAAATTCTTGGTTAAGATTCTATTTTCCCTTAAAGCCAAAAATGGATTCATTTCTCATAAAAAAATCTAAAAAGATGAAGATGAATTATTGCATTATTAATGTTCTTGCCTTGATTGGTTGAAAGTTTTGAAGAAAAAACATGTGCTTTCTTGCTTAATTTGGTTAAAAGATGAGGATGGGTGAGGAAAAGAGATAAGAAGCAAAGTTGATGACTTTATGATTCCATCTAACTTTTCTTATCCAATTCTCGTGGTTCATATATTCTCATATTTATTAAAATATTAACTTTTATTTTATTTCATAATTTTCATATAAAGTTTCTAATTTGATGAAACTTACCAGTTATCTTGATTATTTTTTTTTACAAATAAATTTTAGTTTAATATATTCTAAAGAAGGTGTAACATCTTTTAGGTGAGATTTAAAGTTTCCATCAATTGAAATAAAAAATGATGTAGTAGCTTTTAGAAATGACCCATATAACAATAAATTGTGGCATTATTTAATATGGTACTCCAATTGTATTATTAAGAGTAATAAATAGACTTTCAAAGTTTTTATCATCTTTGTAAAACTTTATCCCTATTCAACCATAGTTAGGATAATAATGAATTAAAGATTTTACTTTAGATGGGATTTTTTTTATGTTTAAACTGATGTTAAAATAAGTTAGAATTCATTTGAGACTATTTTAATGTCAATCTAATAGTAATGTAATAGTAGGATCAATTTGATCTCCAATTAAATGGAACTGAACTAAATTTATGTCATAATAAAAATCAAAACCAATTTAATGTCAATTGAATAAATTATGGAAGAATTTGCCCATATACACAAAAATTTAAGCATACCCCCACTTTATTTTTGTAAAGACATTACTGATAATATTTTGAAAAATTATTCTTCTATTTCTCACATTTTTTAATTCAAAGTAATTTTTTATATAAAAATATATGAAAAAAAATTTATGCCACTATTTTTATAATTTTTATATAAAAAATTTACATAAAATTGTAGCTCTTATGATTATGAAATTACAAAATTTATATTAAAACTTTTTTAAAAAAACTTGCAAAATTTATAAAAATATATTAAAGCATTATCAATAGATTGTAAATTTGATTCAATATCATTATTATTGAATAGAAAAAAGACCCATCATTAAACAGGTATAAGTAATGAAGAATTTTTAATTACAATAAGAAATTTTAATAATTTTTAATTGGTATGACAATAATATAAATTAATTTTATACTATTAATCACTTATATATTGCTATATCATTAAAAAGTTGTTAAAACTCTTTTGCTGTTAATAAAAATTAAATACAAATATTAATATCCAAAATATTATGGAAGGGATAATTAAATAAAAAGTAAAAAGTTACAAATTGTAACTAATTAGCATGTACTTTTTATTTATATCGTAATGATTTTTATATTAAATGTGAAAATCTTCCAAATTTACAACATTAAAAAATATATCAATATATTTTTATTTCTACAATTACTATACAATAAATATTAAACACATTCGTGTAAATTAGTGAGATTTCTGATTCATAGCATCGCCACTCCCCATATAAAAGGTGTGAGATTGAAAATGCATGGTCCATGGACACGTGCAAATGATGGCATTGCCTTCAATTAATGATGGATTGGCACCGCTTCTTCCACTGTGTGGGATCCACCTTCTATCATCATGCTACCCACCGCAAAATATAGCATTTTCAAAACATACCTCGTTAACATTTTTGCCTAAACATTGATCCTTCTCCTTTTTTTTTTTTTTCTTTTAGATTTGTTTTCTCTTCCCTGCTGGATTCGTCCAGCGCTCAGTGATGGAAAATTCAGAAATAAAATTTCCACTTTGATCATCTTTCTTTAGTTGAAACAATTAGTCATACAGATCTGGCTTCTCATAGCTGATACATTCACTGTTATAGAATCGATGATGATAAATACCGAGTATATAGAAAATTACTTTGTTATAAATTAATTTTCATGTGAATTATATAAATCAATCCAAAAATATGTTATCACATCAAATTTTTATTAAAGAATCATATATTTTATTTTATTTCACACTGATTTATTTATAAATTACGTGGATTTAAAAAAGTTCGTTTTTTTTGCTAAAAATACTTTGTTTTTATTATATTTTTACATTGGTTTTTTATTTAAAATCGATATAAAATATTAACATAATATTTTTTAAAGGTAGTTTTCAGCTTCAATGTCAAAATATTTTTAATAAAATTAAATAAACTCAGTATTCTTTGCAAAATATATATTTCAAATTAAAAATTTTAAAAAGTCATAACTTTGTACCCAATTATCTATTTGAGAAGAATTTTAAGTTAATTTCATATAATTTTTTGATACCTATCCATTTGTGAAATGCTAAATTTGCCCTTCAAAAATTGTAAAAAAAAAAAAACTATTTTCATGAACTTTTTTCAAACTCGATCTTTTATTGTTGTTTAGCCAGTTTTGGACTCTACTATCAAATATATAATAAATATTTGATATATAACTTTAAAAATTATACAAAAGAAATATAAATAAATATCTCTTAAATAAATTATGAAAAAAATTGAAGAAATAAAAAAAATGAAGATTTGAAAAATAGAAGTAAAAGGCACCTCTTATATTTTAAATTAATGGCTTGAAACAATGTATTTACTTCATGCTCATTGTTACTTCAACGAGTATGGGTGGTTTATTGAGGTTTGATGAAAGACAAAGTGAGACGTAGGATTCTATAAAGAGTATGGAGATTGAGTTTGAAAATTAAAAAAAAAAAGTAAGAGCAATATTGGAAAATAAAAATAAATTGTACTTTATTTATAGTATAAAAATATCATTGCTCCTATAACTTATGTCAGTAATTTTAGAAATTGATATTTAATATCTTATAGGAAGAAAAATGAAAATTATTTGTAAAGAATTGATGTCTAAAATTTTTTCATATTTTCAAAAAATGTTACTTCTTATATAACTTTAGATATTAGATATTTTAGAAATTAATATCTAATGTATCATCTTTTTCTAAGTAAGTTGATAGTTATCATTTGATTAGATGTACATTACGTCCAAAACCAACATATAAACATTTTATATTTTCTCAACAAGACATTTAAAATATCTTTAAATGATAGTTATGTTCAAAATCGACATCCTATGTTTTTGTGGTTTTCCAAACCTAGTAAATATTATAAATTTAGACATTAGTTAAATTTAAACCTAATATATTAAAGTTTTAATATTTTCTTATCAAATTTTTGTAATATCCTTAAAAGTCGATTATATAAAAAATGATGTAACATGTTTCCTTATTTTTTTAATAACCTTTGAATGTATACATTTTAATGTTAGTTCAATCAATATCTTTAATTTTTTAATAATTTTAAAAGGTCATTGTAATTAAATAAATGTACTCATTATTTTAAATTTTTCAATAATTTCAAAAATATTACTATAAATAAAAATTGATGTCAATTTTGACCGATGTCTATCAGCTGACCTCTCTTTCTATTTTGTATTAGTGACTTGTCATACATAACGGTGAACACTATTCAGCTGGGAACATTAATTTATTCGACTCTACAAATTTTTTTCACTATAAATAGTGTCCTTATATTACACTAAACTCATACCACATTCAAACTCAATTCACAAAACGCCATAAAATCAAATTAAAATCTCGTTTTAAAAATTAATTGTTGAAATAAATCACTACCTTACCTGCGTTATCGAAGTTAATATTAAAATACCTATAAGCAATGGTTTTGCTGCAAAATAATGTTGTTACTTTTCGAGAAACTCTTACACAATGTCAATTTCCATGCTTTTTGTTCCTAGTAATTATTTAGTGAAAAAATGGAAATTGCTTGAAAGACACTGTTTGCCATTAAAATTTAAGGTTTTGTTTACTTTGTTAGAGATGATATTTTTTGTATGCTTATATATAAATAAAAAAAAGTCATATTATTTATATAAAAAAAGATATTATTTTTAATTGAATAAATAAAATGCTTTTTATTATTTTAATATCTTACACCTATAAATATAAGTAAACTACGGGATTGGTGCGAAAGCAGAAAAAAGACGAAGCCTAGATGACAAACCTACGTGCTTGCTCTTTGGCATATTGAAAAATTGCAACTGATTCGCCAGACAATTTTGATTATGATTATAATATGTAATTTCAGGTTCCAAATTAAGTGGATCTGGACTCTCTTTATTTTTTTTAATTAATTTTGAAAAGGAAAATATATAATTTTTTATTTTAAAATTGAATGCTTTTTTTTGTTAAATATACAATTTCAAATAAAAAAATTTATATTTATCTCTTTATGGGAAAAAAAAATAGAGAAGGTCCTAATTCAGGGTAACAGATATGAAGTGACACGGACAACAAGTGCAACCAAGCTTGCCAATTAGCTGGCAACAAAACGGACTAGATAGAAGTTACTCAACCCTATTCGGAGAAAGATTGGCAACAAAATTATGAAAACCTAGAAATATGGTAGCAACTAGGGATGTGTCATTGGTTGATAAGAGAGAAAATCTTGCAATGTTGTCGTGATTGAAGGGAGATGATATAAATGTGGTGCAATCAGATACGGGAACTGTATGTGTCCCGTAAATATGGCCTCAAGCTCATAATCTCCAAATTTTCAACTTTGATATCATCATCTCACGATTTTGACGCCTGATATGGTGACATGCATATGACCAATGGGCTACAATATTTTTTTTAAAAAAAGGTTAACTTTCAAAGCAAAAGTTCTCTCGATCGATTGATTCTGCAATATCATACCAAATAATCAAAGCCCTAATTAAGTAACTTTCACCACGAAACTTAAATAATTATTGTCATAATGAAAAGCTACTTGAAAATTAATTTAATTTTACGTACTAAGTGCTGGTGATGGATCTAATTATGCTAATCATCATTTTTACTTAAATTGTCTCTTATATGGATCTCTATGATCTAATGAAGTTAACATAATAAATTACAAGCATCTGAACTCTGATAATGGAATTTGGGTGCAAATGAGCTGTTGAACATGGAATTCAATAATTAAACGCGGAACAAGGAACCAAAAAACATGTAGGGGCAGAATGAGCTGGTAAGCAGCATTGGACCAGACACAAGGAGGATAACAGAATAAAGAGAAATAGAGGAGATTAGAAGGTCACGGGCAAACAACCAAATCGTTTGAGTTGAAGAAGATTTACGGGTTATAGCAACCTCATTCACACTCTCTCTTGTGTTTCATTCGCATTTAGCTCTTGAAGTATACTGACTTCATCTGATTATATAATATATACTTGATCCAACCGCACGTGTCTTTGTAAGAAAATGCAGTTTTTTTTTTTATATAAATTTATTTATGCCTTTTCCGTTGTGAAGCCCCTTTTTTTAATAATATTTTTAAATGAAGTTACCACAAAGGACGCATAATGTTAAGTAAACGACATGATTAAATTTGTCATGGTAAGTTAGACGGTCTCCAGTTTGGCTGACTAGCAGGGGTCTTCATAATTATAATCATAGAAATCAAAGTTCACGCTTCGTTTGCGGGTGCATCCTCCATGATTGTTATAATTGATGATCGATGATCCATGTATCTTGACTGAAACACGTGTCTGAGCACATATTGACTGACTCGCACGTGCATGACCCATTGCCACTCAAAACTCAGTCATAATTGTTGAGATACACGTAAATATACCAATGCCATGCAGTGCGAATTAGGTTGTGATGTAACATTCCAAAATAGTTGAACATAAAGTGGGGAGGTTAGGTGATGGATTGGATGGTATATACTAAGCCCATATATGGATGGACATAAATTATATGGGAAATTGGAGCCGCTGATCCCCAGGAAGTAGAGAAATGGGATTTAATTTTTTGGGTTTCAGATATGGTTCATCAGTTTTTGTTTTCAAGAAAAAAAAGACACAGATCAGCATCCATCTCTCTCATCCATATATATTTGTTGATACAAAAATCCGTATCTACAAAAGCAGCGACCAAGGGGTTCCCATTTTCAAGTTTCGGGATTGGAGGAATCTTTTCTCATTCATTCTCTCACTCTCTCTTCCACTTTGTATGAGCAAAAGCTTTGAGAGAGAGAGAGAGAGAGAGTGCCACCGAAAAGCACGAACACCTTATCATGAAAGCAAGAAAAAAACGACCCCGATTTGACGGCCCAACATACAGTGCTCCCACGTCCACACGCTCTCTTACTCATTCATGATTCATTCTCTATCACTGTGCATTTGCGTTCTCATGAATTGTGTGTCTGTGTGTCATCTTCTTAGCTTTAATTCCTAAGTCAACCGCACATCATCATTTGGTCACCACATCTTTTCCCTCTCCTCTATATAATTGCCGAGCTCCTTATCATCCCTCTTAATCACCATGGCAAGCATGAAGGTTCATCAGTTGGCACGTGCACTCTGGGATCATGAACCCAACTCCCTCACCCACCCTGACTGCAAGCGCTTACGGCCTCTTGCTCCCAAGCTCCCCAATTCTCACACTAACCCCATTGCTCCTTTCTATCTTAACGGACCCGAAAGTGGCCCCGCAAAACCTGAACCCTCCTCCCATCATAAGAAAGATTCTCCCCAGGTGCACATCCCTCCTCTCCTACTTAATTTTTTTCAGTAATTCGGAATATAGGGAAAGTCATCGCTTCTTCATAGTTTTTGGTCGAGATACTGACTAGCTATATGTTATTTCTTACCTTCACCAGCACCCCATGCAGTCACATGCCCAAATGCTAAAAATATTATGCAGAACGTTAGAACAGAGAGATACATACAGACAAGAAATTAAATTTTGAATTTTGAATACTATGTACTTAATTCTTTCATGAGTTGAGTTCATGTTTGAACGAAACACCGCTATATATTTACATAAGAATCGCTAAATGTTGATATATATGCAGGTGGAAACGCATCCTGGAGGGACGAGGTGGAATCCAACCCAAGAACAGATAGGTATATTGGAGATGCTGTACAGAGGCGGGATGCGAACTCCAAACGCCCAGCAGATAGAACAGATCACAGCGCAGCTTGGCAAGTACGGGAAAATCGAGGGCAAGAATGTATTCTATTGGTTCCAGAATCACAAAGCACGCGAAAGACAAAAGCAAAAGCGAAATAGTCTCGGTCTTACGAGCCACAGTGCGCTAACTTCCACATCGATTACCACCATCACTTTGGAGACAACAAAGGTATTTATGTTCTACCTAGGTACGTACATTCTTTTTTGGCCTGACGTTTGAGATGAGAAATTCTTAACATGTTGATGGATAGGTAGTAGAAAGAGGGGAAGATAGTCCGAACAAGAGGAAGTGTAGGAGCTGGGGGTTGGAGTTTGAGTACCTGGAGATGGAGAAGCAAAGCAGGTCATCAAGTAGAGAGGAGGGGGAATATACAACTCTGGAGCTATTCCCATTGCACCCGGAAGGCAGATGAAAGGGATATCAACTGGGGCTTCTTTAGTTTCCCAACGCGATCTCCTTTCTCCGCTCGAATGTGCTTTAATTGCTTTCTTTTTCTCTTTTTCTTTGTATTGGGAAAGAAGAAAGACAAGTAGTGCTTAATGCTAGTATTAGTTCCTGACTTTGGATGTAGCCAAAGCGATCTTTGTCTCTTTATTTGACGTATTTAGCTGTTCGGTTGGTGTGACTGCACTTTGGAAACGATATGGATGGAGAATTAATTGACAGCGGCAGAGCAACTTGCGAAGGGAAGCCACTTTTAGGTTAAAAGTGGAAGGCTGCTGACCCTGAAGTCCACGCACCTAGCTACTTGTTCTTCTTCCTGAGCCAACGCTTCACATAATCTCAAGTTTCAAATACAGAAAAACAAGTATACATCAATCAGCATCTCGAGCAAAAACTTAAATTACTAGACGCTTCACTTACCGATGATTATCAAAGGCTACATGCATTTTATCTTGACCTTTAAATTTCTCATTAACGTATATAATGCATCGTGGGGCCCCTCCACTAGAAACCATAGTCTATTTGAGTTTGGCTCTCATAAATGTTCGCCTTGATTTAATTAATTTAATAAATAAATAATATTGCGTATAAAATTTATCTTGTTTGATAAATGGACAAAGTTTAAAATTCTTAAAATTCAGCTCCTTTATTTCATGAATAATTTATTTAAAAAATTTTAAAAATATATATTTTTGAATTCTATCTCACATGATCATATTCTTTGACTTTTGATATTAACGTTTTATGATATCAATTATCGTGTAAAATTTCACTATCTAAGCTTATTTTTGTATAGGAATGCTTGTTTGACTTTTGTATATTTCATAAAAATCAATTTTAAATAAACGAACAAAATCGAAAATATGAAAGGGATAAAAAATCGTTCATTTGTTAAAAAATGTAAGGCATTGATTTCAAAATAAATTTCATTCTTTCGGTTGCTTTTAATTCCGTGAAAAACAAGTTGTGTATAAATCATCACACTAGAATTGTTATATAACGTTGGCCTATTGATGTTAGTTAAAGGAAAAATCAATGTATATAATAATATGATAACATTTTTAAAATATGAGCAACTTATCACATCAATTCAAATAAAAAAGATAATGTTATAAAATCATAGTATCTTTCTACATCGATTATTATAGAACCAACATTTAATGAGAGTAGAAGAATTGGTTCAAAAAATGAGGGTTAGTTATGTGAAAACTTAGGACACTACAACAAAAAGCAGCAATAACGACGACACTTTTAGCGGCGACAAAATTTCGGTCGTCGCAAAAAGTATTTCCAACGATAAAGTCATCGGTAAAAAAGGCAGAATTTTTTAGAGGGAAACAGAAATGTGGGCGGGAAGAATTAGGCTTTTAGCGACGACAAAAAATTTCAACGGCAAAATTTGGCTTTCGGCGGGAAGAATTTGGCTTTCAGCGACGACTATGTTGTCGCTGAAAAATGTCGTCGCTAAAAATGCAAGGCTTTCAGCGACGACACAGTCGTCGCTGAAGCCCTAAAAATTTACGGCAGAAAATTTTGCCCATCAGCGACGACATTGTCGTCGCTGAAAGTGTCCAATTTTCAACGACGACAATGTCGTCGCTGAAAGTCCTCCCATTTTCAACGATAATAGTGTCGTCGCTAAAAGTTTTGTCCGAATTCCGAGGCAAGCCTTTACCGACGACATTGTCGTCAGTGAAGGCTGCACTTATTGTTGTCGCTGAAAAAAAACTCGATCGTTGCTGAAAGCTTCAGCGACGACCGAATTTTTTGTGTCGTCGCTGAAAGCCAGAGGCTATTTATTCTCGGCGCCTCCTCCCACCTCATTTGCGCATTTAAAGTTTCTGGACCTGAGGTAAGTTCCTGAACTTTATCTCTTTTAATTTTTTTTAATTTTAGTATATTTATTTTTTTATATATGTTAATATGTATTAATTTTATATGTTGTATCTTTTTATTTGTTAGTTATTATTAGCACTTGGCTTAGTTTACGGAGAATATTCAGAAGTTAATCAGTAGATTTTTACCTATTGAGGTACGTAAATAAAAAATTATAATTTTTTTTATGTACTAATATATTTAATTTACTCAAATAGTTTGCAATGAATTAATAGAATTGATAGTATGTTTAATTTGAATTAATAGAATTGATAGTATGTTTAATTTAATACGAAATTTTGTATTATTTAATTTTGTATGTTGTAAATTTTAAATTTATTTATTTAAATTTAACTTAGCATTAATTTTATAAATATAAATTATTATTATTATGCATCCCTCAATTTATAATTTTGAAGTATACAATATATGTGTAGATTATTCATTTAAACTAATGTAAGATAAAATAGTTATGATATTTTATTCACAAAATCTAAAATTTGTGATGCAATTTAGGAAACTTCAAACTTATTAGATTCAATGAAATAATGTAAGATAGATAATTATAATAAATATATAAATTTATCTTGGAAAGTAAGAGATTACAGTAATATAGTCTATTTTTTAATTGAGATTGAAACTTAACAATTCAAATTCTATTATTTACACCACATACTAAGAAAAATTCAATTAAACTAGAGATTACATAAAAATAAAACCCTAACAATCCAAATTATGATATTTACATCTCATAAAAATAAAAAATTTCAAAACACTAGGAAGTTCGCATGAAAATCACACCCTTCTTGGATAAAACTACATTTACTTAAATAAAGAAGCTGAATTGTGCATCTTATAAATAATATACACCTTATAAAACTAAACTTACTTAAATTTACAACTAGGAAGTCCATTCACAAAATTTAAAATTTGTGATGGAATTTAGGAAACTTCAAACTTATTAGATTTAATGAAATAATGTAAGATAGATAATTATAATAAATATATAAATCTATCTTAGAAAGTAAGAGATTATACTAATATAGTCTATTTTTTAATTGAGATTGAAACTTAACAATTCAAATTCTATTATTTACACCACATACTAAGAAAAATTCAATTAAACTAGAGACTACATAAAAATAAAACCCTAACAATTCCAAATTATGATATTTACATCTCATAAAAATAAAAAATTTCAAAACACTAGGAAGTTCGCATGAAAATCACACCCCTCTTGGATAAAACCACATTTACTTAAATAAAGAAGTTGAATTGTGCATCTTATAAATAATATACACCTTATAAAACTAAACTTACTTAAATTTACAACTTAGGAAGTCCATTCACAAAATTTAAAATTTGTGATGCAATTTAGGAAACTTCAAACTTATTAGATTCAATGAAATAATGTAAGATAGATAATTATAATAAATATATAAATCTATCTTAGAAAGTAAGAGATTACACTAATATAGTCTATTTTTTAATTGAGATTGAAACTTAACAATTTAAATTCTATTATTTACACCACATACTAAGAAAAATTCAATTAAACTAGAGACTACATAAAAATAAAACCCTAACAATCCAAATTATGATATTTACATCTCATAAAAATAAAAAATTTCAAAACACTAGGAAGTTCGCATGAAAATCACACCCCTCTTGGATAAAACTACATTTACTTAAATAAAGAAGCTGAATTGTGCATCTTATACTTTTGAATTCCCACAAGCTTATTGTGAAACATAACAGTTGTTATGAATATTAAAAAAAATCAATAATCTACATAATAAGTTACGTAAATAACAGTACTGACACTTAAACAACGATACTCATAAATTGTTGTATCGTTAATTTTAATTATTGTAAATATATTTTTACAATAATTTAAAATAGAACTACATTTACATTTAAATGTTAAGCTTAGACCCGTTCAAGGGTTGGTTATTTTCTGAACATCAATCAACCCTTGAATTGTCCTGAAAAGTTGGACAATTTAGGATATTATCATATAGTTATTATTAACAATTTATCAAGCTCTTGTTTGATATTGTGGAAATATCTTAGCATCCTAACTGTTCTCCGGGTATAAACTATACAAGTGTATAATTTAGGCACTTGGAGAACCATAGGGAGATGCTGCCGAAATTTCTGCACGAATCAATCGATGAGCGTGGATAAATTGAAAAAAATAATAACTATAGAAATATCTCGAATGGGATAGGACCCTACCCTTCAATATTGGAGTGATACGGTGCATTTAGGGTGACTGTCAAATATTAATCAACATACTTTATTTCATCTAAAGCAATTTCCTTCCTGTTCAGTGATACAATGTCTGTCGATAAAAGTTAGATACATCTACCAAATCGATTGTCGGATGAGTATTGGAATGGTGCAGTAAGATTTGTTGAAAGAGCCAAAAACTTTACCGATGAAAGGGGTATGGTAAGATGTCCATGCAAAAAGTGTGTGAATTTAATATTCCAGACATTACTAACATTGGAGGCGCATATTATAGATAATGGATTTCATCCATTATACATAAATTGGGTACACCATGGTGAAGCAGATGTTTCGACTTCTAGAGGAACTAGTGGGATATCTCCTAACAATAGAGATGAGCTGGCAGATATTATACATGATTTCATTGGCCCTGAGGCACCTGAAGTTGATTTTCACAATCACGAGTACAGAGGGTGAGAATGCGACTGACGAAGACATTGGAACAAAATATAGTAACTGTGATAACCTGTTCGAGCAAGTAGAAACAGAGTTATATCCAGGTTGCACAGCATTTTCAGCATTAAACTTCTTGGTGAAACTTATGCATTTGAAGGTTCTGCATAAGTGGACAAACAAGTCATTTAATGCTCTTCTTCGATTATTAAAAGAGGCACTTCCAAACGATAATAAATTGCCTGAATCATACTATGGTGCAAGGAAATGGCTCAACAAGTTGGGATTGGGGTATGAATCAATCCATGTATGCAAATATGATTGTGCACTTTTTTGGAAAGATTCATGCTTCTAAAGATAATTGTCCAATTTGTGGGGAGAGCCGATGGGTAAATAAAACTACAAAAGGGAAGAAGGTGCCCCAAAAAGTGGTTCGATATTTTCCTTTAACTCCTCGATTACAGCTTCTGTATCGGTCGAGACATACTGCAAAAAATATGATATGGCATCACACTGGAAAATCAAAAGAAGAGGGAGTAATACGACATCCTGTGGATGGAAAAGCTTGGCAGGAGTTCGATAAGAGGTATCCTAATTTCTCCACTGACCCACAAAATGTCAGGTTGGGTTTAAATGCAGATGGATTTAATCCTTTTGGTGATAGGAATCTATCTTATAGCATGTGGCCAGTGGTTATGACTACTTACAACTTGCCACCATAGGATATGCATGAACCTAATCTTTTTTCATGTTGACCCTATTAATCCTAGGGCCGCAATTGCCAGGTAAAGATATCGATGTGTTCTTACAGCCGGTCGTAGAAGAGTTGAGGGATCTTTGGGAGAGAGGAGTTGAAACTCGAGATGCAAATACAAATATGGTGTTCAATATGCGGGCAGCATTGCTCTGGACTATTAATGATTTTCCTGCTCGAAGTAGTCTATCTGGGTGGAGCGGGCAAGGATACAAAGCATGTCCTACATGTAATTTGGATACTTCGTCGATTCAAGTTAGAGGAAAAATAGCTTACGTTGGTCATCGTCGTTGGCTTCCAAGAAGTCACACATGGAGAAATAGGAAGGAATTCAATGGAAGGTCGGAGAGGAGAGCCTCTCCTCGGCCTCTTACGAATAATGTTATCATGGAACAGTTGGCCAAAGTGCCATAGAGACTTCCAAGAAAACATACTAAATTTGGTGGTGTAAAGCGAAAGAGAGGTGCCGACGAACTTAATTGGAGTAAGAGAAGTATATTTTTTAATCTTCCTTATTGGCCAACAATGAACTTAAGGCATAACATTGATGTGATGCATGTTGAGAAAAATGTATGTGATAGCATCTTGGGTACATTATTGGAGATTGATCACAAAACAAAGGATACAGACAATACAAGACGAGATTTGGCAGACATGAAGATAAGGCCTAACTTGTATCTGTATGAGCAGAGGGGTCAACTTTTCAAGCCGCATGCTGGATATACGCTTAACCAGGAAGAGCAGAAATGATTTTGCCAGTATATAAAGAATGTGAAATTTTCAGATGGGTTTGCTGGGAGTCTTAGTAAGAATGTCACAGATCGTGACCTGAAGTTAAAGGGGTTGAAATCACATGATTGTCATGTTATTATGCAAAGACTGTTAGGACCAGGTGTCCGAGCTTTTTTGCCAAAAGAATTATCATATCCACTTGTCGAGTTATGCAATTTCTTTAGTCAAATATGTGCTAGAACTCTCAACAGGGAGGATATTCTGCAAGTTAAACAAGACATTATCATAATTTTATGCAAGCTTGAGAGGATATACCCCCCAGCATTTTTTGACATAATGGTTCACTTGGTGATGCATCTGCCAAACGAAGCATTGGAAGGAGGACCCGTTCATTTTCGGTGGATGTACCCATATGAGAGGTATATAAAAAAGTTAAAGGATTATGTTCGAAATCGTGCTCAACCGGAGGGTTCAATTGCAGAAGGATATATTGTTGATGAGGCATTAACGTTTTTCTCCATGTATTTGGAAGGAGTGGAAACTAGATTCAACCGCTCTGATAGAAATCAAGATGTAACACCTAGTCAAACAAGAAGGACATTGTCGGTGTTCCGGTCCCAATATCGACCGATAGGGAAGAAGATTATTTCTCATTTCGATAGGAAGGATCGGGATATTGCAGTATGGTACATCTTGAATAATTGTACTGAGATTGAAAAATATCTCCAGTGAGTATCTTAAACTTCAGTTGTGTTCTTCTCCCTTTTGTGATTATAATAGACTAAGATTGTTATGTTCTACAGTGAGCATCGATTCGAACTCGAACGAAGTGGTGCTGAAGATATTGATAACTTACAGAGAACCAAATTCCCCTCATGGTTTTACTCGAAGGTAAGGTTTTTTTTCTGCCCAAATCCATTGAACGGATATCTTAAATATTGTTCATTTCTCTTGTTAATATTTTAATTTAATTCTTGGAATAATTGCTACTTTTGTAGATGTACTATTTACATAGGAACGGTTCCCCAAAGGCCATCGAAGAGTTACTATCATTAGCATCCGATCCCAGTTTCACTAACATGGTATACTCTGCGTGTATTGTGAATAGAGTACGCTTTGTAGTTAAAACTCGAGAAGCATAAAATGCAAAATAGTGGCATTTCTAGTTCCGGGGATTGATGGTAACATGTTTTATGGTGTACTGGAAGAAATAATTGAGTTAACTTATTTAAATAAGTACAGTGTGACTTTATTTAAATGCAAGTGGTATGACACTGATCCTATAAAGAAGAAACTTTACACTGATAAGAATATCACAAGTATCTCCATCAATGGACAATGGTACAAAGATGATCCTTATATACTTGCTACTCAAGCAAAATAAGTATTTTACACTAAGGATCTCCTTAATGAACCAAATTGGAGGGTCGTCCATAATATGGTGCATCGCGATATATGGGATCTACTCAGTGATGGAGATAATGCATAAAACTTGTTATTTCTGCAGGATAGTAACTCGTCCAACTTCAACCTCACAGTTGATCTGGGAGATTTTGATCTAGTACATCTAGGTAATGAAAGAAATAGTCCTTCAATCATTCCAACGTACAGGAATGTTGGACCTGGTGCTCATGGAGAAGACACCTTCATCGATGATGATGAAAGCCTTGAAGACGAAACAATTGATGATTATATGGATTAGGAGCCCACACAATCTGATAATGAAGGAGAATTCGATGACCATGAGTCTGTTAGGTTCACTGACATTGATTCTGACTAGGGATAAAATAACATATTCGAACTACAACTCATAATTGTGTAAGCATGATTATTAAAATAATAAATGTGATTGTAAAAAGTTGAACCATTTCATCGTTCAACTAGATATTGAATTCTTTTTAATTACTTATATGATGTGTATTACTTTAGTTATAGCAGGATGTCGAGGCACGATACCATGGAGGTGACGCTGGAGGCGACCTACCGGAGCGACCCACCCGTATTCCATCTCAGTGCGAGGGATCAGGTATTTGTTATTAATTGTGCATACCTAAGCTTGATTAAATATTATGTTTATTTTGTTAATATTTTTCTTTATTAAATGAAGTAGCACCTGCTAAAAAGAGGAGACCGAATAGGTCCCTAAGATTGCACGAGAAGATAGGCAGGGGTGAAGGCAGACCGGTGCCTGTACAATTTGATACGACTGGTACATGGCATGCGGTTGGTGAGAATACCAGTCATCTCCCTCGTGATATTGACAGCATGATCCGCACCCACGTGCCGCCTTATTATAAGTCATGGCGGGCTGTACCTCAGGAGATCCGAGATAGAGTTGTGCAGGAGGTTTGCGTAAGTATCCGTTTCCTTTTGAATTAATGTCTTTGAGACTGAAATTTCTAAATATATGACTCATAAATTTATTAAATGTCTTTTAATGCAGTCCCATTTCGAGTTCCAGGGCATATCTGAGGGTGATCGGGATAGAGCGCTCTCTGGTTTGATGCGGACTGCGGCCGACCTATACAGAAATTGGAAGTACAGGTTGAATAAGTATTTCTTAGAGCATGGAGGGGATCGATACCAGGAGTATGACTTGGATCGAGCTCGACATTGTGTTCCTCGATCTGTCTCACCGCAGACATGGTAGAGGTGCGTGGACTTCTTTAACAGTGACGAGTACAAGGTAAGTATGATATTTTATGGTATTATGTCAGTATTTCATAATTAGTAAATTGTAAACATAAAAATTTAACTTTTTCCTCTTAATTTGCAGGAGTTATCTGCAAGAAATACAAATAATAGAGCACAGAAGGTCGTAAATGACCGGTATGGGTCAAAGTCTATTGCTGCACATCGCTTTGATAAGGTAATTTAATTTTTTTGTTTCTTTTTTAAATATATCCACTTGTTAAATAGCATTACTACCCTTCATCCTTTTTTTCTGTTACAAAAATTGAACAAAGAAACAGAGATACTGGTCAGCTGCAGTCGGTGCCCGATAACTTTAGGGACCGACACACATACAGGTCGGGGGAGTGGGTGCATCTGATCCCTCAGGGGCAACATGTAAGTTATTTGAATTTCATATTTTAAATAAAATTTTACAAATATATCTTCTAAGATAGATTTCTTATTACTTTTTTTTAATAATTTAAGGCGAGGATGACTGAGCTCATGACTCAGCATGCACAGTCTAGTGTATCATCCACTAGCTTGCCTACGACTCCTGTATAGTTAGATGAGGCTTCCATCGCCGATGAGGTGCTTGGCACTCGTCGAGGGTACAGAAAGGCTGTTGGGCGTGTACTTGCTGGTCAGACTAATCATTCGATGGGAACTTCTAGCACGGGGACGAGCTCACAGACCGTGTCTCAGGTCGGTGAGTTGCAGGAGCAGTTACACCAGAGTCGGGAGCAGGTTGAGCAGAGCCAGCAGTTGATTCAGGAGCAGCAGCAGCGGCTTGATCAGCAGTAGCAGCAGGTTACACAGCAGCAGCAATAGATGCAGCAGTAGCTTGGGACTTATCTTACTGAGATGAGCTCGATCCTTAGACAGCAAGGTATCGTCCTACCGCCGCCTCCATTTGCTGCTGCTGCTACACCGCCTGGGCCGAGTAGATTTGCGCCTGCACCTACCGCTAAGCCGCCACCGTCATTTTATCATTCTCGTAGTCAGGATGATGATGATAATGATGATGATGACGACAACGACGATCATGGTGCACTGTGATATTTACACCTCCCTACTTCCCCATAGTATATTTTGTTTATGTATCTTTATATTTTTTATATGTGCACATTTACATAGATGATGTATATATATTAGTTTATTCATATAAAAATTATTTTTACCATTGCTTTATGAGTATTAATTTTTATGTTGGATCAAATTGTTAGACATTATTAATAATACTACTGATATATTATAATTGTATAATTTATATTAAATTAAATTTAAAAAAATTATTAAATGATTCAAGTTAATTAAAATAAAGAATATATTATTTGAAATATATGATAATTTGATTTTAAATTTTTTTAAAAAAATTTAAAAAATCTTTAGCGGCAACAATTGTCGTCACTATAAGGTACAAGTCGTCGCTGAAAGTCAGAACTTTTAGCGACAACAATAGTCGTCGCTGAAGGTCAGACTTTTAGCGACAACAATAGTCGTCGCTGAAGATCCGACTTTTAGCGACGACTTTTGTCATCGCTGAAAGTCTGACCTTCAGCGACAACTTGTACCCTATAGCGATGACAATTGTCGCCGCTAAAAATCAAATTTCAAAATTTTTTAAATTTTGAAATTATTTTCTGCGACGACAAAGTCGTCGCAAAAGGCCTGACTTTTAGCGTCGTCGCTAATGACCTTTTCAGGCACGGACCTACGCCGACGACATTTTTAATGACGACTTTTTCTTTTGCGACGACCAAGAGCTTTTTAAGTCTTTTTTGCTGTAGTGGGATGATAATTATTAGTCATAATTGACATTTATATTTAGGAAGTGACATTTTTTAAAAAAATTCTATGACATCTAAAGGTTTGAAAAGTGTGATATATAGGACGTCAATCTTATATTAATAGCTAATGTCTATTATTATTCTTCGTGCTTATAAATTTTACTCGTACTCTTTTTTTATATTTAAATGGAATTTAAATACAACTTACTATTTTTTAGAAATGCTTCGAATTGATGGAAAGCACATTGTTTATGATAGATTATTAGAAAGCATTGGAGTCCTCCTAGATGGGATGCTTCCAATCAATTAGAAGAATTTTTAAATTAGAAGTAAGGAAGAGTAAGGAATTATTAATCACTACAAAGAAATTATTAATCACTATAAAATCTTGTGAACCACTTCATTATGAGGAAAACACATAAACTATCTCCAATAGAAGAGAATTTGCAATAAAGATTAATTTAAGTTATAAATTTAGATATATAGTGATTATATTGTAAAAGTGTAGCTTTTATGTTGGATATTTTATGGAATACATATAGCTATAAAAGTGTTTTGCATTTTCATTTGTGATTTTCTTCATATAATAATTTACTATTATTGTAGTCTTCATTTGATCTTTACTTGTATTTGTAAATACATAAAATATTTGATTGTTTTAGTGTTGACATCTTAATTGATCTTTATTGTATAATGATATCATTATTAGAAATTTTAAAGATTTCATTGTGTAAAATTGTTTTTGATATTTGTAACAAATCTTGTTAGGGTACAATGATTTGGAAAAAAAATAATAATAAATGACATAGTTAATAACCAATGTGGATATCAAACTCAAACTTATTTCAAACAATTTGAGTTAGTCTTTAAATATTTAATGTCGAAAGGAATTCTAAACATTATATCTAAAAGTAGGTTTAACCATTAAACATCATTTGCCTACAAAAATTAAGTCTAAAATTATATTTATAGCTAACTAATTTTTGTATTTATGAGGTTATAGGAAACCACAAAGACCTACCATGTTAGTTTATGTTAACAATTAACATGAAAAGTTATATTAATAATCAACTAATTAAACCATACTACAATACTCACAAGGTTATGGGAAAATACAAACACTTACAATGTTAGTTATGAAAATAATCAACGTCTAAAAGAACTTTAGGCACCACAATTAAAATTGCCTAACCCTTTACACATTAGTATTCAACTTAATCGATGTGTAAAGAGATATTGATGGTCAACCTAAATGAGAAAAATCATATCTTAAATGTTAGGTATTATTTTATAATCGATGCTTAATGTACTGCATATTGTTTTTAAATTTCACTCACACTCTCTAATTTCAAACATCTTGAATGATGCCTTTGGCTTTATTATCTTATTCGAGAGTTTAGTTGAATTTAAAGATATCTTTTCTTCTGTCTTGTTAGCCACATTTAAAAATATTATAGATCTTGTCGAAAGACTTCCCTCCTTTGATATCTTTGGTTTCACATTGTGACAATCCTTCAACAAACCAATGTTGTCATGTTTTGAAGCCTAATATATTAAAGGAGGCAAATCCTTTAACAAAAATCGTAATATTTCTAAATATGCTAGGTGAGATGGAAAGGGAGCTATCATTATATCTCAATTCACACTCTTGCATTAGTAATGGAGACAAATGTATTACCTAGACTTGGTAATGGATCTTTCTTATACCCCTACCTCTTTAAGAGCAAAGCTTCTCACTACAATAATTAAACATAATAAATCTCAATTCTTTATTTTTTCTTATTGTTTCAATGGGATGAAAAATTAATGAATTGGACATTCTTATGCTTAATTACTATGGAAGGATGCTCTGCTGGTGAAAAGATGGGGTGTACAGATATGGAATATAATAGATATGATGGTTTAAGTCACCTACACCTTTCAACTCAAAAACCCTTAAGTAATATACAAAATAGTGTAATTCTAGTCAACAAGGAGAATTAGTAACCAATATCGAATAGTTTATTTATTAATATAATAATATATATGTAATGAAAAATCAGTAGTTTATTGTATTTATTGATGTAATGATGTATATGTAAATAAATAAAATTGCATATTATATTTTTCACAATTGCCTACTATCTTCTCTTTTATATATTTTTTAATTTACTTTCTCTAATATTTACGTTTAATTGATGACTCTTTTTTGTTATAGACACAACATACATGTTGTTTGAAAAATGAAATAAAAATAAGTCACTATTTGTTTAAAATATTTAAAAATAAATTTCCTCCCTTAGTTATCATCTTCAATTTGAAATTTCAAAGATTTCAATGTTTTATAATAAAAAAAATGAAGAAATCATGTTGGTTTTTCCCTTTAAAATCAACATCTTTGTTTTAAGCCATCAATTTTTTAATTAAAGATCGACGTAAGAAATGAGATATTTCACATTCAAACACATTTTCAATTTTATATAGGAAATGACATCATTTTGTAATAAAATCAATGTTAAAATGTATTCAAATTTTTTTATCTAATTTAACTTGTTAATTTTTCTTATTTAAAACTAACATAGAATGCAATTAAAATGGTAGTTGTTTAGTAACCCGCGTGTTATATTCAACTATTATCATTTTAGATATAATATATTGAATATTTAACATTGGTTTTAATGTATAATTAATGTGAAAATGGAAACAATGTCATTTTTTGTTTTCAAAGAATTCACAGAAATGAAGGTAAGAGTTGAAATAAAAGGTAAACTTTATCTCAATGCTAAAGTGTATAGTGTAGAATAAGAGCATCTTCATCATAAGAATCATTGTGCCTTTAAAAGAAATTCCCATAAAAGATGAGCAAACCTTAAATTCAACCTTTATTTTGGTCTTAACTTATTAAAGTTTTCTTCTTATTGTTAAAGTGCATTCAAATGCCTTATTTTTCTTATAAACCTACAAAACAAAGTTTTGATTTTATGATTATGTATGTATATATTTCTTTAGATTTTATGTGTTTGATTTTATTTTTTTAGGATTTTGGATGATATAGGTGTTGATATATGTGTACCAACTTCATTAAAACCTTTATATTGTTCATATGTTAGTATATTTTTTTATCTGTAGATATTTCTTGTATATTTATTGCATGAGATTCATATTAGATAATCATGGATTATAGATAGATGTTTGCTCATTAGACGAGTCTTGAAGATTTAAATTAGGTAGTCATGGATTATGTATAGATGTTTGCTTATTGGATGAGTCTTGAATATGCTAAAGGGTAAAAAAGTTTATTAAATTTGCTCTAGGCCAAGACAAGGCAATTGGCAATGCACTCACTAGGTGTCCCTAAATGAAATTTGCCTGTATTAAGATGCTTAATCTAATGGGAATAAGAGAGCATATATTTTTCCATGGCATTAACTAAAATTTTATATGATAAATATAGCATAGAAAAAGTAAGTTATCTAGTTCATCTTGTACCTATAAGGGCAAGATGGTCCACAAAGACAACAACATTGATATAAGATTAGATGATTGACTAGAGAACATGGTGCATGATGCTGCAAATAATTTCACTTTGAGTTGCATCAAATTTATATAGTTATTTGTTGTATTAAGATTGTTTAACTTAAAAGCAAGGAATTGTTGGAGTGACAAAAGCTTCATAATATTATTATAATTATTGAAAGAAATGCTTCTAAAAAGAATGAAGCCATTAAATCATATTTAGAAGGGTTGAAATCATATGCCAAGCAGGTATAGAGTATGAAAAGATACATGCTTATCTTAATGATAGCATACTATGTCAAAAGGAACATAAAAATTCATAGAAGTGCCTAAAATATAAAGCACCATATCACAAACTAAGGAAGAATGATAACATCAATAGTAAAGAGGTTTTGGTTAAGATGTTATGGTATCTTACAATAATATTAAAGTTTAAAAGAATATTTGTAATGTAAGGGATGCTAAAAACTTAACATAGTATATTAATTAGACATTATCTGATAGCAAACTTCGACATCCAACTAATTATCCTTAATATATATTATTCTTATGTTTGGTCATGAGCTAAGAAATTTTAGGCTTATATTTTATACTAATGGAATGAACCATCATGATAATTAATGAGGAAAATATTTACTGTATTATTTCATCTTATTACAAGTCTTTTAGTGAGTTACATATGCTTAATTTCATAAAATTGGCTTTGTTTTATAAATTAGGGTTCGTTTTACAATATGTTAAATTTATTTAGTTAATGCTAAACTTTGACATTATTTCTATTTTTCAGCTATATTTCAGGCTTTGGATGTCGAATTAGAATGATTTTTATATTGTTAGAAAGTTTAAAGAAAGATCTACAATTTTGGTGTTTTGGTAAAAACCCAATTCATACACATTCAAGCCTTTATTTAGCTAAAAAGTTGAAACCCTGTATTTGTTTTAGCTAAACTAGCTTCAATTTTTAGGCTATATATGGAGTTATAAAGGTCTAATTAACCTAAAACTAGTGCCTAAATCTTCATAAGACCTAGGCTTATAAATTTCATGCTTATGGATTACCTAAATTATCTTATTTTAGTGATCTTAAACTAGTTGGAAGTTAGATCTACAAGAATTTATTATTGAAACTATTAGAGTTAATTATCTTGTTAAAAATAAGTTTGGGCTTTTAAAAATTAAAAAGGCCCAATTATTGTAATCTTAGGATACATACAATTTAAGTCCAATAAGGTTTTAGGTTAATTAAGTCAAATAAAAGGAGAGAACTTATTAGACTTTAAAGACTTATACATATTTAGTAGCACAACTTTCACTTTTGCTTTTTATTTCTCTTTTATTCTTTATCAATGGAAGCTTAATTTTTAAAGTTAACTTAAGGAGTTTGAGGCCCTCTTTCATTGAACTATGAGATTATAATTTGTAATATTAACTTTCTTTAATTAATTTTACTCTTTCCCTATTTACTAATGTTGATTTCTTAAAATTATTTATGTTGGATGTTGATTTGATATAATTGATGTTCATCCTTGTGATTTCTAGTATTTTGTTATTTTGATATTAAATTATGGTTGGTAAATTACGATTTTACAATAGAGGCAAAGGGTTAAGGGATTAATTTAAATATTTTTAATTTAATTTCTTAATTCAATTGAATTCTATCATTAAATTAATTTCAATTTAACTTAAGAATTATAGTGGTTGCTTAATTTGACTAATTTTAATTGATCAAATCCTAGATAATAACTGTTGCTTAATTTGGCTAATCTTAATTGATTAAATCCTAGATGATAATGTAGCATAGGATTTAAGAATTATTGCAAGGGTTCCAAGTAATTCAAGGCTAAAAAATTAATTAAAAAAGTTAAATCCTAATTAATTTTTTATTAATCCAAATTAGAGCTCTCAATTCCTTGATTGGCTATTTCATTACATTAATTTTCTTTCTTGCTGATTACTTTGCCTTTTCATTTTGTGTAATACATTCAATTTAACTTTGAATTACAAAACCCCCTAAAGTTATGTTTTGCATACGACATTTTACATAGCATAGCATTCTGCATTGTATTCTGTCAACATATTGCATCCATTTTGTTGTATTCTATTTTAGCTTATTTTTGTAGTCTATTTTCATACTAATTATGTGTTTTGTGTCTACATTCTGCTAGTAATTTATAGTAAAAGATAATATCAAAGGATAATTAGGGCTATGACCTGATCGTGCCACTATATTGCATTTTTTTGAAGCAAACTAGTTTTTAATTTAATTTTGATGCATTATAACATGCTTATCAATAATATAAGCAATAAATATAGTATATAACCTGTTAGGTTGGTGATATACGATCTACCTCCTTAGTTGTACATGAAGCGCAAGTACATTATATTATCTTTATTAACTTCGAGCCCTAAATAATCAAGAAATGACATATATGTCTCCTTAGCATTGCTTATTAAATACCTAAAGATGATGTAAAAAGAAAATGTCTCAATGTTTGATACATATCATTAAGAGTTTTTCATTTTATATGCCATGCTCTTTTATATAATCAATTAAGAATGGAAATAAGCCAAGTTAAGTTAGGTTTTACCTTAAATAGATTAAGCTTACTTTTTAAATTATTAATCTAAGTCTAACCTATTAGCTTATATAAGGCCAAAATTTGAGCTTGGCCTAACTTAGTCTATTTAAAAAACATGGTCTACGTTATAATCCTATTTAAACACTTACTTATATAAATAAACTTTCAAACACTTACTTCAAAGTAAAAAATAAACTAATAATTAAATTTGATATATATTTATAGTTATGTGTATGAAAATATATTAATATTATATATATATATATATATATTATAAATGAATATATTATATATGACATTATAAATATAAACTTATTAATTATTAAATAAGCTAACCTAATAGGCTTATGAGCTAACAAAAAAAAAGTCTAGCTTATTTATTTGAATAAGTCTATTTATCAGCTTTAGCCTCACTTGTTTGGATAAAAATGCTAAGCCAAGCAATAGACCTTAATAGGCATATGACCTATTTCCATTTTTAGAATCAATGACTTCCTAACATACAATAACTTGTCTAAGTACAACATCAAAAGGTATAAAACATGTCCTATTGGTGAAAATGGTACATTTTCTTGTCAATTAAAGTGTAGGAATAAGATGGTATATCTTGATCATCAAATATTTTTGCCTCATTCCCACTAATAGTATAGGCTTTCAACAGGTCACTAAATAAGGCATTAGCTCTAATACCTTTAATTAAAGATAAGATGTATAAATAGGTTAAAAATATTAATATCATTTTTAGAAAATCCCATAAGCTTGTAGGTGGAGAGGCTTCTTGGAAAAAGAGGCCTATATTCTTTAATCTTCTATACTAAAAAAAACTTCTTATAAAATGTAACATTGATATCATATAAGTGGAGAATAATATTTGTGATAATCTTATTGGAACATTATTGAACATACCAAAAAAAAAAAAGACATGGAGTCAAAGCTAAGTTGGACTTAATCAAGATATCTATTTAAAGAAAACTAGCATTAAAAAAAGGGGTCAATATACATATCTTTCACTAACTTGCAATACTTTATCTAGAAAAGAGAATATAGGTTTCTATGAGTGCCTACTTGGTATTAAGGTGCCACAAGGATATTATTCAAATATTAAGACCTTGTTCCAATGAAAGACTTGAAACTAATTAGTTTAAAGTCTTATGATTTTTAGACTCTAATATAGCAACTATTACCGATGATTATCTAACCAATCTTACTAAAACATGTTAAATATGTCATCATTAGACTTTGTTTCTTCTTCAATGCAATATAGAGTAAAATCATTTACCTTAAAAAGTTAAAATACTTTCAAAGAAAAGTTATGGTTACACTATGTCAACTTGAAATGTACTTCCCACCTTCCTTCTTTGACATTATAAGGCATCTAGTTGTCTATTTGATGAGAAAGGTAAAACTATACAGGTTAGTGTTCTTAAGGTAAATGTACAATTTTAAGCAATATAGAAAAATCCTAAAAGGGTTTGCAAGCAATTAACATTAACTAGAATAATGCATTATCGAAGGCTATATTGTTGAGGGGATGGTCGAGTTTTACAATGACTACTATTGAATGCAAAGGTTATTAGACTTCCAAAATCTTATCATAAAAGAAGAACTACAAGTAAGGAGATATTGGGTACTCAACTGGTGAGCATGAGTTATTATTACTATAGAATAGTTAATCGATATTGGGAATTTATATAATTATGCATTAGAAATTAACCAACATTTAACTGAGTATAGTTGTATGTTTGTTTTTAACATTAGTTTTGAAATTATTATAAAATATAACAATAACATTAATTCTTTCTTAAAATAAACCAATGTTATTTTTTTATAGTTATGAGGAATAACATTAAATATTGTTTGTTCAAACAACTGACATTTAATTTAAATAATGACATATCGATTTGTTTTCATAACTAATATGCTACGTCCCTATTCCTTATTCCTTACTCCCTTATTCTAAATCTAAATACCCTCCTTAGGTACTTTACTCTTTCATCCTAAACACTAACCTATCCACTTATTTCTTAATCTTTTATCCTCCTTATTTTTCCTATATTTCTAGCTAGATATAGAAGTTGACATCTTCTATGACGTTAGAAATTTCAATTTAAATAATTTTAAAGAATTAATTAAATAATAAAATATTAAAATGGTGAAAATTTATATAAATACCCTAATCTGATATGGGTGCTTCATTAAATCTATTTTGATACTTGTTGCTCAATAAAAAAAGTTTGCACTCCCTAGAAAAGCCTCTTAAATATAATATCTACATATATAATGATCATTCATGAAAAATTAATGTATAATATCACAAATTTGCATATGAATAAACATAAATAAAAAAAAAATGGTTATCCTCTACTAGTAATTCCTTTGTATTAGTTTAGAGTTTCTGAGTTAGAAATGGTTGCAAACTGATGTTGAATTACAGTGAGAGAAAGCAAATCATTAATCATGCAATAAACACGAGCTCATCAATGCAAGAATGGTCATACTTTTTTTTCACCATAATTTATCATTACTTTGCAACCTATCTTTGCATTTTTTTTATACAAGCTAACATAAATAGCTTTTAAGATAGAGGATGTAGATGATTACAATATGATGATAAATTATAGTAAGAATAAGTAACATCATCACTTATGCATTGAAAACAAGCCTATCAATACAAAAATGGACATATTTTTTTTTCACTACAATTTATCATCATTTTACAACTTATCTTCACGTTTTCTAGATATAGACTATATGGCTTTTAAGATTTGATATTGAAATGAAGGGTGTAAATCAATGGCATATGGAATCTATCAAGAGATAACTTATGAGATGGAAGGTGTAAATTACCAAATTGATCATTACTACAATTATTGAAAAAGTTATGAAATCTCTTAAGCTTCCATCTAGGAACTTGAACCCATACTTCTACAGTAAGAACAAGGATTCAACAAAGTATTTACAAGATTTCTTATTGAAAGTCCATCCAAATGCCTTAAAAAACACTTGTACTCATGGTTGAAGTATGGATCTGTAGAAGGAACTTTAATCTATTCAACAACCTTTTCAATAGTTTGATAATTTAGAATACAATGATTTACACCTTCTAACTATTTTTGATATGTCACCAATTTGTTTCAAAATGATAAAGAGAAAGATATTTATAAAAGGTAGGGTAAACATTAAATGTTAATTATTAATAACAAAATGATGTCTTAATCTTAAGAAATTACAGTTACCGTACCTTAAAATGTTAGTTAAGTACCTTGCTGACATGTAAACTTTGATATAAACTATTACGATGATTAAATTATCCTTAAATGATAGTTGAGCACAAAAAAAATTAATATGTTAATTTTTCACAGTTTCATATAACCTCATAAATGTCATTCAAAATGCATTCCTTTTTTTAAGCTTTCCTCGTAAATTCATAATTGTTATAATTAGAAAATAAGCATATTTATAGTTTGTCATTTTATCAACAAAGACCTTTGGATTATTTTTAGGCATTAGTTATATAAACAACTAATGCTATAATTATTTACAATTGATATTTTAGGATAAATTTATAAATAGAAAGTTACTTTTGAACGATTTTAAATAGAATGTTAAATTTTTCTCTTTGCCTTCATTTTAGTAATCTTTATAATCCAAATGTCGAATATACAATTTTAATACTTTATTATGAAAGTATAAATAAATAAGGAAAGAGAAAAAATTTTGCAAATTATTTTAAAGATTATATCTTTTCAACCGAGATGTTTGGTTTACTTTTAAACATGATTTATTAATGGCTGATGTCTTATAGATTTGATTTTTTTTAATAAGGCTAGTTATTGACAATCAAATTGTGAATTTAATAAAAAGTTATTTATGTTTTAATATCTTTTATTTGGTACACTTTAGTATCAAAGTACAATTAGATTAGAATAAAGGCAAACAATTCTGCAAATTTATTTTTGCATCTTATTTCTTTCAAAATCATTACATTTAATAGTATTTTTAAAAAGAACCCATACTTAGAGAGTTCTATGGTACCACTAAGGTTTTGAAACCTAGGGTGACATGACATTATTAAAAATCATTGGATTAAATTGATTAATCATATCTATTAAAAAATAAACAGTTATAATTAAATAATTTTAATTTAATAGTTTCAGAATAAGCACCCTAATACCTATAAAAACTAAACTAAATCATTAATACAGGAAAAGTAAATGTTTACATCAATATACAAAAACTATAGCTATATGTATCAAATTCATCTTCCTCATTAGAAATTCTCATTTGTTGATTAATTTTTTTCATTTTAATTTTGAAAGTATGCATAAAAGAAATGAGTATAGTCCAATTTTTCCTTGCAAACTCAACCAATGAAAGCGGAGGATCATCAAAATATTAGAGAGTGATAATGAATCATAGAGGTATCTTAGACTTTAATGTCTACTACTTGAAAGCATAAGACGTTTGAGTCCTAAATGCAGTGCTTCTATAAGATTCAAAGTATTTCTAAGTATTACCTAAACATAAATAGGAAAAAGTAAGAGCAAAATTTATAGAAAGTATGAAAAATAAAGGATATTAGTTATTAAATCAAGACTTGTATCTTATATGTCAAAAATTCAAAAAAGAAATAATTACCATACCTTTTAACGTAGATTTGTATGAACTTTTAACATTTCCTAATAAGACTCTACAAATACCTTTTTAGGACAATGATTTTAAATGTCACTAACATCGTAGATTTTCATGGTAAATTTTAGACGTTAATTAATTTTAAAATCGATATGGTAAGCTTTAATTTGATTATAAAAATACTACTACATTAACATAAACATTAATTATAATTTATATTAGTCATTTTAAGTTTTAATATAATTTTAAAAATATTATTATGTCAAAATAAATGTTAGTAAAAATGATAATTGACATTAATAAACTATTTTGTAATAGTGTATGAAATGTGTATACAAACTTACTTTTACATATTACATAATAGTAATGAAGTTTAGCTCTACATGGATGAGCATATGACCCTTGTAAAGGAACTAAAATACAATTGATCATTTCTTAATTGATTCTAGAGCCAAGTTTATTTTTAAATGGCACAAAGATTGAATAATGTTTTCAAGACCAAAAAATTAGCCACATATGAAGGTCATCTCTTGTGTGAATATGACATCAATACGTATTCTTTATATATAAAAGATCAAGATGACACAAGTACTATACAAAATAGTAAGATTACTTCAGCAAGTCAAGTAATGCATGTGAGTAATTTCAAAGTAGTGAAATCTATTTACGGTAAGATGACATATTATGATGTAATTTAAGACATTTAGAAGTTTAATTATGTTATGTTCAAGGTGCTTGTGTTTTGATGTAAATGAATTAAGAATAAAAATAGCATCTAGGTTAATAAGTTAGGATTTACACTAATAGATCTTAATAAGGAAGGTCACAAAGGGAAGGCATTCATAATAGCATTCTAAGCAAAATATATGGCAATGGTGCGCAGCTTTATTAGGGAAAAGATAGATTATTAGTGATGAAGACAAAGAAGATATGGGAGATAATATTAAGGAGACTCCTTTCTTCCCTCTATGAATACCTCTAGTGGATAATGAAAAAGATGTAAAGAAATTTTATATGTGAAATGATCATAAAAAAAGGATACACGTTAAAGATCCTTCTAAATATATTAGGAAAAATTAAAGGTAATCAAGTTTATATTTCTTATACTTATATTCAATGTATGTTAAGTAACATTTCTAAATTATTAGTATCCAATACTTGTTTATATACTTTAATCTTCTAATATGATGCAAGTTACATGCAAAATTTTGACTCTTTTAATAATCATAATCATCTTTAGCATGTTATTAAGAATAGTGCTTTCCAACTTAATAAACAGCATATAATATTAGCAAAGTTTAATGGCATAAGAAAGGTAATAAATTTCTATTCAATAAAAGCATATAATATTAATGTTGCACTTACAACATCAATTCTAACTTGTTTGTGCCTATCTTTTACCATAGTGGGTTTCACAAGAATTCTTATCAATAGCAATATCATTAGAAGATAATGTAACTTCTTTCTTTGATATTGAGATGTATTATTATTAGTTTTTGCAATATGTATGTATTATATATTTTTAATTTTTTGGACCTAATTACATGTATGAAATGTTGTCATTAGGTGTTTATTGTATTTAAGACATTATTTTTACCATAGATTCATTGACATAGAACTTGAATTCTATTATCTATAATAATACTACTTATATAATAATATAGTTGTTGGATTCTACAATTAAGTTTGAGTGAATACTATTTTAAGTATAGTGGGGTTTAAAGTGAAAATAAAATATATGTTAGATATTCTAAAAAAATCATCATTTTATATTAACATTACACATTAATTATTTAATACAAACTAACATAGTATTTGAAATTTATGATATGAAAGGATGTTAGCTTTCAATGGTGATTTATAAACTAACAATTGATATAAATAACTACATTAATTATTAAACTAAAAACTAACATCATAACTCATTTTTCATGTCACTTATTATTTTTTTAAGTCTATTATATAATTGTTATCTTATATCAATGATTCAACATTATACATGTACTTAATATGTCAATTATCCTATAAAAAATTAACATCATTATTATTTTTTACGTCAATCTAAAAACTAATGTTGAATATATTAGATATGTAGTGTTGCTCATATATATATCGGTTTGCAACTAACATCAAATATGTTAAATAGCCAATATTGAATAGCAATTTTGTAGTAGTGCTATTTATATTTATAGTTGTAACTACCTAGTATTTCATGGTACCCCCACAAATGCAACTCATTAATTCATTTAAATGTTCAAATAGAAAAGAAAAAGATTCCTGCACATAAATAAATTTCACTTAGGGTTAGAAATTATTTTAATTCTAATTATATTTAATTTGCTTTATAGTCTTATGTATTTTATGACAAAGCTTGTAAAATTTATAAAAAGTAGTAAAATAATGTGGAAGTTTTAAATGCTGAGAGCACAAACATAGATTTATATGTAATAAAATTTTGTATGAGTTATAATATTAAAGGAGTTAAGAAGTGAACCCATGATTTGGTCCCTTAAACTTATGATTGATGTATATTTCATTCTTCAAGTTTTAGTATTCCTATTATAAGTCCCAAAAAAAGAATTCAACCAAAATTTCTCATCCTTACTTTAACAAAATGTGTCTTCCTGTCATTAATTATGCTAAAGTGGCCATTAACTCTAGCTATAAAAATGGAATGACATCAATTAATTTGAAAAGGTAGTTGCCACACTTTTACACCATGTCATTCATAAGGAAATCCATCCTCTTTATAATAGCTTTTGCATTAACAATCTCTTGTTTATCATATTATGGGTCTAAGAAGATGAATGGATGATTTCATTTTCTCATTCCTAAATCATAAAAAATCATAAAAATAAAATAGAAAGAGGCTAATAAAATTAAGTGAACATCTTAGGAAAAGTTTTGGCACTAACAATGAACTTGAACTAAAAAGGAAATTGTAATTACCACACTAATATAATGTCTTTACAAGGTAAATTATAATTTGATATCTAAACTAACAAGCTTGCTTAAAAATGCAATGCCTTGAATTGGCTTTCAAAGCTTATTGGTTGTAATTACAAAGTATGATTGCTTAAAAAAGCAACTAGAAAAAGATGCTAAAACTTCATTTTGAGATGAAATTCAAAGAAATAATAAATTTTAAGTAATCCTATGACATAATGACAAATATTAAATGAAAACAAATCAAGTGAAAGTTTACATATACCCATAAAGAAAGATTTATAGCATGGCAAAAAAAGTGTTATAGAGTCAATTATGTGAATTCAAGCATTGTTATTTATATATAGCATTGCTACTTTTGATTTTGAGATTTTTTCTTCTTTTTTAGCTTCCTTTATTTAATGTCGTCACTACAATAAATCAACACTTATACCATGATTAAAATTGTGGCATAACATAAAAATTTCTTTGGCTATACTATTTAGCTACAGGAATACTAATTGAATAATCCTGTAGCACAGGTAAATATGGCAAGAAAATTACTATAAAAAATTACCACAAAAAAGATCATATGATATAAATGATTTTTTTTTACTGCAGGTTCACTTATGGTTAATAAATTCTTCTAATCATGAGTACAAATATAACAAATAAGGTACATCTATAGTTTATCATATTTTACCTCATCTCGCATTCAAACAAAGGTTTTTGGCTCAAAGAAATTAGTTTTATTATATTTTACTTCATTGAGATATGGAGGATTTCCTTTAATGCTTGGACTAAATCTTATAGTAAAATTGCTTGGTATGAATATTATGAGGTAGATTAATATATATATTCACTATAATTCATCATATTTTACTTCATCTCACATTCAAACAAAGGTTTTTGCATCAAAGAAACCAATTGTACACAATTTTACACCTTATCCCCTAATAGGTACTTAACGTGTGGTGCTAGTTTTCTATAGTGCGAGATTTATTTTTTCTCATCAAAAGTCATAAACTTGGCTTATGAGATATGGTGTTTTGGCCAAATTTCACTGTTTTAACCACTTTTTAATTTTTTTATTTTTATTATATTTTTAGGTTATACATAGTTATATCTTTTATTCTATGGTGGTGTTATAATTTTTAAAAATGTTTAGATAAGCTAATTAGATATGTTTTGGGTGATTTTTTATTGTGCTTTCCTATTTTGGTGTTTTTGTATTTCTATAGTCTACCTAATGTAATGCAACGTAGTGGTTATGTATGATTAGGGGAACTACTGCTAAATTATTAAAATTTGATTTTGAAATTGATAAGATTTTTCATTTATTATGTAAGAGTAGAAATAATAGCAGTTTTAGCATCTTCACCCTACATTTGATCCTTTACTCAATTATAATAATATGGCAAATAATAGGACTTTAAAGGAACTAGTTGCCCCTAATATTACTTACCAACCATTAGGCATTGAATATCCTGAACTCGATGCTAACTTTCAACTTAAGTCTGGTTTAATACATTTGCTTCCAAAATTTCATGGTCTTGCTAGGAAAGACCTTCATAAGCACTTGAAGGAATTTCATATGATATGCTTAACTATGAAGTCTCAAGGCATTTTAGAAGATCATATAAAATTGATGGCCTTTCATTTTTCCCTTGTTGATGCAGCCAAGGATTAACTATTCTACTTGCAACTAGGTTCTGTCACCTACTAGAATGACATGAAGTAGTTATTCCTTGAAAAATTTTTCCCTACTTCCAAAGTTGCTACAATTAGGAAGGAGATTTATGGTATAAAACAGCTAAATGGGGGGACATTATAAAAGTATTAGGAAAGATTTAAGAAATTATGTACAAGCTATCCTCACCATTAAATCAGTAAGTAACTCCTTATCTAATATTTCTATAAAAGCCTTTTTCCTATAAATAGAAGTATAATAAATGCAGCTAATGGTAGTGATTTGCTTTATTGCTCTTATTTGAATCTTTTTAGTTATTTTGAATATTTAAAATGCTTACTCAAATATCAATAGCATATATCGATAAAACAAATAAATTATTCAAGTAACTTTAGGGAATTAGATAAATTTAGGTGGAAAATATTATGGTTAAAATTAAAATATATATATATATATATATGTGTGTGTGAAATTAATGTCCAATAATAATTACAAATACTTGTACATTATGTGATTAAAAGGAGGACAATTTAACCAAACATTTCATATGATTGGAAAAATTGAATACAATATTTAATATAATATACAATAAAGTTCATTTAAAAAATATCTAATTATAAATTAATTTGAAGCATAAACTACAATTGGGGAAAAAGATGATTAAGGTAAATAAATATAAAAAATCTAATGTAATAGGACAATATAAAGGGATAAGATGCAATAATTGTAGTGAAATTTATATCTATATTAATTTGAATTTATAATTTTAAGAATTTAAAATATTTAGTTAGATATAAAAATAAATTATTCAAATAATTTTAAAGATTTATACAAATTACATTGAAAAATTAAGAGCAAAATAATAAAATATTTGTAAAGTTAACAGCCATAAAAAATAAAAAATATGTGATAAAGTAAATAAAAAAAAGGAAAACAGCACATAAGTGGTAAAATAATGTAATACTAGAACTAAAAATAAAATATATAGATAAATGATTCAAATAAATTCAATTTTAACTTATTTAAAAAATTTATTAAAATAAAAATAAAATATATCTTATTATGTTTACAATATAAATTATATAAACTTATTTAGATATATATTTTAAAATGATGTGACAACTAGTGTGATGTAGATATGTTGAGTGTGCATTTTTTAGAACATGATTTAAGAAGAGAAGAATGAATAAAAAACAATGAAAAAAGTAATTTATTCATAAATAAACAAGAAACAAAAACATTGAAATTTAAAAAATGCACAATTAGCTTATATGTGGACTATTGGCTCCCACATCATTTAAAAAATGATAAAATATGATTTACCTTTTTGAATTATGTATCATGTGCAAAAAAGCCTTTAGTTTTAAAGTAAAGATAATTTAACATCTAAACTATAGATAATGGGCAATTATCTCCCTTCACATCAAATTTTCATCTAAATTGACATCAACATAATAAGATATCAAATCTTCTTTATTAACAAATAAAGCTCCAATTGTGTCCTTTCTTCATCTTTTTATTTTTTTTTTTCACAATTAACTTGCATCCCACCCTTTCCTTGATTTCCTTGTTCATAGCCAAAATACAATAAAATGCAATTTTACAAATTATAAAGTAAAAAAAATGAGTTCTTTGGTTAAGGCCAATAATAATTAGTAACATCTTCTCATCCATAAGCATTAGGCTCGAGAAGTAAACAATATATCAATCCAAACCAATTAGTATTAAACTTAGATATGAATTATTAAAATAAAATATCAATTTTAAGTGATTTATTATGGTAATAAATAAGTTCAAAAAGTTGAATCCAACTAGTTAAGAACTTAATTTTCTATACTAGAGAAAACCATCACTCATGATTCAAATTTACATATTTGTTATGTGAAGAACATGATTATATATCACTTTAACTTAATTCAAATAATAAACATTTTAGGTTTCAAATAATTGAAGTAATTACATGACTATATTAATTTAATATCTTATCGTATTTCTATACATATATTAGTTTTAAAATCTCAAATTATTTTTAAAGAAGGAGATGAGAAAAAATAGAATACACATTAACTATGGAAGAGATAAAAAGATGAAGAAAGAACATAACTGAAACTTTATCTATGAATAAAGAAAAACTTTAAGATCTCATTGTATTGTCATTAATTTAGATTTGAACTTAATTTGGAGGGATTGATAGCCTACTAACTATAATTTAGGTGTTAAATTGCCTTTACATTGAAAATAAGGGTTTTTTGCATATGACATATAGTTTGAGAGGATAAATTATATTTTATTCCTTTTTTTAAAAAAGGTTATGTTAGCATTTTTTATTCTTTTTTAGATAGAGGAACCCAATTTTAGTGTTAAAAAAATGGAAAGGTAACATTATTCAAATTAAAAATAGATGGATCAAATTAAAACTTTAAGCAAAATTAGAGGATGAAACGTGTATTTTAATCGTTGATTTATATTTCACTTACATTCAATACAAACAAGCAAGGAGACCCATGTATTTTTTTAACATCATTATTATTTATATATTAATTTTTAATTATAAATTTAAATTTCAAAATAATTTTTTTTGCACTTTCTCATTTTAAATTTAAATTTATTATTTTATTTAAATAAATAAATAATTAAAATTATCATCATTGATGAAAATATATTAATTAAAAATAATAAATTATTCTAGGGAAAAACAATAAATTTATGCCTACTTAAGTTTCTTAAAGAGTCAAAATTAAACTATCATTTAAGAATAATTACCAATTAAAAATTACATAGTGATTTTATGCTTTAATTAAAATGATTAATGATATCTTAATTCTCATAAGCCACTTATTTTTATAAATTAATCAAATCATTAAAAATATATAAGATTCACATTTTTTATATATATTTCTTAAATTAAATTTTTAATATACTAATTTCTATAGTAACTTAGAGTATGTTAATCTTATTAAGGAAAAAATAAATTTTCTTACTTTCTTTTCCTTTTTATTCTCTATTTCTATATCTTCATAAACCATTTCCTTCCTAAATCATTTTCAATGTAAATAATAAACTTACATACTCTTTCATAAATTTATTGCTATTTTTCCTCATACTAAAAAATACATAGAAAAATCAACAATACCTAGACAAGAGAAATAAAAAGATGAAGAGAATAGTGGAGAAAGAAGGAATATGGTTTGGAAAGTACTTATATTCAATAATCCTCCCTTATACTCCTAATTTTTCACAATCTAATTTATTTCATAATAAGAGAAATTAAATAAAAGGGAACTCCAAAACATTTAAAAGGGAAAATTAAAATATAAAAAAATTAATAGAATAAAAAGTTTTGGACTAAAAACTTTGAGAGTTTGATAACATTTGAAAATGATTATATTTTTGACAATTTGAAAAGAAGCAAAGGAGTTAGAGAGACAACAAGACTATTGTTAAAGGCTTTACAATTGTTGGATGATAGACGTTGGCTAAGAACATCATTTCGGATGACAATGATTTTTTTTATTGAAATTTTTTTATTAATGTGTGTAACATTAAACCATTTTTTAAATTTTATAAGTTAGATGCCTTTAGCTACCACTAGAGTATAAGTATTGATGCTTTTCATTATTGATTGATTTTTTTTTTCATTCATGGTGGGGTAAAAACCAACAGCAGCTAATAGGCATCAACATGGAATAGCATTGACACTGAGGTTGGGTTCAACAAGTGACAAAGCTCCAATTTAGAGTTTGAAAATAAATTGAAAATAGGTAATTTCATAAGTGATGATTTTTCTAAGTTAGGAATAACCAGTAAGGAAGAATGATAACAGGAATAGGTAGTATAGGTATTTTTTTAATAAATTTTGAAAACATATTATAATAAAAGAAATAAAAGAATCTAACTGCTACAACCTAAATCCAATGGTGATTAATATGGAACTTGCTACCTAGTTTCCATTAGCCTAATCCAGTTTAATTATTATAATCTTGGATGATTGACTAAAGTATAAAACAAGAAAGAAGAAAACATTCAAGAAGAAAGGACATTTTATTTATTACTAATAATAAGATTTACAAAATACAAGAAAGTTAAAATTGCTTATATTTCTTTCAAGATGAGGATAAGCCACTTTAACTAGTCTAAAAGGGGATTCAATGTATAATTCCTTTATCCATAGCTTATATATAGAATAAAGCCCTAAAAGCTATTCTATCTACAAATATTTAGTGCTATTAAATAACTAAATCATAGAGCTTCTAGCAAATCTAACTTTGAAGAGGTGGTAGTAAAGGCTTAACCTATATATCAGCAAAATAAATTATAAAGGAATGAGACTAAGGTTCAGTAAGTAAATACTCCAATGTAAGCAAACATAACAATATAGTAACTTACCAACCAAACACACAAAAACATTCATACTCTTCATTTCAAATTCAAATAATCATAAAAGGCTTACTCAGGGCCATATCACTATAATTTTATCACATTAAATCATTCAATAATCTTAAGGTTTTAAATTCATATCATAATGCATAATTTAACAATAGATAAAATACATACATCCTCTTTGTGACTCCTAAGTCATGCTTATACCTTTTACAAGTTATCCATTCTTATACTTCCTTGATTAACCTTATACTTTCCATAAGCTTAATACCAAGAATTAGGTATTCAACATTCATATCATCTCCCTCATCGCATTTCTCATACCATAAGCCTAAATATATTCTTATCATATTCTCATAACAATGTCATGCCTTAATTCATAGCTACATATCTTACTTCATTGTATAATTATATAAATAAGATCAATTATATCATAAATCATAGGGAACATTATTACTAAATCTTATTTTATCTCATGGGCAGCATAACATTTCTATTCTTATTGTATATCATGTGGCATAACATTTAGAATTCTTATTTCATGTCACAATTTCATGCTACTAACTCAAGTTATCACATTCTATTTTATCTCAATGTTTACAATTATTTCATCCCATATTGGACCTTTACATAATATGATAACATAATGTATACTGGGTATAGTCACTTATTGGACCTTTACATAACATAATAACACACAATATACAAGATATAATTGACTATAAATCCAACTATAGGAGCCTTGAGAATAATTTTAGAATCCATAGTTAATTATTAAGGTCTTAAAATAAATTTAGAGGTCAATAGTCAATTATAAAGCTCCAAAAAGCATATTAAAGGTCTATAATCGACTACATAGTCGATTATCAACCTCTAAAAAGTAATTTAAGGCTAAATAGTTGATTATGTAGTAAATTATGCTCTCCCTAGATTGTATTTTTAAGGGCATAGTCAACTATTGCATAAAATTTTGCAATTTTTTTTGAACTTTTTACTATTTATCTAGAAAATTCAACCACATAATGCATTTATTATCTAACCAAACATCATAAGGTCATTAATATAAGCTAACATCATAACATTAATGTTATTTCCATCAGTTAATCAAACATATATCATCAATCAACATACTTTTCAAATATTTTCATCCAAATTCTATAATAAATTAAAATATACCATTCAAACCTAGATAAATCTAACAAACTGAGATGAAATATTCATTCACCTAGTATATAAAGAAATGCTAAGAAGTTAAATTTGATGTTCTTTAACCTTAATCATACTAAAATCAAATATTTCTTTGAGTTAATGTTCCATTCCCCTTTAAAAACAAACCAATCTCTTTCTTCTATAAAACCTCAAGTAGAAGAGGTGGTAATCTAACAAAGATTAAGTTCTTATCTTAATCAAATGAAAAAATTAAGGAGAATTACAACTTATCTTGCCAATTTGATAAGAGAAAGAGGAGAAAAAGTTAAGAGAATAGGGTGTAAAGGTTAAGAATTTAAGAAAAATGAAAAAGCAAAGATGAGAGTGATCATAAAGTAAGAATAGTGTCCTGAAGCATTTTTTAAAATATTCTTTAAGTCTTTTCTTTACTTACGTACTCATTCATAATAACTTAAAACCTCATCCTTTATTACTTTATTAAATTTTCCTCATATATTTAAGCAAAATATTCTAGGAATTTTAATTATTTTTCTTATAAAATAAATTTCAAATTACTATATTTTAGACAAGTGTAACACTAGAAGAGGATCATTCTTAACTTTTTTTTTGTCAAACGGACTAACATGTCTCAAAACAAGAATGAAAGTCTATATAATTTTAGTAAACTATAAGAGATGTTAGTGTATTTTACTCTTATATTATTGCACAATATTTATATTTTATACATTAATAATGTATTATTTTTTAATATACCCCTTATATATATATATTTCCTTGACAACTTTTAAATTCTTAATCTGCACATACAAAAAGGAGAGACAAATCGATATACCATTGGATCTCACCATTAGATTTCATTCATCCTATGTTGTACTGCGCAGATAAATGAAACCTAATGATAGATAAATGAAATCTAATAGTTTAAAGTATTGATGTGCCTATGTAATTAGTGCGCCATAGTCATCACCCATACAAAATATACTATTTTGTAAAAATATGGATAAGATGTGAGTTTAGAAGATTGTCTCTAGTATTTTTATTTTATGTGTGCCATATATATTTTTGCACTAAACTCATGATAATTTACATTTGAAGAAGGTTTAAAGAATCATTTCAGTACAAGAAGTTAATAATATAAGTATATATTATTATATTTTTATTTTAATAGGTGTTTAATGCATCATCAAATGGCATAATCGTCAGATAGAATAATTTAATTTGATAAGTTTATTTTATTGTATCGATATAAAATAAAATTATCACTTCTCTTTAAATATGTTATGAGTTGATATAATAAAAGTAAAATTTTAATCTTCTTTTCATAATTTTGATAAGATAGCATTGTGAAATAAAGTGAAAAATAATTTATGATAATAAGTTACAAATTGGTTGTTGACCACTATCATCCAATATTATTACATATCATCAATAATCATCATTTATTATTGAGAGCATAGGATTTTGTAAGACAGATTAAATTTGTTCAAATAAATATTTGTAGTATTATCTATATTATACACGTGTGATGTATCTCTTTCTTTCAATATTCCATCGTACACTAACCTGTCCAAACTGCCCTTGCCGTATCATATAATACTAAGATCTATTTTATTATATATTTTGATTTTGATTAGCAAAATTTTATAACATAATAGATTAATGTTAAAAAGAATTTTTTTTACTTGCCAAAACTTAATAATATGGAAATTCTTATGTGTTACAGTAATATTAGAAATTTTTGACACCTGTATTAAGCCTTATCCTGACAGCCTAGTGAATGGGAATCAAAACTTAACACCTCCCGCTTTTATTCACTCTCGGACCCGTCAATGATTTACGGTCTCTGCCAATCAGGAAACTGCAGTGCCGGCAGCAACAGCCTCAATTTCCTCCCACGTGTCCTTTTCCATAAAAGTTCAATGAAACCTCGCAACCCAACCAATCAGGACACGGGAAAGCTTTGTCTCGAGATCTGTAATTAAGACACAAACACGAATTGACGGCTTAAATACCAGCACGACGGGCTCCACATATGCTCGCATGTATGCAGATATAGACAGAGCAAACGACGGGAGTGACAGAAGCTTCGGAGGCAAGCTTCCTTCTTCCTTGGCCACCCTATACAAACCAAAAACCCCTCGTTCTGAGACTGTTACTGATATTGCAAAACCCTAACACTCCCTTCTCTCCCATTCATGGGAGAGCCTCAACTTCCAAAAGTGAATTCACCTCCAACCCTTCCACCAGGTTATGGATTTTACCCTTCGGAGGAGCAACTCCTCTGCCGCTACCTCACCGACAAAAACTGCGTCCCGAACGATCACCAAAATCGAAACTTCTGTGGCTGCGATTTGATCAGAGAGCTTGACCTTTATGATTATGATCCTTTTGAATTGCCCGATATGGCTTGCTTTTCCTATGGTTACGGCGGAAGGAGGAGGCATTGGTACTGTTATACGGTGAAATACGTGAAGGCCAGTAGAGGGAAGAGTAGGAAGGTCCGAAGTGGATATTGGAAGCGAATGGGAATCGTTAAGAATGTTTTGAGCGGTGATGCGAACATGTTTTTGGGAACAAGGACCACTTTCGTTTTTTATTTGGGGAATTCGCTTAAAGATGCCACCAGGACTGATTGGACTATGTATGAGTATGCATTGGATAGCCATCGTAAGGTACGTACTTGGGTTCAATTCTAATAATTTTTTGTTCGCATGTGCTTCACAATTCAATTTATATTTCGAACCTCGACAGGATCAATTGCTGCTTACGCCGAAATTTTAATTGGTACATGAATATACTGTTGTTGATTTCCGGCCTTTTTACTAGAGATTATTTTGGCAGCTTCCTGGTTCTCTGTGTATGGATAAATGGACAAATCTCAATTTAGAATTAATTGTGCAATAATTTTAGTCCAAAACTTAGGTAAATTAATTCAGTATCCTAGTTTGGCACAAATATTGAACTTGTGGTTGGCTACTTTTCATTCTATTGTTATAATGGCTTATGGTAACTTTGTACGTGAAGAGATAACAAACTGATTTTCTCCCTGAACTGATCACCTACGTACAAGAGCTACTATTTAGTATGTCTTTGCAGAAACTGAAAGCTTTAGTTATGTGGGGGTCTTAGTAATATGCCTTCCTTGTTCGACCATAGGTTTCTAAGAATGATATTTCAAGATTGTTTCCTAAGCCTTATTTATTTATTTATTTTTGGGGGGGTGGGGGGAATAGAGCAGGGGCTGGGTGGATTTTTGAGGTGGTAAATTCATAATCTAATATCTATGACAAATCATAAGGAAATTCTCCTTCTGTCTTCAGCAAATTGGTCATCACGAAGATGGAAAGAGTACTCTGCTTTAATTCACTCATTTATAATTCACTTGGCACTCTGTCAGTTACTCCATTCTTGCACTGCCTCTTTATATCTTTTTCCTGGCAGTCTTCTAATCTTTTTTCAAAAAATATCAATCTTAATTTCAAAAGCTTGCCATCCATAGAAAAGCATAAATGTTGCTGCAAATGGTTGCTTGTGTTATAAATGAATCTTGAGATGCTCCTGCTCTACCAGTATAGTGTGATTCCTTTGTGGTGTATCCACCAGACATGATAACTATAAGGGTGATATTAATTATGCTAGTGCTTAGGAGACCTTATGGTGTTTGGTTAGTGGTTACATTTCTGGGATTCGTATTTGTGAATAAAATTGTTACTTGTCTTATCAATGGATGAGGAGCTCATACCTTTATTTCAATGCAGACTTCTTTTGTCCTTTGCCGTGTATTTGTTAAATCTCGTCATAGGAAAAATGTATCAGAGCTTGCTCTGAGTTCTTGTGCAGAAGAAAGTGATTCAGCAGTACGTCACATCAGTATTCAGCATGATGGATACCTTGCACCTGATGCTGTTGATGCTAAAACCTGCAATGACAGCTCTATTGACAGAAAGAATGAGATTTCAGTATGTCCTCTGGGACATGCTAGTGAATTAGATGAACATCAGGTCATGACTGCTCCTGCTACTGTTGCTACTTTCCCATGTACTCCCACTCCTCAGGGAAGTCAACAGGTAAATTGTAATCAACTTTGTTCTTTTGATTTCATCTCGTGTTGTTGCTAATACATGAATTTCTGAGAAGCTATTCTTTATTTTTATTTGCTTTATGCCTACTGTTTGATCCTATATTGTCTTTGTCCTTGAATTACTGCCGTTAGGGCTTATGCGTAACGAGTATTTTTTGTTGAAGCCATATACTTCCTTCGTAATTTTGTGGATTACTTCTATTTCAAACTTCTAGATTGGGTACTAGACAGTGGCTATTTGACATGGAATTCAGACATTACATTACTATTGCAAGAAAATATTTCTTTAGTAAGTAAAGTTATCGCAACTGATGCACATGTTAATTTTATTTGGCCTTGGATGGTTATTGATATTCAGTTTTTCTATAAACTAAACACCTCAAGTTTGAACACTTTTTAATGTTAAATTGTAATTGAGTGATCTTCAACTCTAGAAGAGTAACACTGCTTGCAAATTGTTTGGCCTTATGAGGGTCTCACAAGGCCTTTTATCTGGGTACAATTGCTGAATTAGCTGCCTGGAAAACCCTGCCGAGATGACCTGCCTTCTGAGGCCAATCCATGAGCAAGTAGCATTGCTATTTACTCCTCCTTTTTATAGGAGAAATGACTTTTACTGGTTGATGGAGGTCTATGCCGCTTGAGAGTATATAATGTGTCATTCCATGTCTTTCTGTTTAATATTGGGTAAAAAAATATGCTAGATTACTAAATCCTTTTTGCTTTGAATGATAACCAGGGAAGGTGTTCTGGTCTTCCTGCTGGTGATGCAATGTTTGTGGAAGCTGTAACATCTCAGCATCATTTACTTTCCATTCTGGAGGAGGATTACATAGAGTTGGATGATCTTATATGAAGTGGTTAGTTTCAAGATAATGCTAATGTTGATCGCAGTATAAAATACAAGCAGAAACAACTGTATTTGAAATGGGGTACTAACCCAGCATAAAAAACACAGGAAAGGGATGGAGAATGTTAACCTTATAGCCATCAAATGAGAAAACATACTTGTGGATGCGAAGTCGAGGCACATGTTATGGAAGGATCACTATGTGTATCATTTGTCTCTTCATGCTGCCATTTTCCCCTTCCTGCAAGGCAAATTGCTCAACATGAATTAAGGATTTGTGTTACTGTTAAATACAGTGAAAATGAGTTGTATAGTCTCTACGACGTTAGATATTGGATAAGGTAGCTTGAATCCAAGGCAAAAAAATATATTATCGGTCCTAATTCATTATAAATCAAAAACATGGATATAATCCTCTTTTCCTGAATAATTAAGCAGGGTCACATAAGAGACAGCAAATCAATCCTTATGTCAAAATAAGTTCTGGTGATGGCTGCCGAGTCGCTAATATTTTGGAACAAGCTCGCTGACTCGTCCCCCATCAACAAATTTAATTTCAGAGCCCGAGTCTTTTTTACCCCCCCCCCCCCCAAAAAAAAAAAAGGCAGCTGGGTGTCATCGAAGGCCGAGAAAATAACCAGCCCGAGCCCCAAACATAATAGAGTATATAGGCTTACCATTTACTGACCATCAGATTGGTGTAATGGATGCTTTCGATCTTCGCCATCGACAGACAACATTGGGGCTCGGCTCCCCACCCTCCCCGAAAAAAAAAAAAAAAAATGTAAATAAGTACACTATTGTGGGTCTCTTCAGAAATGGTAATCTTTAATACGATATAATAGTTTTATATGAGCATGAAGTATTTATATGAATACAAATTGAATTTATACAAATTTGAATCGTAAATGAATTAATCCATTTAACAGATTTAATAAACAAGTTGAATTAGAATTATAAATAAATTGATGTATTAATCTATTTAAAAATTTATACAAAAATTTTTAAAAATATTATTTGAAAAATGTTTAATAATTAAATTAAACTATAAATACTTTTATAGAATTAAAATATAAATTCATACTTTAATAAAATGACAAAAAAGTGTAAAAAATCATTTTATCAATGATTAAAAATAGTTTTTAAAAAATAATAAGTAATCAAATTTAATAAATAAGTTTATAATATAAATTTTATTAATTCAAACTCTTAAACAAATTATATGGGTTAACCCATCTTAATATGTTTAATAAGTGAATTGATAAAATATAATTATTATTGTAATTGAGATCAGATTGAAGTTATTTGAATTATTATTAATATTTGACACAATACCAATCCAACATATAAATATGAATTATCACACCTATTGCTATCTCATCCAATCTTCCTCTTTTTTACTATCATTTCTAACTCTGTTTGTTGTTAGATCCAAACTATATTTTCTTTAAAATTTGACGTGAAAAAATAACTTTAGTCTTTGGAATATTATCATTTACTAATTAATGTTTTCCATTCTTATATGCACAAAACACACCTTTAATTATTCTTTTGAATTGTTGGTTTACTTAACAATCAAGATGATAGCAAATTAACTTTTTGTTGTTGAACAAATGATTTTACATCATTATCAATATCATTATAAACAAAAACTGCTAGGCGTATTTGTCTCTTCTGTGGCCCCATTGGAGTGTTTGTGGGTTTCAGATGTCTGACTTTGATTTTTACTCGTTAGGCCTCCATCTTGTTATTGATGGCTAGTTTCTTTCAAAGAGAAGCCATGTCCTGAGTTATCTCTTCGGTTGATCATGCCCAAGCACCTCAGTTATGGAACATGTGAAGCAATCTTTGCTCCTCTCCAAAGGTTTTTGACCTCTCTAATCCTTATGTGCAATTGTGGCTTCCTAACTTTTGTTGCCTTTCCCTACTATCCCTTTCTTGCATTTACCAAAACCGAAAAATGAAACATATTGCATGTGCATAATCATTATAATGTATGTATATTATTATACAACTTACTTACTAATGCAAGATGCTCACCCCAGTCTGTCATCTTTGAACCTGACCCTTTTTACATCCTATGCCGCTTTTATCTCCACATTCATTTCCCTTATTTAGTGATTTATGCTTTGTATTTCTCGCTATAATAATTACTTCTTCATAATTGTCTTTGTTTTTATTATAATATATTTTTATTAAAATTTCAAAGTTAGTTATTTCTCCAAACTGTTGACGGATGATACATTACATGAAATAACTCCTAATTTTTTTAACCCTAATTTTTTTACACTACAACTCTTAAATAGTATTTTCAAAATATAAAAAAAGGCCATTGCATCTAATAGAATCTTAGTACAAGCCTAATCAACTTATTATAGTAGCTATTAGTTAATTTAATTAATTTTTAACTGATTATATTATCTAACTTGATTGATTGATAATATTAATTATTTAAATAATAATATTTAATAAATTAAATTATCTATTTATTATTAGTTATTTACATGTAAAATGGTATATAAAGATATAAGTATATTTTATAATTTATTTGAGTTTATTATTTTAATTTAATAATATTTTAAATTTTATATATTGCTTATTAAATTAAAATTTCTTCCAAGATATATATTATGCTACTTTATAATTGATTAAATTATTCTTCAAAGAATAAATTATAACTTATTATAATTATTTACTTTTTAAAAGATAAATATATTTGGGTGCACTAGCTTATTAGGAAGAAAAAAAACTTTATAAATAAATATTCGATCTCATCAATAAATTAAAAGTTAACATTTCAAGCAACTTGTTGCATTAGCTTATTATGAAGGGGAAAAAACCTTTGTCTTGATAAATTTTATAGAATAGTTTATAACTTATTAATTTTTTAAAATTTGTTTGAATTTTCTTAATTAGTTAATAGTCTCTTATGTAAATAAATATTTGATTTATACTCATTAATTTGATATAAAAATTTAGAAATTAAATAAGTAAAAAAATAAAGATATCATATTATAAAATATAATTAATTAATTTTTAGATAATTATATTCTTATTTTAAATAAAATAAATAAGTATATAATTTTATAAAATATAATTAATAAAATTTAGATAATATATTCAGTATATAATTGATTGCATTAATCAATACAAAAAAATCATTATTTCAAATGGAAATTTTTCACTAAAATTTTAAAATTTATGATAAATTTGTGACATAAAAAAAATCATCATTGAAAATAATTTCTTGATGGAATTTTCAATTAAGTATTCTTGCCGTTCAAAATTGTTGTAACATTTTAATAAGTGAGAATCTTTAATTTAAATGATGATCATGTCTGAAATGAATAGATAGAAGGTTTGTCAATTTTGAGGATAGATCATTACACCTGTTTTCCTATGTTCACAACTTGGGAAAGATGACTAAATACATGTTATTGTCTGTATATAAATTATTTGGGTTGACTTTAGCTATACATTGGTAATGTAATACTTAAATATTGTGATATTTAAAGTACCATAACAATGACTTTAACAACAAATCAAGTAGAATTTTAAGATAGAGAGAGTTTGGCAAATTAGTTGTTTAAAGGGAAGAGTTCCTTGACTCATTTCCATAAATAGGTTGATGCAAGAACTTTCATGTATTTTGTTTTAGGGTTAACATAAAAGGATTAGACACCAAAATAAAAGATAATAGAGGTTAGGAAATCCCAAATACTTTATAAGGATATAAGTTGAATCCCTTTACCCTATATGGGTGCATATGAGATAGGGTTCTATGAACCTCAAAGTTCGATAGATATGTGTATAATTGTCATGAGTGCTACAAAGCATCTTATTTACTTGCTTTAACTACTTGACCTAAAAATAATAAGAATAAAAGCTATAACTTAAGGATATATCAATTTGTGGATAATGAAGTTAGTAACTTATTAATTTAGTGGTGATATGTGAGTACGTAAGAGATTATGAATGTATAAGAGTGACCAAGTAAGCATATAAGAAGTATTGTGATATACGTGAAAATACTATAGCAATGAGACATAATTGGTAGTTTTAAAGGCTACACTTCTAGGATTGTTAAAGTAGATAACTAAGTAAGAATAACTTATCAATAAAAGTGTAAGAACTATAAGTTACTATTGTCATTAAGGTAAGATGAACGTATTAAAAAGGATAGTCAATATGTACATAGAGATATAAAAACTTTTAGGTCAGATTTAACTATCTAGAAGGACATCTAATTAGTTCAACAATTAGGTGAGCAATATCAATTGTGAGTGTGTATGGTTAACCAAAAATGTATATTAGTAAAAATATGTATAAAGTCACAAATCAAATTTTAGGGAAAGTTTAAAGGATAAAAGTTAGGAAAGAATAAGGAAATTCAAATTAATACATTGTAAGTTATTTTAACTATAGTAATGCATACATATTCCTTGTAAGATACAAATATGATATCTAGCCTTATGAGATTAAGAAAGTTGAAGGTGTTCATAGTAGACTTAGTTGAGCTAAGAAAGCTGACTACTTGAAATCTTTAAGGTGCGATAACTAGAAAATAAAATAATATTTATGGCACAACAAAATAGATAAAGAATAAATGTTAAAATTATCATGTGAACAAGTCAACAATAATTGATTAAAGGACTTGCCATGACATTTTTATGGGAATAAATGTAGTGAGAAATGATATTAGTCTTGAGAAATAAAAGATTAATGTTTCTATGAGATCAAAGAATATTACATTTAGGAAATTATGGATGAAATTTAATTAAAACTAATTAGGCAACAAACTTGGAATCCATGAAAGAATGGTATAAATACGACTAATAGATTTTCAGGTAATCCACCATAAATTGATTAAAATGGAGGAAAACAAAATTTATACATTTCGGATTAAAGCATAAAAAGGGGTGCAAGTAAATAGACTTATATAGGTTAAAGGTTATGCCATGATAGTTTCATGATAAAGTTGGTAGGTAAGAATAAGTAAGATAATTACTAGTATCAAATAGATAATGGTTAAGTATAATCTTAAGGAATAAAAAATGCATATGATTGAGTAGGACTATGAAGATTTAAGAATAAATTCACTACATTAGGAAATTATTTTAGTATAATCTAGCAAGATAAGTAAGTTCTAAGGTACTGATAATTTGGAATTTAAAGAAGTTAACTTTATCTCGAATTAGAATACATGCATTGAAAGTACTTAAGTAGTTTTTTTTTTAAATTTTAAGTCTTTGTGTGTTAGAAATATCAATAGGATTCATTCTAAGAATCTATATCATATAAAATCTTATATTATTAGAATTTTGATGTTAATTAGTACTAAGATGGATATCTTTTTAAAAGATAAGATTAGGACGTATTGTAAGCAAATAGAGTTGCATTTAAGTTATTCTTTATGATAATTGACTTAAAGATAGGAGTTTTATGATGATGAAGTAAGTTTACCAACTTTAACAACATGTATAACCATTAAAAGCTTAGCCCCTTTGATTACTAAGATGATTATGAATCAATGAGCTAAATAACTCGGTATAACAATATTGTGTATTACATTATCATAGTTTGAAATGTACTATTATCTATTAAATGGTACAAATGGCACTTGTTAAGTAGTATAACTAAATATATAACCTTTGGGAACCATTGTTTAAGGTTTTATATAGCATTATGACATTAACTAAGTCTTAATTTTATAATAATTCAAGATACTTGTATTTTCTTATGAGTCAATTGATTGAATGACTTGTATATGTACCAGTACTAACAATTTACCTTTATTGTGCTACTTTCACACTGTGTATTATTATTATTGTTGTTGTTGTTATTTATGTTATAGATAATATTATTATGTTATGACCTTTTAAAATTTTATTTTATGTAAGAATAATAAAAGTAATGAAAAGAAAGTTAGGATAAAATTTACGTAAGAAATAATTAATTATTTAAATGAAATTAAAATGAAAATTTAGTGTGAAAATAGTTAAGAAAAATAAATGCAGCGAAGTGTTTATTTAAAGGCTAAATATGCTTCGAGTTGAATAATTAAGTGTAAAATGAGATTTATAACACTTTTTCAATTTTACCCCTACTTTATTCAATTTTTACCTTTAAATTTCACCCACTGGCCTTTATTTTTCTAAAAAATCCTCCAATATTCCTTTGCTTCACTCTTTTCATCTCCCCCTCTCTTCCTTACATAAAAAGCACAAATATCCAATCATTACTTATATTTTTCCATCTAAGTAAGGTAAGACATATTCTTAACATTTAAAGCAAAAGCAGTTTACCAAGAAAACAATTCATTAAGAAAGATGAACTATAAAGAGATTCAATAGATTATCGAGTATTGACTAATATATATAATTAGAAATCTATGAATGTTTCAAAGATATGTCTTAAAATATATTTGAATATACTTCCGTTTATGGTTAATACTACTAGCCATATTACTATAAACCTAACTTGCCTACTCAAAATTGACAGTTGGATTACTTCAGCTTATTCACTATTAAGAATGTAGACCATATTCTAATACTAAACTTGTCACAAGCTAAATCCATTTGTGACCAATGTAAATTTCACTACTTGGTTTCCATTAACTTTAGCATGTTTACACTAATTTTACCTAATAAAAATTTCTCTATTTTCATGATAACTCAAAATTTATGATAAATTTTATAAAAAAATAGACAAATATTTTCTGAAGGCCATATGCCTTAAATCATATAATATGTAATGTTCCAAATTCGATAACAACACAAAATATGCACAATAATACATAGCCTCAACACATATGATATTTATATAAACAAAATTAAACTTCACTCTTAATCTAACTATCAAAATCTTTTCACAAGACAGTCTATGATCTCTATAGAAGTGACAAAGATCTAATGCACTAATTTTAATTTAAAAATATTAAAAATAAAAAGAATGAGTTATGAGAACTCAATAAGCATATATTTGTTAGCCTATTATAAATTTCAAATTATTAAAAATAATTAGATACTAATTAAATGATAAAGGTAGAAAATAATTATAAACTCTATTTCTAGATTTTTTGCTCTAGGTACCAAGCTTTTAGGTAATGTACTCACCTGCATGTAACTTAAGTTTTCCATTTTTCATCACAATTCATAATAATCTCAATCATTCAATTTACACCATATCACATACAACTTATTTTTAATAATTATCAAACTTTCAAGTAGCTAACAAAGCTTAATCACAATTAAGTCATTACAATCACATCAAATAGAAAATTTCAAGGATACCTAGATATCGATCCCACATTGCAATACATAACTTATAATAAAATACATATATCTGCATTTTAACTCCTAGATTGACATTATATACTTCACAAACTTTTTATTCTTATCCCTTTAAAGTTTGCTTATGCCTTTCATAAATATATTATTAAAAAGTATCAATCTGATATTCTTAACATCATCTCTAACACCTTTCTCACTTTAAATGCCACTGATATCATAATTCATAATACTGTCTCATACACTAAAGCATAAGCTTTACTTAGCACAATTATAATCTAATTTCAATATAAAGCAGAAAGTTAAGTCATCCTTATGAATTAATATTAGAATATGTAACAATATGCAATAGTGCGACCATGCTTTTTTGCATAGTTATAAACATTCATTCACTATATACATTATAAAAGTATAAAATGTTTCAAATTAGCCATTTCACACCTTTCTTGTGTAGCCATAACATAATACTAATGACAATCTATAAAGAATATATATGTATATATATCAGAGTACTCAATTGCTTAATTGAATATCATTGTGAAGTACATAATTAGGAATAACAATAGGTCAAGTTTACCCAACAAGAACTAAATTCACGAAAGACTTGAAATATTGAATTTATTTTTAAACCAAAAACTTGATAAGAGTTAAATGGGTAAGACTTGATAAGATCCATTTAGACTAAAATAGATTGCTATTATATTTTTAAATTAATTTTAAAATATATAAATTTGACAAAATTAAGCATATGATCTTTCAAACTTTAACTTTTTTTTATTTGATTACTGATTTTAATATTTTACATTAAATTTTTTATAAAACATAAGATTTTTATAGAAAATCTAAAGAAGGGATATAATATGTGTATTTACATATATGTATATCTTTATATTTTTCATTGTGATTTTTATAACTATATAAATTACAATAATTATAACATGTGATAATTACATAAATTAATAAAAAATTATTTTTTTATCGATAATAATTATACTTAATAATTTTGAATGATTATATTCATTTCTCATTCATATATATTTTTATTTTAACTTATCTATACAATTCATATTAGTTTTAGGATAAATATGAGTTGTGTCAATATTGAATTTATCAAATAAAGGTTATACTAGATCAATTCATAGATAATTATTTAAGGTATTCTTATATTGTATAAATTAATATTATATAATAATAAATCTTATGTTGAAATATTTTTATAATTTAATATAAGTTCCAGTATTTTAATATTATTTTATGATAAATAAAATATTTTAATATTATTTATCTTAAATAAATTATCATAATGTCCTTATATATATATATATATAAGATAATAATAATTTTTATATAATAATAGGCTAATTATAAAATATATTATTCAAATAGATTTAATATAATACCTAAAAAAGATATATGATCTATTGAATATTTATAAAAAAATAAATTCATATGTTATATAAATTAATATTATAATAAATTTAATATGATATCTAAAAAGGACCCAAGACCCATTGAATATTTAATGGATAGATCCAAACCTAAATTATTAAGGAGCATGTTTAATTTAGATAAAATTCATTAGGTAAATATTTATCGATTTGGGTAAAATTTATTGAGTCTGAATATTTTTATCATCCATACACATGACTACATATATCAAAATTTAGCTTTCTACTCACTAGTATTTTCATATCATGTAATTATATTTCTAAGATATTATACATGAAGGCATAAGTGATTAATGGAATTAATAAATGAAAATATGGAATATAACATTCAATTGACAATTTTTGTAACATATTATTTTAGAGAGGATATATATTCACCTGGTATTGCCTATACTTTTCAAGAAATCCTAGAATGTCCAAGTTCATCCTTTCTTTATCTTCCTACTTGCAATGTTTATGAAGATAAATTATAAATTAATATGCATTACTTATTTCCTTCCCAAATCTCATAATTCCAAATTCAATTCACAATATACAAATATTCTAAATCATTAGCTACTTATATTTTATAATATTAGCTTTTAAATTTAAAATATGTTGCAATATAAAGATTTTTGAATCATGGCCATAATAGTAAAAATATTAAAACTTAATGCTACAAAAAGATTCTATTTGCTTCACTCTATCATTCTATATTATCACTTTTTTATATTTTTAAGATTATTACTTAGAAATTGAAGATTTTCATAAATAAAGCTTTCTCTAAATTAAGTGTAAAATAATTAAAATATTAAAACTTTACACTCTAAGAGGCTTAAATTCTATTATATTATAAGATTATACATTTAGTTCTTAATATATTCAACTTCATTTTAGAGAAACCAAATTTCACATTTCAAAGACTTTTTCTTGGATCAAAACCATTTAAGCATAAATATTAAAACTTGATGATTTAGGCATGGTCTAAAGATGAATAACATAACATTCTTATATTTCTCAAGTTGTATAAAAAGTCATTTTCCTTTTCTCAAGTTTATGTCATCCAAAAATATTAAAGTTAATAATATAAAAAGACTTTAATCATACTATCAAATCATTCTATAGCATGAAACTCTTATTTTTTAGAAGCATCATCATATATATATATTAAATACAAATAAAAATGAGTTTTTTAAAATCAAGTTTGAGTTATTTAAAATATCAAGTTATAATACTCTAAGGAGACTTTAATCATATTATCTTAATACTCTATAACATAAATTTCTTATTTTTCAAAGTTATTGTCAAGTATCTTAAAACTTACACAAATGAAATTTCTTAGATCAAGCATTAAACTAACGAAGATGTTAAAGTTTAACAGCATAGATCAACTTACCCTATCTAAAATGGTCGATTAGAGCTTTATGACAACAAGAAAGCATTAGAACTTTCGCAAGGGGCCAAAGGCCTTACTTTAGTTGTATATTTCACCATGATCGATAGCTACTTTCACTACATCTATGCCATTACTAGTGGTAGATGACGTGTGCAAAGGCAATACTATAAATGACTATCGTACAGTGGCTAAAGGAGGTTGCATTCAATGCCAAATAGAGAGGGAGAAAGGAAAAATAGAGAAAGAAAAGAAAGAGAATGGGAATGGTGAGAGAAAGGAAAGAAAGGGAAAAAGGTTAAGGGTTTTGATCCAATGTTTCTTGGTGTACTATAAGTTCAAATCCTATTAGATCCTATCCTTTGATCTTCATTCAATTCAATCTTAACCATCTATTTTCTTTTTAAAATTTCATATTTTATAAAACTTCCCATTTCTACTAAAATTTTAAAATCTTAACTTAAATATCTTAATATCTATATAATTATTAAGAGAATCATTTATATAATCATACATATATTCAAAATTCATCACACTTTAAATTTCTATATTCTCAATAATTTACAAATTTAGGGATAAAAGTCATTCACCATAACTAATACATATATTTCATAAATTTTACACTTTCAACTTTTATATTTTTCAATAAATGATTATATATAAAATACTTTGATAATGTTTTCATTAAATAGAATTATCATAATATTTATTAGGTCAAAATTTAAAACATCTATATCTCACTTTAGCATTATAAATATAATTTAACTATACTTATTAATTAAAATAAATATTTCAGAGCATAAAACTTTAAATATTACTTTGAGGTGTCACATATGTAAATCATACATGATATTTTTTTAACTAGCCTAGTAATATTTTTAATTATTTTATTATGATTATCTAGTTCTTTCCTAATTGTAAAAGAAAGGCACACTTTTACATACCTATAACATAAGCAGCCAAAGAATTTAATATGGATTTCAAGAAAATTAAGTATTTAGAGGTGGTTGTATAATCAAGAAAATAAACAGTGATAGTGATTATTTTCATAGTATCCTCAAAGCAATTCCTTACTTTTATATCCATAATAACAATGTTTATCCTTACAACCATTATTAGTGAACCTTTGTAGAAATACTTGTTCTTTCTTGCTATGGATATTTTTAGATTCATTTCATTGAATTAGCAATATAAAAAAGAAATATGTCATCTTTGTTTTTTTTTCAAAATGATAACACACAAGTGGCTACGAGAGGATAATGGCTTCGAAGCAATAATTTGTATTTTAACAGTTGATGATCAAGTAGCATAAGCGTAGTGTCAATGTGTTGTTTGAAAGTTAGCGATTTAAGGTTTTCATTTTTGTTTTAATATGTATAGGCCTTTGATATAAATTTTTTACATATATATTAGAATTTATTGATATTATTACCTTTTTACTTAATATAAATAAAATATCAATATTAATTTTAATTTATGAATTAATTTTGTTTCATGAAGTTTAATTCAAGTACTTGATTGTTGACAGAGTTTAAGCTTTATAAAATTTAATTACGCAAGGTGTTCACTGTTTAGATTACTACAAAAAATGAACAATATATTAGCAAAATGCATAGCATTAGCAATAACATTTTAAAGAAGATGCCACTAATTTTTCAAGAATTTCCTAGTTTTATGATGGATTTACTAACAGTCTAAAATTAGTACAAATTTAGCATTGAACTCAATTTTGCAATCAAAATATTTGTTAATTTGTATTTTAGTGGTGGAGATTCTGTCAATATCTATAAATTTAGCAATGGATAAATATGTTACTAATTCCATTCCATTGTGTGTTTCTTTTATCGTTATCTTACCAAATTGGAATAGATTTAGTGATAGATAACATTAATACGTCCTTAATTCAATTACCAACACATTGTTTACCTATGCCTTCTTTTTCATCACTAGTTTTATTGCTAATTTTTTTACTAATGGAATTTTCCTAATTAGTGATGTATTTTTCGTCGCTAATTAGTGTTTTTTTATAATGTGTAAAATAATTAATAAAAGAATAATTAAAAATGCTGTAAAGTAAAAATTAATTTAGAGTGAGCATGTAAATATGTGTAAGATTTGGCACTTTTCCCTTTTTTGCCTTTAAGTCCCCTTTTTTCTTTTTTTCCCTTCTTCCTATGCTACCTATACCTTCATTCCCTCACCTACTCTTAACATATATTCTTCCTTTTCCTCTTATTTCTAAAGGAGTATCATTCCACTTTCTTGATTCTTAATTTTCCATTTGATCAAAGCAAGGTAATGAATTCTACCCTTTAATCATAATGAAATCTCCTTTCTGCTAATTCTTTTTAGATTTTGCATGATTAAGGACTTTTTATTTATATGAAATATTTAATGCTTTAACCCCTAAATTTCTAGTTTTGAATGGTTAGGAATAAATAACTTGCTACTTCCTTCAGTAGTAGGTAAGTGAACATTCTAACTAATTTTGTATGATTTTTGCATTATTTGGATTAATTGTAGTTAAGATTTTTCTTTATGATGAATGATTTGGCATAAAATGGTATAAATGATGTTTGATATGAATTGATTAATGAATCTAGTTAATAAGATGTTGTTCTTATGTATGATGATGGTTGGATTGCATAAATTGGTGCAAAGAAAAGGATTTAGATAAGATTCTTTAAGTGTGAATAATGAAATTTCTTACAAAAAATGTAAAATTTCATACCTTAATCGATTAATGGATCGAATTATCAAGATTAATATACAAAAACCCGTGCTTTTAATCAATTCACTTATTACAAAAGTAAACTAAAAACACCTGAATTGATTAGTAAATTGATTTAATAGGGTTAAAGGGCAACTTTTCTTACATTGATTCAATTTATGAATGGATTCAAACCTTATAGAAACATACAAGAAAACCTGAATCAATTTAGGCCTTACAGAAACTTCCTAATAAAGGCCCTGTATTGAATCCTAAATCCATTCATAAGGCATAAATTGTATATTTTGCTATAAGATCATTCATTAATGGTAGCTTGTGACATGTTTATATAATAAATGATTTAGGAAAAGTGTGGCAGAGTTATAACTCCATTTTATATACAGTAGATTATTATTGTGATATAATATAATAAAGATAAGATCATTGTTCTTAGAAAATTGCTTTGATAAATGTGTTAGGGTAGGCAATTGGTTTACATGGATTATTTTGCATCCATTATCTAGTACTAGAATATTATATCTAAATTATGTGGAATTTAGCTTATATTTGGATTGACTATGTTAGTGAAGACATTTATTTGTACTTGGAAACCATTGTTGCTCTAGTATTAAAATTGAAGTGTTTGAGGCACTTATTTACATGATATATTATGTTATAAATGAGATATGATAATGAAGGGTGATTTATGACTCTATGCATCAGATTTACATGTTTTTTTATGAAAAGGAAAGGGTTAACGCTAGAGGGACAAAGGTTAGCTTGTTAGGGATAAAAATGAATGAGAGTTACAAGAAGATTTACCTTTTGCCATTATTTACTTTCTTGCATTGAATTATTGAATGAAAAATATTTTAAGAACATGATAAGTTAACAAGAAAAAGGAATTCTTAGCAAATTATTGAGTAGCATATTGACTAATCCTTATTGGTAAGGTATATTGAATTCCTTAACATGTTAAATTCTCACTCCTTTAAGATATGTGAATATGCTTCATTTCCTATAAAGAAGTGCGATTGGTTTTCCCTAGGTTTAATTGTAAAACGTAAATAAATATAACTTTAATTGTAATTTTTTCTTTTTATTAAGTTTCTTATAACTCACTTTCTTTTTCTCTTTATTTTTTTTAGCAAATCTTTTTCTTTATGCACTCATCCTACTAATGGATAGGTTAAAAGTGAGCATGCTTAAGAGTTTTTGACATTGAAGTATGCTTTAGGACAATTGGAATAAGTGTTTGTAAATGCCACTCATTACATGATTATATATACCTCTTTGTATATAAATTTAACTATGATATCTTGATCAAATAAGAACAATTGCATATTGATAGTATTGATTACACATGAGGGTAAGACTTGTAGATGATCACTTATAATGATTTTCTACACCGATCACATGTTTGGAGATGAGTTGAGACATTTATTATGCCATAACTTGTTTAATATTGCCCTTATATTTCATAACATTTAGTTGGAGAAGAAAAAGTCTTACTTATTATACTCACTAACATACTTGAAATGAAGGATAAAAAATAAAAACAATGCATTATTGTTATTTTAACTAATTATTTCTTATGATAATTTAAAATTTTATTTTTATATGTGCATATTGCCCCCACAAATTAAAATTTTTGGATTCACCATTATTCGCTACCATCAATATAATTTATTGACAAAATAAGATTGATTTAATTTGTTTCATATATTAGTTGATATTAACAAATCCTTTTATATTATTATACATTTATAAATTAGTTTAATAATTTATTTTATTAAACACTTTTAATATAATCAATTAACTTAAATTAGCTAACAAAGGAGTTAATAATTAATTTATTAATCATCGTTTAACTTATGAGTTATTTGTGCTAAATAGAACTATAATTATGTGAATTTTTCTATTTTAAAAATTATTTTTACTCGGTGCTTATCTCCTCCCGTGAATCATAAAATATGTTATTTATTAAATATGTGTCTTGCTATTTATGTCTTTTTACTTTAACAATTAATCCACATAATTAATTATCAAGTAACATGAAAGGAGATTTGTGTTTAGCTCTACTTGTAGAAAGTGAATTCTTCTATATATTAAATTTTATTCAATTTATAAAATTTAATGACTTACAGGAACTTTTATAGTATTTTTAATAAAAAATATTTAATATAATAATTTACAATACATCAATAAAATCAATTCATTGGTAGAGTTGGCCTTTGCAGAATTATTACCACAGTGAAAGGTTGTGTCCAGTTACGGTGCAATTAGTTTTACCATATCTCATAAGATTTGGTGACCATCAAATTTCTATTTTTTTTTTAACAAGGAAAATGTATGGTAGATACACGAATCTGCAACCGCAAGCAGTCGCCAGTCAATTATTTACTCCTGCCTTTTTACGTTGCCAGATAAAGAAAATAGGGAGAGTCCAACATGAAGCAAGATATTTAATATAATTAGAGAAAAAAAAATAGAAACTTTTGGCACTGGCTTAGCATTGTTCCATCACGTTGGATTTTCAATGATTTTATTTGTTTTCCAAATGGCCATTACGCAATGAAGCAAATGATGGCCTCCGTGGCGTGGCATAAAATAAAAACCACATTATAGAAAAATGAAAACAAAATTAGCGGAGCAAGATGAAAGGCAATCCCTACGGCAAATCTAATCTAAATTGAAGAGAAAGAAAGGAGGCTCTGGTGGAACCTCCCGAGGTACCTTCTCTTGGGGCACTGTTTTAGGTCCATGCATTCCCACCTCTTTCAAGCAAAGCAAAAATCATAGTTAAATTGGCTCTCTACCAAGACCACATCTCTCCTCTTCCTGCGCAGCTAGTTGCTTGGGCTTTTATCTAAACTTGTACAGACACAAAAATACGGTGACTCCATGCTGTTTCATTTTTGGTCATTTTTACTTAATGCCGTATGTGATCCAACCATGTAACTATGCAATACTAGAGATGAAGGGGGAGAAAAAAACCCATTTATAGATATTCAAATTTTACAGCAACAATCAAGCAAGGACCCAGATATCACATTACACAGGTCGCCCAGCTTTGGGTCCAAGATATTTTATTACCCAAGCCACGTGTATGATAAAATAAAAGAGGATTGTATGATCGAAGGAAAAGAAATTAAAGGGATGGGAGGGAGGTTGCATGTGAATGGATGTGGTGGTGAAAGGGAAAGAAAGAGTTGGAAACAGAGGGGGGAGTGGGGCTGTGTTCGGCGCACATCGGATTGGAAGCAACCTCTTCAATACATAACTCTCATTTATTTTTGTTGTCATTATTATTTATTTTACTTTTAGTAATTTGTTGGAAGAGAATTATTAGAGAGAAAAAAACAGAAGAAGCAGGCAGATAATTCAGCCATTTGGTGAGTAACGGCTAAATACGGAGCCTTTGGCTTTGGCTTCTGCTTATAGCACCTTGCTCTATTCCTCAACTACATAGTATGTATTAATATAAATATAATTTATTTTTGTCCATATGATTGTTATTATTATTCATTTCTTCTTTCGAACCCGGCTTCCGTGGAGACAGAGGCTATGACTTTTATTACTTCCCTCTTTCCCTTCGCTCTCTCTCTCTCTCTCTCTCTCTCTCTCTGTGACTCTATGGGCTGTTTGGTAATTTGAAGATTACTGTCCTCTTTAATCTCTATTTTTTTTACATTGCATTGTGTTCTCCTTTCCTTCCATTTCATTTTGATATCTCCTCCACCCGGGAGCTATTCTCTCCCTTCCATTTCTCACTGGGTGTACTATTCTCCGCCTCCTTCTTTGTTTTCTCCAGAAACAAACGGGAAACAAAAAATCTTCCAAAAGAAATAAATAAACCACCCGCATGGAACATGGCTGGGTGGTGTCCTTGTTTTTGTTCAGAGTTAGTCATCCTTTGTTTTTCCGATAGATCGGGGCTTTATACTCTTATGGTAAGTTTCTCATGCTCACGCTACTTTGTTTTTGGTTGTCTTATGGTCTGATCAGTGGATGATTAGGTTGGATTCACGGATATAAAGTTTAATTTTTTTGGTGGTTTCATTTCTGGGTTTCATGGACTTTTGAAGGTTCTAATTGATTTAGGGATGTCTTTGTTGCTTTTCGACATTTTAATCGCACTCTTAACAGGTTGTATGTGTTTTATTATGTTGGTTTATGTTGGGTTTTCCGTTCGCTTTGTTGATGGCTGAAATTATTTGATTAAAACTGGTATTGAAATGGTTTTAAACTTAAACTCAATTTGATGATGTCAATGGCCGATCTCATCCCGTGAGAAATTTCAGTTCTTTTTCGATTTTGCCAGCTACATTTTGCAAAAAGGAGTTGACTTCACTGTTTTCTAGACATACTGTCTTTTCTCTGATGGGTGGGCAGTTCTCTGGGACTTCGATAGATTAGCAATGCGCCGTTAGTGAATGTTCATGTCTAACATCTATGCAGGATAATTCCATAGTTGGGGGAAAGTTTTTAAGTCATGCTGCTTGTCTTGTTTGAAAATGTGCACATGGTTTTCATCTTGATATTAGGACTTACGAAGCATGCTTAACCTAGTTTCTAGTTACACAACAGCCTTATATGTGTTCACGGCCTTCATGTGTAAGGGGCATCTGTGTCATTACTTTGTGGTATAATGTAGAATGCTTGTAGTGGCAACATGTCAATATTTAAGCTATTATATGTTTTTGATGATTTAAGCTATTTTATGTTTGAAGACCGCCCATTGATATCTGCCATGCCAATTTTATTAAAGTGGACGCAGATTACATCTCATATCAATGAGTAGTTTACTCCTAGGCTTCCTCAATTTTTCTATGGTTATTTCAACTTCCACAACCGATATTTTTCTGGATGATTATTATGAGTCTTTTATGTTACATCAATTATCACATATGGAATCCAGCAATTTTTCCTTGTTGTATCGTGGTATCATTTTTACATTCAGTTTCAAATCAAGGTGCAACACATAAACTATTGTGGCCCTCTGCTCTCTACTTCTGCTTTTAGATTGAAAGGTCTACAAAAGTACGTTGGTTTGAAGCTTTATAGAAATGGTAAGAAATTTGATAAGTAGGATAATTGCTGTTTTTGATCGTCAGGATATATTTTGTGTTAGGTAATGCATTTAAAAGAAAAAAATTGTTCCAAACTGTTTTATGTGACATATAGTTTGATGGCAAATTATTTTAGACTACTGCAATTTCGATGCCTAATGGTCTTTTTTTTATTTTTTTGTTGCAGAGATCTTCCAAGATTAATGCATAACATGCTACTTTATTGAGGGGTTTCTTTCATATACTGACCTGTAGTGGATAGGATAACTTAAAAAGAGACATCCAATGCAAGGGCAGAGGGGTACAATTGGTTCCCTCCCTGAAACCCTAGGATTTGATTATGGATCCACATCAAGTAATGCCACTGTGGATCCGCAAATTTGTTGGAATAACATGCAGAATCCTGCAGAAAACCAAATACCTGAATATATACTTTCACCCGATGATATGAACACATCGTATGTAAACCATGAATGGCAGAACTTAAGTGGATGGAGCTTAGGGGAGCCAAGTTCTAGTAATACACAGAGTGAGATTAACCATAATCAGCAGAAAAGAGAGCTTGGGTGGTCTTCTTCAATAAGTTCTGGTGTTGTTGCTGGTCCAAGGTTAGAAGAAAGGCGCTTTGAACCAACTAGTCTTCCTTCAATGGACAATGTCAGTACAAGTCCAATGTATATGCATAGCTCCAATTCCGATGTAGTGTCACGGAGTCTGGACTTAAATGGTGTTTTGGTAGACAATGGAAGTGATAGTAGTCAACAAGTGGAGCATCCAAACATGCACAAGTCTAGTGGTTCAGTAAATGAGCATGCTTCTACCGTTGGTTCTAGTTCTTTTATGCTTCCTTCCGGAAGTAACAACTTCTCAATTGAAGATTCTCATGGCATGCCAGGTTGTTCTCTCGATGTTGGCCGCGTATCTTGTAAAAGAAAGGCTATTGAAGGAAATATGGGACAGTCTTCTGATGATGGAAGTTCTAGCTGCAATCAGCATGGAGAAAGCAGTTCGTGGCCTACATTTTCTACTCAGGATAACACAGGGAACAGTTTAAGAAGATCAGCTTCATCAGAACAGGTAAATGCAAGACTTGGACTTGGTATTGGGGATGAACCATCTGAAAGCCTTCCCAATACAAACATTGGAAGAAGCTCAGAAAGTTTTCATAGGAATTTCCGTTTGAGGATAAATCCTTCTAATCAACGAGATTTCTCTGCTCCCCATGCATTCTCATCTGGAAGTGCAACTGGCCATTCTAATGTTTCATCATCTTCAATGTCCCAAAGGTTTCATACTGTTGTTGATAATTCATTCAACCTGAGGTCAGCACCAGGATTAGATAATATGATTCCTCAAAGTCAGCCGCTTGTGATTCAAGTTCCTGCTCTACCAAGGCAATCACATAGGTGGGGTGGTGGTTCTAGCTCCAGACACAGTCGTTCCTCAAGCTTAAGTGCTCGTCCAGACAGGGATAATCTACCACATGATGAAGCAGGCTCAAGAAGTATGCCTCAGAACATGTTTGAACACCCAGTGTTTGTACCTGCAACTGATTTAAGGAATTTGGTTCGGAATACAGCAATTAGATCTTCTAGTAGTGCAAATTTGAATATTTCTGGAAATGCTGCTTCTTCATCAAGGACAAGATCAAATTCAGCCATCAATCAGTCATCTGCCCCAACCTGGACTTCTCGTCCTAATCCTCCACAATATCCAAGGAGATTAACTGAATATGTTCGTCGAACGTTATTTTCACCTGATTCGGAAGCTGTTGGTGGCCAGAGCAGTAACCATTCTCCCTTGCGCTCTGGTCCTACAACTTCATCTGATCCAAGGGTGCTGCCATCTGGGACCACTAACCAAGGAAACCACCAGCCACATCCATGGTTATCTTCATGGATGGAGAGGCAAGGTGATGGTGAATTTGAAATTCCCTATTCATTACAAACGCTGGCCCTTGCTGGCGAAGGAAGTAGTAGACTTGTGTCCGAGGTCTGTGTTCAACTCTCCTGTAGCCTTTCATTATCCTTTTTTTGTTTGTGTGTGTGTGTACAGAGAGAGAGAGAGAGAGAAGGAAAAAATGACTTATTTAGATCTGTAGTTTTATTAACAGAGTGGGCTTGCATTGTATGTGAGTCCAGTCAGTTAATGTACATTAATTTGGCCCTTAGCCCCGAGTTGGTTTTCCTTGTCCTTATGTCTAAACCTTGTGACTCTACGCCCTGTGCACCTGTGTAAACTAGTCTGAACTTTATTCCTTTCCTGTTCTGGGCCTGGGAAAACTATGTTTGATCTTTGACCTTGAGTTGATTTAAGGCAAACTCCAGGGATGGATTAGGTAGAGATTCGATTATAAGAAAAATGTTATATTTTCCTGCCTTTTGGCCAGACTGTGTCTGATCCTTCTGTTGTAACCATGGAAGTTGTTCTAATAGTAATTTGCTTTTGTAAATCATTGTTTGCTTGGAGTTGACATACTCCCCCCCTCCTCTTTTCTGCAGCTCCGCAATGTTCTGGGCCTCATGCGCAGGGGAGGGAGCCTGAGATTTGAGGTTAGTATTTCATAGCTATGATGTTTGTTGACAGAACTGGGATTTTGGGTAGGGTTTTCTTTGCATTTTTATGTTTAATTCTTTAATAGTGCTAAATTGGCTGCACTGGAAGTTCAAGCCCATTTCAGTTATAATAGTGACTGGATTGGATAATATGTTAAGGATGGGAATTTGACCGTGGCATGTCAAATAATAATAGTTTTATTATTAATTCTGATGTGAAGTGAATTGTGATTCTCAAAGGTTTGTTCTTTTCATATCTACCAGCTTTTGGGTGATGAGAAGCACTTAATTGGAGCCTAAGCAGTATTTTAAAAAAATAAGTGGCGAGAAGCAAGTTTGTGCTAGCAGGCAATGAGCCATTAATGAAGTGTACAAAAAGAATGGCAAGATACCTGGATGTTTTTGTAAAAAATTATTCTGGTACTTAACAGCTTAGATTGGGGATTTGGAAGTTCTATTTTTCTGTGGTTTTTGTTTTGATTGGGCACATTGCTTCTTCCCCTTCTAGTGAAAAAGAATGCTCATAATTTGAATCAAGCAACATTGCAACACGCATAATGATTTTTGTTTCTCTCATTTAGGTTGGTAGTGAGCTATTCGACTTTCTGCATTTGTATGCTAGACTAATCTCGCTGACTAATCTTGCCTGACCTGTGGTTACACTCTTACTCAGGATGTTATGATCCTTGACCATTCAGTGTTTTCTGGAATGGCTGATATTCATGACCGACACCGAGATATGCGACTTGATGTTGATAACATGTCTTATGAGGTACAGAAAGTTCTACATTTGTGTGCGCACATGCATATGCTCTATGCATTCTTTTCTTAGGTGCCATTGTTTGGTTGATGCTTCATTTTTGAAAGAGTTCTTATTATGTAACATTATATGAATGTGATAGGAGTTATTGGCTCTGGAAGAACGCATTGGAAATGTGAGTACTGGCTTGAGCGAGGAATCCATATTGAAACTTCTAAAACAAAAGAAGTATTCAGTTGAAACTGGTTCACAACTTGAGGCAGCAGAACCATGTTGTGTTTGTCAGGTAAACCCTTTTTTTCTTTGTTGTGGTTGACTTTTCTGAGTCTCCCATACGCTTGCACATGCTTGTTTGTTGAGACACATGTCTTGACACTAGAATTATGTTTTGGGCAGGAGGAGTACGATGAGGGAGATGATATCGGGGTGCTTGATTGCGGGCACGATTACCATAGTGAATGCATCAAGCAGTGGCTTATGCATAAGAATCTGTGTCCCATATGTAAGACGACAGGCTTGAACGTGGAGTGAGTTGTGTCCTTCGAGTCTAAGGCATTTTGTTCCATCTTAGAAGATGAAGTGAATCGGTGCAAAGATCAACCCTGGAAATTTCAGGTTAAATGAAGCCGGATTGTTTGCTGCTTTGCTGTCTTGTTAGACATTGCTTTTACCTTTTCTTTTTCTTTGTATTAGTACCTCGTAGCGCCTTTCTATGTGTCTATCCGATCCAATGACATCCCGTTATTGGTTGGCCTTAACTCTCAGGTGTTGAGAAAAGCTTAACTTTTGATCTTCATTGAAATTTTATATTCATGCATGGAAGGAATCACCGAAGAAAAATACTTTTGCTCGAGTTGTATACTATGATCGGAGTTGGCTTTCAAATGAAAGATGTGTTCCTTGTGCCTTCTAGTAATCATTGGTGCTTTGTGAGAAATTCTTATATGTACTAAGCTATACAAGGAAGTAAATATGCATCTTATTTAACATATTTAAATGTTATTGGATAATTAAATCACATGTCGAGAGATCTGGTCATGTTATATAAATTTTTTTCCCTTTGTTATTCATTGTGGCAACTCAATTATTCATTTTTCACATTCATATTCAATTCCCACAATGTCGGGGATATGAAGAGTCAAGATGAAATGAAGGATAAAATGAGGACGAAAAATGCAAAAGCCATATCTAGTATCACATAATTAAGTCTTAAAATTTATAAATAATTTTCCTCAAGTTTTATAAAAATTATAAACATTGAGATTTTAATTAGGGAAAATAAGAAAGGATATTGCGGAGTTACTTATGAATTTTTTAAATTATTTTTTTATTACAAGAAGTTAAAGAAGTAATAAAAAATAAAAAATATGTATTTTATTTTCAAAATACAATTTAATCAAATTTTAATAATAATTTATTTAAAATGTTCATCTTTTGTTAGATAAACTCGTTATAGAATCAATGTTGCTGTCAATAGTTAATAATTTATTTAAAAATTAATATAAAAACTAGATAAATTTATATTAAAAAATAAATGAAAATAGTTATGAGTAATTTATATAAGTCTTTTTTTATTTTTTAAAATTGGATAATCAATATTTTCATCTTTTAAAAACTTCAAAAAATTATTTATAAATTTTAATTTTTCAAAAAAGTTATATGTTATTAGATTATATTTTAAGAGAATTATATATATATATATATTTCCTCTTAAAACTAATATTTAGTCAGAATATAAATCACATATATATGAGGTCACATATACAAGGATGTAACAAAAAATGAGGAGATTCAAAGTGCGATGCACACCTGATTGAATTATATTGTTAATTAAATAAAAAAGAAATGATTCAAACTCGATTTGCTAAAAGTAGCCTCGGGAATTGAAACTTTGGTCCCTCATTAAATTGCCCTCGATCCTGGCCGGATTAGTTGGTGCTGGGTTGGAGAAGAGACGGTGGTGATAGTTATGAGGTCTTTGACTTTGCTTTTATCTTCCCTCCTACATTCATACCCCAGCGCCTGGATATCCAAAAATCCGCAGTCAAATAAAACTGATTTCAATTGAGATACTACTAAATTAGTAACTTATTTGTCATGGCAAGGTGATCCTTGAGCAGGACCGACCTTTCTTTCGTCCCAGCGTTCAAATAAAGGAAAAATTACGCTTTATTTACTGTATTTTTTCCTTTCTTTTCATTAAAACAGTTTTAGGTATTTTAATTTATTCATCGGTATTGTTATTTATTTATTTAAATTATTTGTATTTAAAATTTAATAAAAAATATATATATTACTTAAATAATACTACAAAAGGAAATCATTTTCCGGGAAAGGAAAAGATGAAAACAACTTATAAGGGCGTAATTGAGGGCGGGAGATCAATCAAATTTTAATGACGAAACTAAACGACCTCGTACTAAGACTACCAAACCTCCTTAAATACGTTAAACTTCCTTGTAATTGCTAGTCCTAACCAAAAATGGCAGGGACAGGGACAGGGACAAAGAAGTGAGAGTCCAATAAAAGTACCGAGAAAATCAAAAGTGCAAAGACGAGTGGAGACGTTTCTGCGCAAATTGGAGATGCAAACAAAAACTTTCTAATCGGCTGAGCATTTTCTCTCTTCTCCTCTGCCCAGCGTTTCTGATTTTCTGATCCTTGAAGCTGTTCTTTCATGGCTGGTTTGTACGGAACGCCATCATCTTTAGTCCCTGGGATGACCTCAGACGCTGAAGAGGTCTCTACCTTTGTCAACCGACTCCTGCAAAACTCACCCTCGTCGTGCATGGCCTCAAAAATCAAAGCTTTACCGTCACCGTTGGGTTCTCCTAACGTGGGTGCTGCGGGTTTTTTTGGGTCGGATGACCCACTGGACGGTCCTCGAAGGCTCGGACAATTTGGGAACGAATCTGGTTCAGAATGCCAAGTTAAAAATGGAAAGTTGGTTGCTGCTGCTTCGAATGCTGTTGCTGACTCATCGTCTAGTTTCAATTTCTCTAATCCGTATGGTTACGTTCAGGATGATAAGAAAGACGATACCGAAAATGACTTCTTTTCTACTGGCGTTGAGGATTCTGATGCAGACGCCTCCTTCAAAGAAAATAGGATTTCACCTGAGAATAATTCCGGTGATTTCATTTGTCTTGTTGAGGTAGTTTACTCGTCTTGTGTAATACTTTTTTGTTGCAATTGCGAAGGAAAGAGTAGAAGATATTGCACTTGAATTTTAATTTTTTTAAGTCATTCGTGCATTACTAAAGGTTAGTCTTTGAGGTCAATAGATTTACACCAAAATATTTTTGGTTGGTCATTAATCAAGAACAAATATCAAACTCGAGACTTAATGGGATTTCATTAGATAAGATTTGAAAATTGATGGATGTCTTACTGTATGATTAGAAAAATGCTGTAGATGTAAAAAAATTCTGTAGAGTTGGAAATTATTTTCTATATAATTAATGGATGGTTTTGTAAGAGTGGATTCCGTTTTCCTGTAGAAGAATAGCGAGGGGTCAGAATTTCCATTAAAACCAGTCCCACCACGTACTTCATCCAAAAGAAGCAGGGCTGCAGAGGTCCATAATTTGTCCGAAAAGGTCTGCATTTAGTTTTGAGGTTTCAATAGTGATGATTGAACTGACTTCTGAAATATTCATTGATATTTTTAAGTATATGGACAGAGAAGGAGGAGTAGGATCAACGAGAAAATGAAAGCCCTGCAGAACCTGATACCAAATTCTAACAAGGTAGCTCAATTGATAGTTTAAGGTTTGTTTTAACAAATGTTTGCAATATATTTTTGTCCTGTTGGTTTATTACATTGTTTTTGGCTTTGGATAGACGGACAAAGCTTCAATGTTAGATGAGGCCATTGAATATTTGAAGCAGCTTCAGCTTCAAGTACAAGTAAGCATTCTTTCAGTATGTGATATTTTACAGGGATTATTCTAGTGCTGTTAGTTCTAGGTGTTGTCCTATGCAATTTTCCTTCTTCTGTTGCTGTATTGCCGTATTTTGGGTCATAATGACGGCATTTAACCAAATTTTTTTTCCCACTTTGATGATTCTGTTTATCTTTCTCTGCACTTTCTGATTGGCTCTTTGGGCTATCATTTTATGTCAGTTAGATAAGAGCATTATATTTAGAGTGCGCGTGTGATCATCCATGGCTTGTGACAGCATGTGTTTTTCGTTGCTTTATGTTCCTGCAGAATAAAATGTAATATTAAGAAAGATGAATGATAAAGGTTTAATTTTAAAAAAGAAAATGGAGATTTGAAACCTGTTTTGTGCAGTGAGATATAATAAATAAGGCTGCTAGGCAGCAAAGAAACATCTGAAAGTTGCTTGCCTGATTTTTGCTCAAACTTTGTGCGATGATTGCTTAGGCTGGATAAAAGTGCTGAAAGTTTTGTTTGTTTTCATATTCAAGAAGATTTAAGATGTATATTTTCCTTTTATGGACAGGAAAAGATCTGGTGGTTCTTCAATATTGCTACCTCTTACTTAACATTTGTCCATATTTCATAAATTATGAACCTCATTGTAACCAATTACTGTTTGTCATTATGTTTCTTCATTCTGCTTTACTAGTATAAATTTTCTGCTACAGTTTAAAATTAAGAAGCCCTGTTCAGGTTCTCTGGGTGTAAATTGTGTATTATACCTTCATAGACTGATTGTTACGTTAGCTGTTTTGGCACATCTGTTGATTCTGCAGATGTTAATGATCAGAAATGGTTTGAACTTGCATCCATTGTGTTTACCCGGTGGATTGCGACCAATGGTAGTGTCTCAAACTGGAATGACTTTGGGTGAGGGTCATGGATTTCCGAATCCTAGCAGTGAAATTGCTCAAAACTTGGTGCAGTCTGCCTTTAGCCTTCCAAAACGTTCCAATATCTTGGATGAGTTTGCTATCATACCCACAGTGACGAACATCAATTTGGGTACCTCGTCCATTTCCCCGCCCTCCGCTGAAGTTCCTGTTGAACATTTTAACCCATCAGCATCATCCAAGGTAACTCCTCTTTGACAAGTTCTTCGTTTATGTGTGCGTGTTTAACAAAGCAATTTTTACGTATGCAATGTGAAGGATACACTGGACGGCGCACCACAGCTTCTTTTGGATACGAGAAAGATTGGAAAACCCTCTTCAGATGTGTCTTCATTTATGATGAAGTAGGTCATGTTCTTTGTACAAGACAGCTATGGACTTCGAACTATTGAGAGTTGAAGATGGAAGCTCCCGAAGACAGCAAACGCTTGGTTTTGTTTAGAACTTAGATGCCTAATAATGACATCCTCACATCATTGTATTGTATTTCGTCTTGAAATTAAACTCAATCAGATTCTCATTATCTGTCCCTTTGGTTGTTTCCCATTTCCTTTGCGGTTGGTTCTCACACTCGCAACTTATTTTTCTCATGCTAAATGTATCTTTTAAACACAAATCAACGAATGATGTAGCTAAACACAGTTCTATTCTAAATGCAGTCTTATAAAATCATAAAACATATTAGGTGAAATGTAATCTAATCTAATACACAAATATTTTGTGTATATTCTTTGTTCTGATGAGCATTGAGCGAGAAGGATGATCATGATGGACTGGGAAATGGCGTTCGGACTCTGACAAATCGTTCCACCTTCTCAAGTGAGACTGAATCCTGTTCGCATATTTAGCCCAAATCTAATACCGGGCTTTGTATCTGTTCAATGAAAGTAGCTCATAAATGGCTGATAAATTAAATTAAATAATTAATAAAGAATAAATTAACTAATTATATTTGAAGTATTTAATAAAATGAATGGTTGAACTAGTTTAAAAAATGTAAAATAATATAATAGAATGTACTAATATAAATAGATAAATAGAAATATGAGTTAAATTAATCCATATTTATTTTAAACTTAAATTATATTAATGCATTCAAGATATTTAAAATAAGAATATAATTATTTAAAATTTATTCAATTGTATTTTTTTAAACATTATATTTGTATTTATTCATTTATATTAAATTAATGATCATAAAAAATATTTACTTATCAGGATATAAATTATCATTTATTTTAAAAAAGGAATAAATTTCAAAAAATTGAAAAGTTATAAGCTATAAGTTGACTTATAAAATATAAAATTTTATTAAATTAAAACTTATTTTTTGTCATGAATTATATCTACCAAGCTTTCCTAAATGCATCTAATACTATGTTTCACAATGCAATCATATTTTTCTTTCAAAAGGAGTACAAGGCTTTTAAGAAATCAATTATGGAATGTAATAATAATTTTTCATGCATGATTGTTCTAATTATCCCTAAGGCTTATCTTAATGCTAGAGTTTTTGAGCGAGCTTACTTCTAACCCAACTGTTAGCAATTGAGCATTTAAAGGAAAAGATTAATAGAGAAATGTGAGAGAGATAGCTAGATAGAGAGAGAGAGAGCGCGCGAGCGCACACGCGCGCACGTGCGAGAGAGAGAATGAGTGAGTAATTTTCTATAAAACTTAATGAGTAAATAACGAATAATGGAGAATCATAAAAAAATTCCATATACCATGACACAAAGCTTATAGTTAAATCTTTATAAGAAATCTTTAAACTTTTTATTTAAAGAAAATAAATATACTTCTATAACTTCACTAATGAAGAGAGAAAAGTGTTCCTGAGGATTAACCTATCTATCAAAGATGTTAAGAGACATATAATATATCGAAACTTGTTCAAATCACCATTTATATTTTATATTCTTCTATTCACGAAAGGTTCAATCCAAGGGCCAATACAAGTATTTTTAAAGTATCAGAACTCAATTATAGCATTCCAATATTTTTCAATAGAAGTCAATAAAAGAAGAATATACATAAATCTTCTTATAATTTTCATCTAGCCTTATTCTACTAGGGCTAACCTTGTCTTTTCTCAAATGGGCATATGAATCCATTGTATAAAGCTATAATGCATATATTATCATCTTAACATCATCATTCTCATTAATAACACAATGATTAGAATAATAACAAGTGCATCAAATAGCATTTTAATTGCATAGTTATAACTCAAGCATTAATAGATAAAACCATAAATCTATACATCCTTACATAATCTCATAAGCCATAACACCATCATGTCTCTTAACAAGGCCTTATCTCATTAATTTATTGCATAATCATAGGTATACATACTCTTTTAGTTCCCAATATATCATGTCAAGATCATTTGTCCTATATCAAATGAATATAAATTTATAATATGGTAAAGGTTCTTAGTACATATATAATTTTAGAAAGAAATTGGAATAATTAATCGTGTAAATTTAGAAAGCAAATATTTTAGTTATAATCATTTATATGAACTTAAGAGGCTTATAATTGATTATGTAAGCTATTATATGGATCCATAAAACAAAGTTTTTTCATTATAATTAATTATATGATCCTAAAGAACTTATAATCAATTATGTAATTAATTATATTGGGAAATTTTGCAAATTTTTCTCTAGAAACATTATTTATCTAACATAAATAAACATGGATCTCACTCATAACCTTAAAACTCTCCATCAAACCATTAAAATCCACAAGAACTAAGTTATACCAACTAGATCCATCATAAAAAGCATAAATTTCAAGCTAAGAACACAATATTAATTACAAACTCCATCAAGACCCCATATTTGCTAACATACTAAGATATCTATAAAATCAATTGAAGGTTCAAGTAAAATACTACTCATTGGTGTTAGAAGAGGCAATGAGTGGCATAAATGAGGATTGACTTGTTCCTAAACATTTACAGAGAAGGATTAAAATATTAGGGCTCTAAAATTCCCTTTGTAACTAATATCTTAAATCATCTATAATCTAAAAAAAAAAGAGAGGAGAAAGTTAAGTTTCATAAAGATTAAAAGGTGCGATTTCTTGCCTTGTTTAGATCAAATGAAAGATGAGTAGTTGGAAAAGATTGATGATTCTTATTGCAATAGGGAGAAGAAAGAGAAGTGGAATAGGAGGTGTCGCAATTTAAAGGAATTAGAGAGGATAGTTGAAGTGGAGGGTTTTATTAAAGGTAATAAGCTTTTAGGATAAAATGGAAAATAAGCTCTTATAGCCTCTTACACACTCATATTCGTACCCTTAATCATATTTAATCCTAGAAGACTCCTATTTACTCTTTTATTAATTATTCCACTCAAAAGTTATTATTAGAGTCTTATTACATTAACTGATTACTTTCCACATTAAACATTTTAATTTAAATGATTGCAACATTTTCACTTGTTGATTTATTAACTATTATGGTCAAAATTCTTACTTATAATCTTATTATGATTTCCTAATTATTTACACTTATAACATTTTAAAATTATAATGAGTGTAAAATTTTTCTAAATAAACTAGTGAGTTAAATACCTTTAAATGTTAACTGATATCTTATTTGTCATGTTAATAAGTTATAACCTAACTTATTAGTTAAAACACAACTTTGGTAGCACTAATATTATACTTGTTAGATTTTAAAATATTTTATTTGAAAATAAATAATTATAATAGGTTTAAGAGTAAATATGCCTTTTATAAAGACTTAGTTTATGAATAAATGAAATAATTTAAGATTAAGTATAAGGATAACAAAACTTTGGATTTAGGGTTTGCCTTGTGAACTTTGTTCCTATTAGGTGTGCATATGTTGTGAAAATTTGCCCTATAAAGTAAAATGTAAGGTAAGTTTTTAACTTGAAGTAGATTTTGAGGTAGATGTAGCATTAACCTAATTTGTCTTGCAAAGCTTTGCAACTTCAATATTATATTTTTACCTATATAGTTGATATATATATTATATTATAAATGTAGTCTTTTTAAAAATATAACTATTAAAAATATTTTTTAATAATTTTATTTTTAGTTTTTTAATTTAATTATTACATTATACTGTATGTTCATAGAGTAAAATAAATGCAAATAATAATTTAATTATTAAGATTGTTATCTAAATTATATGTGTTTTTTAAACCTATGTTGTTACATTATATTAAATATTATGTGTTGCTTATACAAAAATTTTAAATTTTGTATCAATTTTTTTTTAGATTTTCCTATGGGGCATTAATGCCCATAGATCGTGGGGATGGTGCCTTAAATTGTCTTGTAAGCAAGGATAAGGAAAATTTAGAGAAAATGATAGAAGTCACAAGGTAGGACAATGTGAGACTGATTTGTCCTTACCCTGCCTTGCTTTATTGGTATCCTTAGTTAAGTATGATTAAAGATGAATAGATAAGAATGAAGGAAATTTAGAATAGGTTTTCCATGTTGGCCTTAGGGTTATATACTCCTAAAACCAAACCTTTTCCCTTATTCTCCTTACCAACATCATCTTTCTTCCTTTGATCTCCTCTAAAGGCAAAGGTTTTAGTCCTTTTTCCCACCCTTTCATCTTTTTATTTTAAGTAAGGTAAACATTTCCCTACTTTAATCTTGGTCCTATTACATTTCTATTTCTCGTCTTAGGTATAAAATGGTTAAGAATTGAATTAAGGGGATTCTTGGTACCATAAACTTAATTTTTTATTTTTAAATGTTTAGCAGTGAATTAAACTTTTTGTGACTCTCAATTATTTTTATCCTTTCACAAAGCAAACTTTATTCTTTTAAAGTCTCCCTTATCCCCCCATAATTTTTTATTAGATCCAATGTTCAATTCTCAAGAAATACTGATACACATTTATCCTAACTTTCTTAAATATTAACACAAGTTAAATTCAATTGTCATAAATCAAAATGATTTATAGCACAACAATACATGTCAATGGCACCATGCCTTCTTTCAATGGCCTCCAATACATAATCAATATCATTTATTTAGTTATAATCATTTTTCAACAAAATTTAATACATAATTATTATTCATATGTTTAGGAAGGGTTAGAATCTCCATTATTATTATCATGACCCTTCCCTAGGCATGTGATAGGAGTAGGGATTCATTATAGATGACAATTTATTAACCTTTTCTAAATACATCCGACATATTTTGCATGCAATCATGTTCTTCAAGAACATAATAAGTGGTTTTTCCAAGAAAAGTTTGTACACTAAACTGAAATCAAATATGTGTGTGTGTATGAGTAACTTATAAATTTCATCCAATGAAAATAATCACACTATCATACATTTACTAAGGAAGAGAAAGGATGTTCTAAAGGATTAACCTGTCTAAAAATGAAATAACTACATTTACACATAATATTAGAGTTCAATCAAAATTATACCACTTGTCATTGTTGTTACTTTATCATAATCACAAAGGAAGATTAATTATGCATTTAATATCATCCATACAAAATCATGACATATATCCATAAGAAATGTATATAAATCTCTTTATGACTTCCGATTATTCTTATCCCTTTATAAGCCTAACTTTTTTATTCCAAGGTTAACCTTATCCTTTTATAAATAGGTATGCAAAAAATAATAACAAATCTTAACCACCCAACTCATTAAAACCCTTATTGAACTAAAACCTCATCATATAAAAGAATATGTTCAAGCTTCTTTTTTTGTTCAATATCTTATCCAAGCCTTTGGTAAAGAATAGGTATTTACAATTTCTTTTCCAAAAGAAATGATACTAGATGGAAAGTTAAAGGCTTTACTCATATCTATTTTGGAGCCATTTGAGTTGCCTTCACTTTTCATGGAAGAAAAAGATTACCTATTATTTTTAGAACTATTATCCTTGACACTCGTTGTGACTAATACCCGTAAGCTTGTTTAACTACCATCCAATCCATCCTGAATGCTAGAACAATATTCTTAACTATCTTTCCAAACTTCAACATACCTCTTAAAGATCCCACACTTCTTACCTTCTTAAAAGTGTAAATTCAAATTATAGGATGTCCTATGTCACATAAACCCTATGCTGCTATCCTCCATACTTAATTTGCTTACTAACTTCAAGCCTATTCTATTGACCTTGCGTACCTAGGAGAGAATGAAGATTCTCTCTATATCCCCATTGATCGAAACTAAGACCTTACTGTTATTTTGTGCCAAAACAAATTCCGTATGATGAATTGTTAAGACTTTTTCCAAGCAAGTATGCCACTCATTATAAAAGACTTCAATCTTCAAAAGAACCATTTCAAATTATAGAACCATATTTTAATACTAATGAAGATAGATAATTAGAAATCACTTTCTTAAAATAAGTTGCAATGCAAACAAAGTCAACTGCTTAGGGAGATGTAATGATGCTTACAGATGGAGCATTGAAACTTCCCATCTTTGCCTTAATTATGAAAGCTAACCCATTTATTAGGTTACTACTAATAGAGGCCATAAATGCTATGATCTTGCTACCTATACCTATAAAGATTGCCTAAACTAGAGTGATGATGAAAATGATAGACCAAGCTCTAAAAGGAGAAATAAGAAAAAGAAGTTTTAGCAACTACTCAAAGAAAAATATGAAAAAGGTGTTTCTTCTGTTGATCTACTAGGAGAACTATTTGGAAAATTTGACTATTATGTCAAATATAGTGCTCCTAAGTATGATCTAGCCCCTATATGCATGATGCAAGGAAATGATGGATGGAACACGAATGAGGACTTTCCCCTCTTCAATTCACTTCTAGTTAACAATAGACATAGTATGATTGAAAGATTAAAGGTTGTATTGTTCAATAGTTAAATGGCACTTAAAAAATTAAATCCATTATAGTTGAGTAAACTCTTAATTGGTAACTGTGAATGCTATATCTCAAAATAAACTATTCTAGCAAATTATAACTTTTCAATAAAAAATTAACCCTTAGGTAACGTTTAATTCGCGGGATCTTACATTCCCAGGAAAGTGTACATTCTTGAGAATGTGATTCCTAAGAATTTAATTAATAGGAATGTAATATTCCTATATTTAGTTCACTATAAATTTTTCTAGGAATGTTTTAATATTACATTCCCATTCCATGAGAATATGAGATACCCACCTCCCCCCATAGGAATATTTTGGGGGAATATTAGATTAAAAAGATTCTTAGGAATGTGACATTCCCGGGCACTTTTTTTTTCAAATCTTGAACCAAACATAGGAATGTGATATTCCCTTAAAACATTCGCGGGAATGTTAAAAATATTCTGTGAACTAAATGCCACCTTAATAGAATTCAACAAATGAAATGATAGTAAAGCTAGAATCAAGAATTCAATCTTTTCATCAAGAGCTCATGACCTCAGTAGTAGAAGAAAAATTTGTAACTATTACTTAATAGGAGATAGGAATGAGAATTCTAAAAAAGCAACTCAGTTCCATGATCTCGCCTTATTATGGTCTTATGTAACCCCTAAGCTTAAGGTTAGCCCTCATGGTTTAACCTCTTACCACAAAAAAAAGACCATATAATGTTGTTGCTTTCCTTTTGCTTGAACTTTTAGACCTAAAACTTTTACTTCTACTACCACCCAAGAAAACCTAATTTAAAGACAAAGCTCTCATAACTATCCTAAAAGATAATTAGCTTATGAACTTCTTTAATAAAATGATAAAAGAATATGATAATGATCTACGTTTTCTAAAACCCTTTTTAGAACTCCTAGTTTTCATGATGGGAGAAGAATGTTTAGGAGTTTATGAATAGCATAAAAAAGAAATAGAAGCAAGAAATAGTTTCACAACTAAAGAACCTTTTCCTAATTTTATTAAAGGTTTCGCTCTTGATGATATCCCTTTAAGTTAATGGAGAGATAAGATTTTAGATTTTCACTTTTGGATGACTGCCATTCAACTTGAATAGAAATGTCCACTCAGTCAGCTCTTGAAAGCCTTTACTTTTAGAATGTAAGGAAGAATGTATGACTATTAGATGAGCCTAGGTGAATATAGACATATGATTTATTAAAACTCCAAAAGTATTAATGAATTTAGTAAAAGGCTACACCAAGAGTTCCTAGGCACTACTTTAGATTTTAAGGCATAAGTAAAAAAAGAATTCATGTAGATGAAGTGTGTCTCTTTTAAAAGAAAACATCTTTAATAATATTTTGATTCCATATCAAAGAAATACTATCAAATTCATGGAATTAATGAAATTAGCCTCAAATATGTGTTCCTTTACTCATTCTCTAAACCATTAGGAAAACAAGCTGAAGTTTTACTAAAAAATCAAGGCCTTACCTTGCCTTATTAGGAACATCATATCAAGTAATTGTAGCTATCTTGGACCGGCTTTGTGAATAGAGAGCCTTCTTCAAATAATTCAATAGTTTGAAATTAGGACCTACTTGTGGAAAACTAAACCTCATCACTAGTCGAGAAGAAGAAAGGTAGAAAGTTCAAATAATAGAGAAAAAAAGTTTAGAGGAAAAACTTCTAGAGAAAAATGCTTTAATTACAAAAAGAAAGGTCATTATGCTAAAAAAGTCTAAAAAAGCTACACAGTAAACTATCCTTGAACAGTTCTGTAATGAGGAAGATGACTTTGAGTTACTTTATGAAGAGGAAGAAACCATCTCTTTAAAAAGTATATTTTATATCAGAGAAAATGATAATGAAATAGATGATTATGAATTTAAGGGAAATATTGTAGTCCATTTCCTTAGCAAATGCTATTACAATTTCTTTCATCAAAGCATTAATAATGCTTGATAAGTATGATCAACCAATAAAAGTCATTGCATTCTTTGACATAGGTGCATCTTGCTAAATGATCAATCCAGATGTCTTACCACTTAATTATTGGCAAAGAACTCATAAGATTTTTAGAATAGTTAATGGAGAAACCATGATTATTTCTAAAATATCCAAGATTGTTAGGTTAAAGCTTTTCCTTAGTTATAAAGTTAAGCACAAGTTCTATAGATCAATAGGACTTAGTCGAGATGTTCTGGTTGGATTTGATCTTATTAGTTAAATATTGAAAGATAAAGTCAAAATATAATAAGGAGAACTCCGTTGGAAAAATCATTTTCGACCTTGGATAGAAATTCCTAATTCGTTCTTGTGCATAGATGATATCACTTAATTTGCTAAAGAAATAATTAAATAGTCTTATGCAGAGAATCATTTTGAATTTCTTCAGAAATATTCCAAGCTGTTATAGTTTAATGAAGAATTCTTTATCCAGCTACCATTTAAAAAGAATAAAGATATCAATCCCACTAAAGCCACTTATTTTGGGATGCATCTAATGATCAGAAACTGGTTGAAGAAGAACTAATGCAGTTAAAGTAGTAAGGGAGCATTCATGAAACTAAATCACTATAGGCATGTCAAGGTTTTTATGTTAATAAAAAATTAGAATAAGTTTAGGGAAAATTAAAGCTAGTAATTGACTATAAGCCTTTTAATATCTTTCTTGTAGATATCAAGTTTTCTCTTTCAAGAAGAGAAGTTTTATTAGAGAAACTCCTAGACACAAAGATATTCTTAAAGTTTAACTTAAAGGTAGAATTTTCGTAACTTGGAATTCATCCAGAAGAGTGGTATAAAACCACCTTTTGCATTCCTAATTTCCATTATCAATGATTATGCCATTTAGTCTAAAAAATGCTCCATCTGAATTCTAAAAGACCATGACAAAAATATTTAAGCCTATCATTCAAAGTGCCCTTGTCTATATTGATGATATTCTATTGTTCTCCCCTAGCCTAGAAAAGCATTTAGCCTTCTTACAATAGTTCTATAGCCTTATAAAAAAATATGGAATCATGTTATCCCCAAAAAAGATAATCATAGCCTAATCATCCATTGATTTTCTTAGGCTTATGATTAAATATGGCCAAATTTGCAACTTCATATCTTTGCTAAAATCCAAGAATTTTCTAATGGACCTTTGTTTACTAAACAACTTCAATAATTTTTAGGCTTGGTTAATTACATGAAAGATTTTATTCCCTACATTGCCTAATATCGGTCTACTTTAGCCTAACTTCTCTAAAAAAATGCACCTTAATGATCTATTGTTCATAGTGCAACTATAAAAAATTTAAAAGAATTCTTTATCAATCTGTCTTTTCTATAAATTTCAGTAGTTGAAGGAAAAATGAATCTTGTAGATAAACATAACTGTCTTGTACTAAGGAGTAATTCTATCAGATGATAGTGAAAAATAAGGTTATAGGGCTGTTTGTGGTTATCAAAGTGGTAGTTCAAAGAAGCTAAACAACACTACCACTTAACTTTTAAAGAGATACTTGTAGTAAAAAAGGCAATAGAGAAATTCAAATTTCATTTAATTGACAAACACTTTCTGATTGAAATGGACATGTCTGCCTTTCCCATTATGCTTAAATTAAAGAAAACAATGGTGCCTTAGCCTTAATTGATTAGATGGAAGAATTGATTTGAACAATGAAAGTTTGATGTAAAATATATCAAAGGAAAAATGAATTTTCTTCCTGATTTCCTCTTGAGGCTAGTAGAGTTCAATTTAGAATTTGTTCAAACCATTATCCCTATTTTTATAATGATTCCTGAAGAATCTTCAAACCTATTCCTATATTACTATTTGCTAATTCACCTTAAAGGAAAAATCATAAAAAAATGGTTTAAAGAGCAAGTTCACAATCATATTTATGTTTATCTTGCCAAACATGGACAATCTAGTACCTTTATTGTTAATTTAGATTATCTATATTTTACCATCATAAACCTTACCCATGCTTTTACCACATCATCCAAATATGGATATTATTTAATAAAGTCCATAACTTGTATCTTACTTTTGGTTGTTTGCTAGATAAGAATGTTTCCTTAGCATTTTTTAATCTTGGATTAATTAGAAAGTTATAAGAACGTTCATATTTTTTGAGCTGGTTATCTTTATTTAGGCTACTCTAAGAATGGCACAACTACTTCCTTTAAGTCCTTGACTAGTATGTGCTTGTTATCTTTCACTTGCACTAGTATCTAGAAAATAACATTAATGAAGATGGTAAAGCAATGACATAGTTCCATGAATATGTTCATTATCAAGAGGGACAGAGTTATTCTTATCATTTCTTAGCCTTTGCATTTATTGTATATGCTTAATAGGTTAAAGTACATGCCATACTTCGCTAACTTAATAATATTGATCCCAATAGTTTAGCACTAAATGTCTGGCAAATAAGTACTTGGCGTAGCTGGGACCATCCTTTCTTTCCCTAAGAATATTAGGATAAATGCATTTTAGCCCTACAAATTTTACAGGAATTAAACCTTGAAGAATTAGATAGTGAAGATGATGACATTTGACTTTGTAATTATTCATTTGATGATCCCAATAGCTCATTTTTAGCATAGCTAGAATCTTTACTTTTACTTTTACTTTTACTTTTACTTTATGTTAATTTTCAATATGTTTGTATCTTTATTTAAGAATATTTTAATTTATATGCTATTGGTTGTATGTTTTACTTCATTCCTTGTCGGGAATCTTTTTTACTTTTGCTTTTCTAGCATTTAATCTTTTACTTTATTCCCTATTAAGAATCTTGTATGATTAGTTATTAGCCGTATTTGTCATTATTATGTAACCTTCTGTTATAAATTTCAATGAAATTGCCTACTGATGGGCAAAATGAGTTAGCAAAAAAATTTCATCTTGTGATTCTTTCTCTAAAAATTTAAAATTATTCTTTTAGTGTATCAATTTGATGCTCTTGTTAAGAGTCTTTACTTTTGAAATAATCATGTATGCTTTGTGGTTGCAGCTAAGCCTAATCTTCCACACCAAAAATGATATTTTTCTATATAATCGAGTACTTAAACATGAGCATTTTCAGGCCTAATAGTTAAGTGCCTTTGAAAGTTTAAGGCTCAGAGGTAAGTGTGTGTGTCTCGGGTTATTAGCTAATAGCCAAAAAATAAATCCTTTCATAGAAGCAATCTATCATGTCTAATTAGCTAACTTGCTTAAAGTCTTCTTCTACATCTACTTTATCTGATCATTTTCCTCTTTCAGAAACCCCTTCTTTCTAAAAATCTATTACATAAAAACTTGAATATCTTTATGAAGCCTTTTATGTTCTAGAAGATAGTAAAATCTTTATTACTTAAACCCTTTTCATTAACCTATATCACATTTTTGAAAAATAATAACAAACCTTAACCACCAAACTTATTAAAACCTTTATTAAACTAAAACCTCGTCATATAAATGAATATATTTAAGCTTCTTCTTTTGTTCAACATCTTATCCAAGGCTAAAAATGATTCTTCTAGTAGGGTCTTCTTGATTCCATTTTGACTTTATCTTTCAATATTTGATTAATAAGATCAAATCTAATTAGAACATCTTAATTAGATCCTGCTAATCTATAGAACTTTTGCTTAACTTCATAGCCAAGGAAAAACTTTAGCTTAACAATTTTAGATATTTTAGAAATAGTCATGATTTCGATGATTGTTCTAAAAATCTTATAAGTTCTTTACTGGTGATTAAGTGCTAGGACATTTAGATTGATCATTAAGCAATATGCACCTGTGTTAAAGAATGTAATAGCTTTTGTTAGCTAATTATACTTATTAAGCATTATTGATGCTTTAATGAGAGGAACTATAATAACATTTACTGAGGAAACAGACTGCATTATTTGATAAAATTCTTCATTATCTGTAAAATCTTCCTCAAATTTGGAATCATCTACTTCATTATCATTTTCTTTGATACAGAAGATAGTTTCCGAAGAAATGACTTCTTCCTTTTCATAGAGTGACTCAAAGTCATCTTCCTTATTATAGAACTATTCAAGAATAGCCTGTTATGTAGATTTTTAGGACTTTTTTTAGCAAAATGACCTTTCTTCTTGCAATTGAAGCATTTATCTCCATAAGTTTTTCCTCTGAAATTTTTTTTATCAAAGAAATGTGCTTTTAACTTCTACCTTTCTTCTTAGAACTTTTATGACTAGTGATGAGGTCTGGTATTCCATAAGCAGGTCCTAGCTTTAAACTATTGAATTATTTGAAGAAAGTTCTCTATTCACAAAAGCAATCTAAGGCAACTACAACTGTTTGATATAATGTTCCCAATGAGGCAGAAGCATGGTGAGGCTTTGATTTTTTAGCATAACTTCATCTTGTTTACCTAATGGTTCAGGGATTGACTAAAGGAACACATATTTAAGGCTTCCTTCATCAATTCCATGAATCTAATAGTATTTCTTGATAAAACATCAAAATATTACTGAAGATGTTTTCTCTTAAAAGAGACACATTTCATTTGCATGAATTCTTTTTTTGCTTATACCTTAAAATCTAGAGTAACGCCCAAGAACTCTTAGTGTAGCCTTATAAGGAATTCATCAATACTATTGGAGTTTCAATAAATCATTTGTCTATATCATCATGCATTCTTTCCTACATTCTAGAAGTAAAGGCTCTGAAGAGCTGATTGAGTGGACATTTTTGTTCAAGTTGAATGGCAATCATCTAGGAGTGGAACTCTAAAATCATATCTCTCCATTGACTTAAAAGGATATCATCAAGAGTGAAACCTTTAATAAATTCAGGAAAATATTCATTTGTTATGGAACTATTTCCTGCTTTGATTTCTTTTTCATTCTATTTATAGAATCTTAAATGTTTTTCTCCCATTATAAAAATTAGGAGCTTTGGAAAGGGGTTTAAAGGAGGTAGTTGATCATTAAATTCTTTTGTTATCTTGTTAAGAAAGTTCATAAGTTGATTATTTTCTAAGATAATTATGGAAGCTTTGTCTTTTGATTGGGTATTCTTGATTGGTGGTGAAGGTAAGGGTTTTAAGTTGAGAAGTTCAAGCGAAAGGAAAGCAACAACATTATATTATTTTTATTTATTATGGTGAGGGGTTGAGCCATAGGGTTAAGCTTAAGCCCAGAGGTTGCATAGGACTATAATGAGGTGAGATCATAGAACTGAGTTACTTTTTCAGAATTCTCATTTCTATTTCCTTTTGAGCAAAAGTTGCAAATTTTTCTTCTACTACTAGGGTTATGAGCTCTTGATGAAGAGACTGAATTCTTGATTCTAGCTTTAGCATTATTTTGTTTGTTGAATTTTATTGAGTATTAATTTTTTGTTCAATTTTTATTAAGTTGTAATCTACTGAAGTAGTTTATTTTGAGAAACAATATTCTCATATTACAAGTTAAAAGTTTGCTTAACCATAATAGATTTAATCTTTTGAGTGCCATTTGGTTGTTAAACAACCCGACCTTTAATTTTCTAGTCATATTAGGTCTATCATTGACTACAAGTAAATTAGAGAAGGGGTAAGTTCTCATCCATGTTCCATCCTTCATTTCCTTGCATCATGCATATAGGAGCTAAATCATACTTAGGAGCATTGTATTTAACATAATAGTCAAACTTTCCAGATAGTTTGACTATTAACTGATAACTCGAGACATACACATTTACCTCTAAGGTTTAAACTCTTAAGGGCACTTACTTATCAAGCTTGAAAATGCTCATATTTAAGACTCAATTATATAAAGAAATAATTGCTTTTGGTATGGAAGGTTAGGTTTAGCTGTAACCATAGAGCATACACAATTATTCTAGAAGTAAAGACTTTTAATGAGAGTACTAAATTGATACACCAAAAGAACAATTTTAAATTTTTAGAGAGAGAAATATAAAATGAAATTTTTTTGCTAAAGCCATAACAAATGTATATCCACCTTTATCATCATCAATCTTATAATCAAATAGTAATTCAATCAATTATATGTATTTTACTAGCATTACCATTTTATTTCCATTATAGCACTACCACTTCATTTCCATAATATAAATATCATATGTAAGCAAGACTATAAATAATAATTGGTAATGATACAAATTAAATATTACCTTTATAATTTAAGTTCATAATGCATATGCACACATTACAACATATCCATGCCTTCTTACACGGCCTTACATCTTATACTCTTCATTACTCACTATGTAATAGTTAATTATAATACTATAAAACAGTCAAATATACCTTAACTTTTTGTATAACATGATGTATGAAGCTTTACAAGGTATAATTGACTAAAACTTAACTATGAAAACCTAAAGAGAAACTTTGCAGGGTCATAGTTAACTATAAAGGTCTAAAGTATAATTTCAAAGCTTGTAGATGATTATGTAGTTAACTTTGTAACTCCTAAGACTAACTTTGTATATGCATAGTTGATTACATGGTTAATTATAAGTTTCAAGAGAGGAATTCTTTAGGACATAATCAACTATGTAGTTGACTATATTTACCCTAAAAAATAAGTTTTTAAGGTATAATTAACTATATAGTTAACTATAGCCCAACTTCTATAGAAATCTTATTGAGAAATATTGTTCATTTGCAACCTAACCACTCTAAATCCATTTCTTAAGCTACTGTTTATAATTAAATCATCATATGTTGCACCTTTATCACTATTTGCATTATATGCAACAAAAAATCCATATTTAAAATATTTAATCACTATAATTCATCATGATTCAAAGAAAATAAGGAAAATTAACTATTTTGATTAAAATATTTCAAATCTTATAAACTATATAAGTCCTAATTAAAATATTAACTCACCTTACATGAAAGAGATGCTAAATAAAGAGATTTATAGTTTGCTTGATCCTATCCATCTAAAGTCATAAAAATCCCAATTAGGGCTTAATTTCTTCTTTTTAGAATTTAAATTTCTAAATCAACCTAAATTTAAAAGAAAATAGAAGAGCGTGATGTTTAGATGGCCTTACCTTATATGGAAGATTGCAAGCTATTAATGATGATCAACCTTTCAATTAAATGAAAGGAAAAAAATGAAAAGAAAGGGAAGGAAAATGAAAAGCAGGAAGTTTTTGGGGGAAAAAGGGTATAGGTAGGAGATGGGAGATAAGAGGAAGGTTGGCCCAGGGCAATTTCGAAAAAATATTTATAAATCTCTTCCACACCTTCATTATTTGACCTTAAACACACTCAGCTTTTAAACTTTTTATTTCTTTCTATTCTTAACTATTTCTTATCAATTCCTATTCTCACATTTGACATCTTTTCACGATAATTTATTTCTTATTCTTAACCATTTTCATACAAAATTTTCTTTTCAATATTCATTAAAATAATTAATTACTTCTCCATACAAGATTTTATTCCATATTCATATTAATAATTTATTACTTTGCATATATAATTTCATTCTAATTCTAATCATAATAATTAATTAATTATTTTCCCTACAATTAATTTAAACTTGAAAAAGGTGTAATAGTACTTGTCCACTGCAAAATAATTTATCCTTAAATTCTTATGCCGTTATCAGTCTAGTAATTCTACAAGAATATATGGATATCATGTTTAACACTTGGTAAATTGATATGGATATTTCAATTGCATATCCAATTCTAACTCTATTATTTATACGAAAGCATAATGACTTTATATTCTAACACTTACCTAAAAATCTTATTAACTTACTAAGACTTATATATGATTTATACCTAAACACTAATTCCTAAGACTTATATATGATTTACTCACTTTTGATGATTTTAGGTTATCTTTTTTTTTTTTAACTTCTTTAACTTACAATTTTAGGATAACTACTTAACCAATGCTTCTTTCACTTCTTACACCACCCTAAGTCCTATTATGGATTTGTCATTGGTTCTACTTTACTAATATAAGCCTAGTCTTATGTGCTAAATGATTGACTTTACTTAATAGGAAAGAAGGAGCATATATGATGATTTTAACGATGTTCTCTATTATGTTATTATATAAATCCTTTTAAAGTTTGGGCTATAGACTAAGTTTATATTATTCTAATAGTGATGCCCTAAGAGCAATAATTGCATTCTAAATATGAACTATCAAAAAAGTCTACCAACTAAGTGTTAATAGTTTCCAAGACTTAACATGATTCTCAACTTGGTTATGTCAGATAGTTTTTCATTAGGCATTACCACTGGTTATTCTAGTAGCATCAATTAGTCCATAAACACAAGTCTCAAATATTTAAGATTGCATAAAATGCCCAAGCCTAATAAGTTCAACTTTACACATAGATGAAATATAATTTAGCGTACATGCCCCTATTTGCTTATACATCTAATCATTGAGTTTTTAATGACCCCATAGATACATAAAACCATCAATTATAGGTATATATACAACAACTTAGAATAACTTTATTCATTGTTTTTATATTACTACAAGCTTCTATTTTTACCATAAATCTTATGATATTACTTATGTGTATAGCATTTTCCTACATTAAGATAATTAGTATCTTAATGTAGCATTTTCCTATTTAAAATGATTAGCATCTTAAGATGATTAGCATTTTCCTACATTACTTGTGTGTATAGCATTTTCCTACATTCCTACTATTAGTATCAATAATAGTAGCAATGTTGATTTATTTAAAAATCTATTTGCATAAATAGATCTTTAAATAAGTTAATAGGTAAAAATCTTTAAAGTAAAAAATAAATTAATAATTAAATTATATCTATATTTATAATTACATGCATTAAAATTATGTTAATATTATATATATATTTTATAAATATATATGTATATTTTGATAGGTTTATATATAAATATATATTTATCAGCTTTAACATAGGACCTTAGGCTGTTTAGATAAAAAAATAGGTTAAATTAAGCCAAAAATAGGCTAGATTGTAGACTATAGCCTTTAATAGCGATTTAGGCTATTCCCACCTTATAGTAACACTAGATGCCAACAAAAAATAAATAAATATTGGATATGACTTACTATATGCTTAAAAATAAGGCTTAATTCTACTTTTGGTCTTTCTAATATTGAAATATAGTGAATTTGGTTCTCCTTAAATTAAAAAATCTAATTTTATCCTTATAATATTGAAATTAGAACAATATTGGTCCATTCTATTAAAACTTAGATAGAATTGCCTATATGACTAATCTAGAGCTAACATGGCAGATAGATTATCTCGCCTTTTGCACCAAATAATTTGATTTGATTTTTTTGTGTTTGTAATGTAGAAAAATTCAAAAAATAAAAACTAAAAGATATATTTATAACTAAAAATTTTAAAACAAGTAATTTCTTAAAAAAAAACTTAGAAATTGAAAAATTAAAGTTAAAAATAAAGTAAGGAAAAGTTATTTATAAAAATATATAAAGAAAAAAAAATAAAACTAAGGGCTAAGTTATTTTGTAATGTCCTAATTTCTATTATAATGGAGAGTTATGTTAGAAACCATTTTAAAGAGCTGCTTCTATGGTGTATAAGTCTTATAACTAGGATTATTGGTTTAAAGATCCACCTAAATTTATAATAACTTATTGATAATTCTTTATATTTTTTGGTATTTTGAAAGCTAGGTTATCCACAATAGCTTCTCTTTTTAAAAAGGTTGAAGCATTTGAGGTTAAGATGCCTTTATTTTAATTTTAAAAATGGTCAGTGTGGTTGTTATGCTTTATTAAGTTAGGAATAAGTTACATATTTATAGGTTTTTGTGTAAAGTTTGTAACTAGCTTTTCAAAATGGTCCTTTATTCCTTTGTTAAAACTTGTCTTTTTGTATTGGATTTTTACAAGTAGGTATATTATGATGCCTTTTTTGACTAAGCTATTGTATTTGATTCTTTGTCTAACTAATAGATGTTGAGCAATTGCTTTATTTACTATTTAATTTTTTATTAATTAATTATATTATTAATTTATAATTTAATTAATTTTTCACCATAATTTGGTTTGTTGATAAGCCTTCATTGAACTATATAGGAGGCAAAGTGGAAAAAATCAAGAATATTGGCCCTAACCAACTTTGCACTTTTAATATGATTCAATTTGTCAAGTAATTGAAATATTCATCGTATAAGGATTTGTAGTGGAAAATACCTATTGATACCATGTCTATAGGTAGATAACCACTATATGGTGTTGTTAATGTTAGAAATTTGGTGGCATTGTTAAAAGGCGTGCATATAATGAAATATTTTGTAGAATATAAAGTTAATTTGATAGATTTTTTAGGACCAAATTAGAGGTTGGCAGCCATTACTAATATTGGTAAGGTTATTGAGGTTTGTGTAGGTGAAAAAAATGAATAAATAAATGTTGGAAGGCATGATACAATGGGCTTAAGTGAACAAACTAAGGAAAGGTTTAGTGGTATTACGGGCTAAAGGTAGAAAACTAACAATGGGGATAATGATATTGTAATTGAGGTAATGGTGAACTACAATGAATATGCAATGGATGATGGTAAACTCGAAGGTGATGTCTATAAAAAAAAGGGAAGTTTAAATTTTTGATGAATTTTGTGAAGATGGAAAGTATGAGAATTGGGAGCCGGAAAATAAAGATGTCCAAAGACAAAATGTTGCTTAGAATAACTCCATAAGGCCTAAAACTTAACAAGCTGAGGAAGTTACAATATTGGACATTGCAATTGATGAAGGACTAGCATTTGACATAGATTAGACATGTGATGAGAAAAATATTTACTATTTTATTTTTTTCTATTCTATATCTTTTAACTGTTACATGTGCTTAATTTTACAAAATTGACCTTGTTTTATAATTTCAGATTAATTCTATAATAGTTTAAAATTATTTGATAAATACTGAATTTTAACATTATTTCTTTTTTTAGCTATATCTTGGGTTTTAGATATTAGATTGAGATTGTTAGAAAGCTTCAAGAGATAACCATAACTTTTATGTTTTGACCTAAGCCCAGTTCGGATGTTTTGGAGGTTATATGTGACTGAAAAGTTGAAGTCATGTTTCTATCTTAACTGAGTTTACCTTTGTATTTAGGTCATATATGGAACTATAGAGGTCTAATTAACCAAAAACTAGTGCCTAAATTTTCATAAGACATAAGCCTATAACTTTCATATTTATGGGTTTTCCAAATTACCCTGTTTTAGTGGTATCAAACTAGCTAGAAGTTAGACTTATGAAAATTCATTATTAAAACTATTAGAGTTAATTGTAGGGTAATTAGGTCATCTAAGAGGTAAGAGAGTTAAAGAGATTCAAACCATTCAGATAGATTCAGCATCATAGCTTTTTCTTTTTCTTCTTGTTTGCTCTTTTATTCTTCATCAATAGAAGCTTAATTTCGGAGTCAATTCAAGAAGTTTGGGGCTCTCTTTTATTAGATTATAAGATTATGATTTGTAATGTTAATTTTCTTTAATTAATTTTCCTCTTTCCTTATTTACTTGTGCTAAATTCTTGAAATTATTTGTGTTAGATGTTGATTTGATATAATTGATATTCATCCTTATAATTTATAATCTTTTGCTACTTTGATATGAAATTGTGGTTGATAAATCATGGTTTTATACATAGGGATAGAGGGTTGAGTGATTAAATTGGAGATTTCTAATTTAATTTCTCAATTCAGCCAAATTCTATTATTAAATCAGTTTAGATTTAGCCAATAAGATTATAGCGATTGCTTAATCTGCTAATCTTAATTAATTAAATTTTAGACATTCATTTAGTGTAGAATTTATAAATTATTGCAGGGATTATCAATAACTTAAGATTGAATAATTAATCACAAAAGTCAAATCTCACGTAATGTATAATTAATCAAAACTAGAGCTTTTAATTCTCTTAAATCGATTGCTTTATTACATTGAGTACTTTTTGTTTACTTTTTGTTTTACTTCTATTTTGTACTTTTTTAGTGTATTACTATTGTTTTAATTTCATGCAAACAAGCCCCCTCAATTTTGCATTCTATTTTCATATCAAATTATGAATTTCATTTTTTTATTTTACTAGTAAATTATAGTAAAGGATAATATCAAAGGATCACTAAGGGTACAACATGATTTGTGCCACTATACTATATTATTTTTTAGCAAAATGATTTTTAATTTAATTTTAATACAATATGATATGCATATCAACATAATCAGATAAAGATTCTAATAAGTTGTACAATCCTAATGTATATTTAAATAAAAAAGAAGAGAATGGCAATCAAGTTGAAAGAGAAAACCCCCAAGTGTAATAAATTTCCTAGATTTAAGATGCTATTAAATAGGAAGCAAGTGAAGTTTAAAATTGGGCTTAAATTTGGTTTAAAAGCCATTGCAAAAGATGTTATCCATAACTATGATCTTTGTGAAGGAAAACCTATTTGGATTAACAAGGATGACAAGAAAAGATTGGTAGCAAGGTGTAGAGAAGGTTATCCATACTATATGAGAGTTAGCTTAGACACTTATAGAAAATGTGGCAAATAAGGAGGTTAAATGATACACATACCTGTTTAAGGCAATATAAGAACTTGTAGGCTAAGATAAAATTATTAAGAGTAAAGTTCATTGATAAGGTTAGAGAAAACCTAAATATGAACTACAATGATATAAAATTAGATGCAAAGAAAGAATGAAGTGTTCATTTATTAAAAAAGCTAGCATATAGGGCTAAAAGGAAAGCATTGGCATTTATTGAAAGGAGTTTAAAGACCAATATTGCCATTTGATGAGTCATGCAAAAGTATTACTAAAGAGTAATAATGGCACTTTTGTAGTCATCAATATAATTACACCAAGTCTATAAGTGCTGCCAAAGTTTCAACATATGTATGTATATATTTGAAGGGTGTAAAAAGCCTTTGTGAAGTGCTGAATGCCTTTAATTTGTTTAGATGGATGTTTCTTAAAGGGAATGCATGGAGGATAATTACTAGTAATAATATGGAATAATGGAAAAAATTAGATGTTTCTAATTGCTTTTAAGAATGGTTTTTATAAAGGTTAATCAATAATCTAAATTCTACTTTTGAATATGGATGACCTTTTATATTAGACTAGTAAAAGGTATTGATCCAATTAAAACATTTATTTGGTATTTGTGTGAAGTTGGACATTTATTCATTATTATCCTTTTATGTTATTTGCAATACTATGTTTAAGGCTTAGAATATGCTGTCCTAAAATTGAAGGAAATGACTGAGCATTGTTTTTGTGTTAAGCATTTGGTTATAAAATTAAAAAAAATTCCTAGTGAAAATCTCAAAATCTATTATATTAGAAGTTTTGAGAACAACTACAACTACTAAGTTTAAAGTGGTTATGAATCAATTGAAAATATTGGATGATAAGGCTTGGGCTTACATGATAGACATTCTTATTGCTGCATAGAGTAGGTCAGCTTTCTTTGTACACATTAAGTAACACTTACAAGTTAATAGCATGTGTAAGGTATTTAATAAGTTAATACTATATTTCAGAGACAAACCAATAGTCTAGTTAATAGATGATATTAGACATTATTTAATGGATATGTTTATCACAAATAAGAAGACAATTTTGAGACATAATATATTTTATGCATAAAGATACAAAATATGTTAAAGAAGATTAAGGGAAACAATAATGACTAGACACTTATTTAGGTTAGTGATCAAGCTTATACGTTGTTTAGGGTAAAAAAGAAGCCTGACCAATTTGTTCTAAATTTGGCAAAGAAGATATGTTCTTATATGTTATAGAATCTCACTGGGATACTTAGCTATCAATCTACAGCTGTAGTGGCATCATGCAACCATAGACTTGAATTGTGTCTAACCTTACTATAAGTATTTCATTATAACTTAAATTATATTCACATTTAATAGATAACTAATGTGTTTGCATTTTTTGTTTGCAATAAAAAAGATACATCTTAAATGCTACTTAACATCATTTATCTTATAAATGGAAAAAAATTATGGCCTCAGGTAGAAGGTGATCCTATCTAGCCCTTGATCATAATGAAAACACCTTATAGATTAAGGAAAATGAGGATAAAAGATCCTCATAAAGAGAGAAGAGATCTTAATGGATTTCCTAAACAATATCTAAAATATAAGTGCATAAATTACAAAAAATATAACTATAACATTGGAAGCTGCAAGGGAAAAACAAAGGCTAATAGAGAGTTTCCAATAGGAAACAATAAAGTAGCATAAGAAACCTTTAACTAGCCATCTTAACCATCACAAAACTCATCCTAAACCACCCAACATAAAGCTTAAGCCTCCTGCATCTAGTTTAACCATCATAGCAAGCAACTTAACCCTTCTAAGTGAGGTTATCATAACAAGTTAGTTAAACCTTTAAGCCTATCCAATCAAGCTAACCTATGAAGAAATAAAAAGTAAGGGAAAAAAATCTATTACTGCACCTGAGTATGAGGAAAAGCTAAAAAATATGTCATTTACTAATAAGGAAAATATTAAATCACTAAGGAGGCTTTGCAATCAATTAATAAAGGTAATAAGAAGATGCTGGAGAAAATGGTTTACACTCAAAAGTCATGGATTGATTCCAACAAGGCTTCTTAGTTGTTATGTTATGAAAGACTCATATATTTTGGTTTGGTATTATAATAGGCACTTAGATAGTAATGTTTTCTCAATGGAATTACTTTGATAGAAATAGTAGTAGTTATGATTTTGTTAATTGCTTCATTTTGCACAGAATATTGGGAATAATCTTTTGTATAAGGCTTATATCAATCGTCCTATTTACTAAATATTGGAAATGGATCACTTTTTGATAAGAATTGTGGACAACTATATGCAATATTATCAACTTATTTCTAATTTGAATGACTATTTCAATTGTTTAAAACTTTTATCTAGTTATTTATTTTCTATATGTCAATTTATTTTCATTCTTAACTTATTTTCTTTACCAATTATGTTTTTAGGGCTTTTGATCTTGTTTTTCAACTTTTTATTTTATTTGCTTCCATTTTGTTATCATGTAATTTTGCTAAATTTTATGGTTTCCAATTGTAATGTTTAAGGATTGACATATAAGGGATATGTTTATGTGTTTTAGTGTTTTCTTTATCCTTTGCCTTAAGTGTGTTTAAGGGAAGTTCTGTATTTAAAATTCATTAAGATGGTTTTGTGTTAACTATTATTCTAATGCAAAAAAAAAAGTCTGAGGATCAAGTTCTAATATATATGAAACTTGGAGAATATATTGTTTTTTTAATTTTAGAGTCTTTGATTTTAGTATGTTTTTTGACATACATGAAAGATAGAGAATCTGATATACTCTAGCATCACCTCATTCCTAAATATAAGTAGTTCTATCTCATCTTGTCAATTATTAAATATTTATTTTACTGTTTAATTTAGTAATAGCCATCCTATCCTTTTCTATTTTATCTTATTTGAATTGTTAAATATTTATTAATTCTAGTAATTTTTTATACTTATTTAATTTTTTTTGGTCCTTATGATGATTTTCTCTATCAACTATATGCTTTCTGTATTAACCATAGCATATTAATGCATTATTATTCTTGCAAATTCCTTGTTAGCTTTTTTCTTTCTATATTGACCATAAGATTATGCTTTTTGTCTTTGCAAATTACTTTTTATATCAACCACAACATATTATACAACTTTCTTATTATCTATAAGTTTCTAAAATGAAGTTTATCTTATTTATTACTTCACTACTAATTATATTGATTAGAGTCAAATTATAAGACCATCTCATTTATTAAGAATCACTATCTTTACTACAAAGAAGTGCATTCTTTAGAATTATATATCAACATCAAATAAGATGTTGGAATAAATCTAACTTGCAAATTCACAATCATATTTCATTCTTTACAAAGTTAAATGGACATGAAGGGATGATGTTTTAATTATTGATTAATTTTGTATAATAAGGAAGGAAGGTAGTAATCTTATGATATAGGTGACTTTATTGAAGAAAATATGAGTTGGAATTGTATAATAAACACAATATGGCAATTCTATAATAAGCACAATCATAAAATATGGTAATTAACCATTCTCCAATGGAAAAAAGGATGTATTCTATCAAAGAAATCTTTTGCAATCACCTATACTAACTGTAGTATATGATTAATTGCAAACAACCATCTATAATAAACAATAATAAACTATTCCTAAACAACATTTAAAAGAAAAATATAGTCCCTTGACATACAAAAAAATGTGTTGTTGAATTATACATAGCAATGTTTAAACACACTAGAGACAAACTTCAAGAATGGCAAAATTCAGAGCTACGAGCACATAGGCCTCTTTACATTATGACTTTTCTTAAGCTTATTTCTTCCTTATCCTATAACAGTAGCAAAGTTACTTAAAAAAAATTACATAAAATTCCATCATTAGAGACAAATTAAACTTGATAGGGGCCTTTTACGCAATAAAATAACACTTATATGGAAATGACTTATTCTGTAATACAACATTGTGACCTAAAAATATTAAATAATTTCTATTCTAAAATAAGTGGCAGGAGCCATTTTATAAAAGATTTGCTCATATAGCGTAGCATTACAAATTTATTACCATTCTTCAAATACATCTTACATTATAACCTTGATCTTAAACTTAACTATAATTCCTATTATACAATTGTATTGATACCTACCCCAACCCTAGATCATTAAGCTATAATTTTTAAAAGCATAAGTACAAGCATGAAGATAATAACAATCAAAATAACCAACATTGCAGTGCATAACATCAAGTGATCTTTCATTGCACCAAGCCTTTGAACCAACCTATAATTACTTGCTACTTATGTTCATTAATCTCATCATTATGCTAAGTAAAATAATTGCATCCTCCTCTACCTTTGTAACAACTGAAAAAATGATGCCTAAGGTTCTTCTCAGTCCAAGATGTTTTCAACCTTCCTCCACACTACATATGCAATATTAACGAGCTTTGCTTTTTATACTTAACACTTTAGATGCCTATCCTTATCTTTTTCCCATTGCCATTTGTTATTGCATAAGGAAGTGGCTTTATTTCAAGTAAAGGTATAGAACAAATTTTACAAATTAGAGTTCCAAATAAAGCTTTTGTTGTCAATCCAAAACGCAAAAATAAAGTAGCTAGTTTCAATTTATCATAATAACTCAAATTGAATTATTAAGCTCAAAAGGTAAGATGATGAGTTTGCTACCTTAACTTTTCGTTATACATACATGCGATTCCATTTAGATATTGATGAAATGAACCAATTTTAGTCCAATTTCAATATTAGGAAACGCAAATAAATTTTTTAATTTAAGGAATTATATTTCTTCAATTTTAATATCAAAGGATCAAAGGTGGAATTAAACCTAAAAATAGATTAGAAAAGCATTGAAAATAACTATTAAAGATTAAATGGAGTAGGATGTTATCTTTTGCCATTTTAGAAGTTTAGCTTTACTTTTATTCATTCACTCCTTCCCTTTGTAAACCCTATTGTTATTGTGAAGTGAAATCTATCATTTCATTTATTATTTCTTCTCTGCCACATGCATTTTTTGTCTCTTTAGCGATTGTTGTTTATTTAATTATTTCTATTTCCTTCTTTGTCGAACTTTTCTTACTTTTTCATTCTCATTCTCATTCTTAAACTATGTAATTAATAAATTCTCTTTAGCAAAGAGAGAAGAGAGCAATAACTAATAATGTATTTTTGAACGATTAACTTTTAGAGCATAATTCAATTTTTGATCTACACTTATAAGTGGTCATTGAAATATATGCATGAATAGCCATAGTTCTTGTAATCTTTATAATAACTTTGGTTTATTTCTAGGCACAACAATTCTTCAAAGCTCAAGGAGTTGTTTAATTCTTACGAAAAATAATTTTTTACGAAAAATTGAATTTTTTACAAAATAATTTTTTATGTAAATTTCTTGAAAAGTACTTAAAATTATTTGATTAATTTGAGAAAGTGACACTTTTAAAGAAATAAATTTTTATATTTTATTTAATTCAATTTTAAACTCCTTAAAAAATATTAATAAATAATTATTATATTTTTAATATTATTATAATATAAATTAATAAATTTTAATTTTTTATTAATTAAATTTAATAAAAATAATTTTATTTTTATATTCATAAATAATATAAAAATAAAAATTATTAAAAAGAGATGAATAAACGATTTTTCATACCGTACAAAAGATGGAATTTTTTGACAAAAAATGAGGTATTAAATAATTCATCTCTTTTAATTTTTTCTAAAAATAGTACTACCTATGATAGTGTTGAGTCTTGTGACCCCAACAATCTCCTCTCCAAGGCTTTACAGAGCCACATTACCAAGGAGATCCAGGAAATCTGGATCGATCATTTTCGAGAGCCTGTTCAATCTCAACCTGACCCAATGCCCAGCCATGCCTCTAACCCCGAAACATCGCCGGAGTCGGAGACACTCGATAGAGCCCAAGCTATGCTTGTTCAGTAAGAGGATGAAAACCCTGAACAGGCCATCAGAGAATTCAACATTGAAATCGGAAAAGATCACTGGATTTCATATCCCGAAAAGACGGTGGTTCGTTACATGGAAGCGGGGAGGCTAGGTCTGGTGAACAGTCCTTAATTGCAGTTCCTGAGGTGTTCCATTTGGGTTGGGGACATTGGTACAACTTGAGGTTTCTACTCATGCATTGGCTTATGAGAATGTCATAGGTGAAGGTGGCTATGTTATTGTTTACTGTGGTGTTTTAAAAGTTAATGCAATGGTTGCTGTTAAAAATTTGCTCAATAACAGGTTTGTTGTGTATGTTTCTAATATTATCTTATCTTTTATTTTATTATTATTTATTTATTTGTTTTATTTCATTTATTTATTTATTTATTATTATTATTATTATTGCATTTTGAGAACTGAGCACAATTTCATGGCCGGATCCTTTGTAAGCTCATGCTGCAATTGTTCTATTGGGCAATCCCTGAAAAATGCTTGACACAACGGATATATTGTTCATAGAGGACAAGCTGAGAGGGAATTCAAGGTTGAAGATGAAGCAATTGGACGTGTTCGCCACAAGAATTTGGTGATGTTATTTGGATACTGCGTTGAAGGAGCTCACAGGTAAATACAGTCTTCTCCTATGACACCTTTGGATGGCCTTGATCTTTGTGTTTTAGAAGACAAGACATGTTAGTGTTACTCTCTCAATGTCTAAACTTAAATATGTGTTTGAAATTTGAACATTTCACACCAAGCTGATAGGATTGTCTAGCATTATTGTGCTTATGTGGTTGAACGAACTTTTTCAGGATGCTTGTTTACGAGAATGTTGACAATGGAAACCTTGAATAGTGGCTTCATGGGGGTGTGGCGTTTCTAGCCTTCCTACTTGGGAGTTTTGCATGAATAAAATACTTGGAACTGCGAAAGGGTGTACAAAGTCATGAATTTTGTTTTGTGCTACAGGTTCATATTCTTTATATCTTTTCCGGTTTTATGGAATCTGGTGCTTTCATACTACGTGTAGTTTTGCACATCTGCACAAGGGACTTGAGAGGAGTTATGTGCCACAGGTTCATATTCTTTATATCTTTTCTAGTTTTAAGTTTGTTCACCGAGATATCAAGTCAAGCAACATATTGCTTGATAAGCAATGGAATGCAGAAGTTTCTGATTTTCACCTTGCAAAGCTCTTGGGATCAGAGAGGAGTTATGTGATGACTCGTGTGGTGGGAACATTTGGGTTAGTTGAAATTTTATAATTTAAGGATTTTAGCTAATTTCTATCTGAATACAAGTGATAGGCTATGTGACTTGTCCTGTTTCATAGATATGTAGCTCCAGAATATGCAAGTTCTGGCATGTTGAAGGAAAGAAGTGACATATGCAGCTTTAGAGTTTTTAGTCTGGGGATAATTTCTGGGAGAATCCGGTAGATTATGGCCACCCTGCTGGGGAGGTTCGTGTCCAAGCAATACTATTCAGTGACTCTGCCTTAGATTAGGTTGTTTCGTGTTCAATCTAATAAATAATTGACAAGTCAAATTGACAATGGTTGCCAACCGAAATGGAGGAGTGCTGGATCCTAGGCTGCCTGAAAAGCCTTCTTCTAGAGCTCTGAAGTCTGCCCTATTAGTGGCATTACAATATACGGATCTAGATGGCCAGAAAAGGCCAAAGATGGGGCATGTCATGCATATTCTTGAAGCTAATGAGTTCCCCTATGGATATGTGAGTTTGCATTCATTATCCATGAATCAGTTTGGCAAATATTTTTTCATATCTGTGTGTGGATTAATTATAAAGCTTGGGTTATTTAACACTTTCTATGTATCATATTTCTTGTCATACTTGTTGCCTGTAATGATATTGTTAAAATTCAGTTGGTGCTTGGAATTGGATGTTTACTATGCAAGATTGCGTTGAATATGAAAATGCCTTTCTTGAAGACGAAATATTTTTCTGAGAATTGGTTGCTGTGCACCGTATGTTGAAACACTTTCTAGGACCGTAAAGGTGGAAGGGATCATGGACGCTTCCAGCACGAGGTTGATGGACGAGATAGCAAGTGAATCAGGCCACAGTAGTGGATATGAAAGCAGTGTCCGAACTAAGACCAGCAAGCCTTATGCTCTTCTTTCTATTTATTTGATAACCTCATCTGCAAAAGAGCCTCGGGTCAGGTCCAACTGCCAGGACTGCTTGAGTCATTGACGATGGCAGCTGGCCACAAAACACAGGTCCCCTTCCTTTGGCCTTGTCCATAAAAGCTTTCAATGCAGACACTGATAGGACAGGCTACACCTTGATTTCGTATGAGGCGGGCTTGTCGCCACTATTTCCCAATGGCAATCACATACAACGCGGTTGTACGAGTCAACAGTCTAAGTTCACATGAAAATGATATGCATTTCATTCTCATCCGCGCTTCACGCATGAAGTCCCCAATCGTTCTGCTTTATCTACTCATTTATTTTAGTACGTTGACTGGAAGCAAGTTTGAACTTAATACTTTTGATATATATTATTCAAATATCTCAATTTAACTGAACAACAGCGTTGAAAGGCCATACTGTAAAATCCAATTCTCGCCAAGAGAAAAAACAAATACCCTTCCCGGGCTTTGATTTGGCATATTGATTGATTTAATCTCTCTGTTTTCCTATTCTCTGACTCTCCGCTAGATGAGTGTGTTGTGCAGCCGTATTAAGCGTCATATGCAATGAAAATAAGTGTGTGGACATTAAGCTAAACACGGAGTATATAATATATGTAAAATAAATAAGTAAAATAAGTGTGTGGACATTAAGATGCACTCCCATAATCATGTTCCTGTATATATATCAAGTAATAACGTCAAAGTCAGGAAACGCTTGCAAACAAAACTGTCCAAAAATAAAGAAAACCAGCGTGCACTACAAGGCCACAAGAAATCAATCCGAGGGGGTCCCCTTGAAAGACAACCATAAAGTTTCGGTGATGATCATGAGCATCTTGGTCTATTTAAATCCCCTCTCCTCAGAAGAGCATTTCACTTCTATAGGTTTTGCCAGCCATGTCTACGCAGACTCTTCTCTCTCTCTGCCTCTTTTTCATCACAGTCTTTCATCTGCAGTTTTCCATGTTTGCTGAGTATGACAATTATATCATCCACATGGACACATCAGCCATGCCCAAAGCCTTCTCTAACCAACACACTTGGCACATGGCTGCCCTTTCCTCTGCATTGAACAGCTCTCTAGTTAATCCAATTTTTGAGTCTTTATTATCCTCCAAGCTTATCTATAGCTATACCAATGTCATAAATGGTTTTAGTGCAAGTTTATCTCCCACTGAGCTTGAAGCCCTGAAAACCATTCCGGGCTACATCTCAGCAATCCGGGATTTGCCTGTGAAACCTGACACAACATACTCGCCCCAATTCCTCCATCTCAAACCCAGTCTTGGGGCGTGGCCGATGGCGGATTATGGAAATGATATCATCATCGGTCTGGTGGACACTGGGATTTGGCCAGAGAGCGAAAGTTTCAAAGACAATGGCTTGTCTAAAATCCCCTCGAAATGGAAGGGAAAGTGTGAAACCGGTACCCAATTTAATTCGTCCTTGTGCAACAAGAAACTCATTGGTGCGTTACTTTAACAAAGGACTGTTGGCCAAACATCGAAACATCACCATAGTCATGAACTCCACCCGTGACACTGAAGGCCATGGGACTCACACCTCCAGCACCGCCGCTGGGAGATATGTTGACGGTGCATCTTACTTTGGCTATGCCACCGGAAAAGCTTCGGGCGTGGCTCCGAAGGCGAGAGTGGCTATGTACAAGGCCTTGTGGGAAGAAGGAGCCTATGTATCTGATATCATAGCTGCGATCGATAGTGCAATATCAGATGGAGTAGATGTCATTTCATTATCATTTGGCTTCGATAGGGTTCCTTTGTACGAAGATCCTATTGCCATGGCCACATTTGCAGCTATGGAGAAAGGCATTTTTGTGGCTACGTCCGCAGGGAACGAAGGGCCTTACCTTGAAACTCTGCATAACGGAACGCCGTGGGTTATCACTGTGGCTTCTGGTACTATGAACCGTGAATTCCACGGGACACTAAATCTCAGCAATGGAAATTCAGTCACTGGCTTGTCTCTTTATCCAGGAAACTTCACTGCAAGCCCGATTCCAATCGTCTACATGGGCTTGTGTGACAATCAAAAGGATTTAAAGAAAGTTAGAAACAAGATTGTGGTGTGCGAAGACAAGAATCAAACGCTGTTTGACCAATTGAATAATCTCGACGCTGCTAAAGTTGTCGCAGGTGTATTCTTATCAAATAGCACTGACGTAACATTGTTCCTTCAAACCGGGTTCCCTTCCCTTTTCGTGGATCCAAAGGACGGAGAAACTATAAAAAATTACATCAACGATGGTGACTCTGTGCCAAAAGCAAGCATGGTTTTTGGAATGACAATTATTTCAAGTAGCAAAGCGGCACCAAGTGTGGATAGTTACAGCTCAAGAGGGCCATCACAGAGTTGCCCAGTTGTGCTAAAACCTGATGTCATGGCTCCTGGTACTCTAATCTTAGCCGCATGGCCTCAAAACGTTCCGGCAGCGGCGTTGGGAACCCGAGGCCTCTTCGGCAACTTCAATTTGTTGAGTGGAACATCAATGGCCTGCCCGCATGTTGCAGGGGTTGCAGCGCTGATAAAGGGGGTACATCCTGAATGGAGTCCAGCAGCCATTCGATCAGCCATAGTGACAACAGCGGATGCATTGGACAATACAATGACACCCATCAAAGACATTGGCCATAATTATAAAATGGCCACTCCTCTAGCCATTGGAGCTGGTCAGATCAATCCCAACAGAGCCCTAGACCCAGGACTGGTTTATGATGCAGAAACACAAGATTACGTAAATCTTCTTTGTGGACTGAACTTGTCGGAGAAGAACATTACGATCATCACTAGGTCCTCCAAAAACAATTGCTCAAACAAGTCATTGGACCTCAACTACCCATCTTTTATAGCTTTCTTCAATGCGAATGATTCAGCATCTGCTAAGACGAGGACGGTGAAAGAATTTCACCGAACCGTTACCAATGTTGGAGAGGGCCCTTCGTCCTACCATGCAATATTCCTTCTGTTCAAGATGGAAGAGTTTGAGGTGAGCGTGCATCCAAGCCTGTTGGTTTTCAAGGAGAAGAATGAGAAGCAAAGCTACAAGCTCAGAATAGAAGGTCCAAAAATGATGAAGGAGACCTTGACTTTTGCACTGGACGGATAACATACACATGGTCAGAAGCCCCATTGTGGTCACCAGTCTCGACTCACATGCACTGAGCTCAAGTATTGTATGAATCAAGTCATAATATATATAGTTATGAACCATGAATAATAATTGTACACCGCATGGTTCGAAAGAGAGAGAATGAGTGAAAGGGAAAGCGAATAAAAACTTCAACTATTTATTTTATTAATTATTATTATATTTAAAAAATAGTTTATTTATAATAATTATTAAAATAATTATTATAATTATTATCTTATTATTTTTAATTTATTTACTAATATTATAATTTTATAATTATTTAATATTAATTATTAATATCTTATTTTTATTATTTCAATTACTACTTTTATTATGTTGATTATTATTAATATCTTAATAATAATTAATATTATTTTAATAATATTAATTGTTATTTATTTATTATTTTTAATAGTTATTATATTTATTATTTTATTATTAATATTTATTATTATTTTACTAATATTATTAATTATTTTTATGTTATTAAATATTTTATATATACTAATATTATTATCTTTATGATTATTTAATATTAATTATTAATATTTTATTATTTTGATTAATTATTAATATTTTATTATATTTATTATAATAATTATTATATGATTATTTATTTTTATTTAGTTAATTTTATTATTTCTATTATTAACTATTATTTAATAATTATTTTTATTTTTACTTATATTATTATTTTATAATATTAAATAATAATTATTATCATTATATTGAAGATAATAAATTCAAACTTAATATGAGAGAGTTGGATTTGCTAAGGAATTGGGGCAAATCGCCGTTCCTTAATTTAGGATAATTTTATAAAGGAAAAATAGAGAAAGAAAATAATTTTTTTAAAATTAAATAAAAATAAAAGGAATAAAATCCTACTTTTTTTTTTTCTGATTACTCCCAACTAATCGTGTTTTTAATTACTTCTCATTGACCCTTGTGAAGTTGTTTATAAATTAAATTAATGGAGTGGAGAATCCGTAATATAAAATATCATCTGGAGCTATGACTGCAAAGCAAATTGTAGAAAGAGATGACAATAGAAGCCAAAAGCTGGATAGGCTGTAATTTTTTATGCATGAATCGAGGGTACCCATATCATCGCCACTGTTATCAAATTTCTGGTTGATGCATGGCCGCCAGACAGATATTATTGGTCCCTTGAGATTCCCCTTTTTTTTGGTTGGCCATAAAGTCGTTTTTTCAGTGTCTTCACTCACATCAAAATCAAATTATTATTTTTAAAAGATTTTAATTTAACTACAAATTTGTATTCGTGGAGAAAAGGAGAGGGAGACAGCCAACAGTCAATATTCTTAGCTTAGGATACCCCATACGTAGGACCGCAGCTCATCTCATGCATGTTACTCATGGATCCAATGATCGAGGTTATAATTCACAAGTTCCAGACAAACCCACCAAGTTGCTTTTCTGTGATCTTATATATGATGTTATGAAACTGCCCTAGAAAGTGATCAATGTTCTATTTTGCTCTGTCCGGAAACAGCACCACTGTTAAAAGCCTTCTCTTTCTCGCAGTAACTTGAAAATCCATTATTCCGGCCGCTTGATTAGGATAATAAATAAGGGAATTGTTAATTCATACATCCTCCTGTAAAAATTATCATTGTTCACATTTTCATTTGAATAAAAATATCCAATTTTTTACTGATAATCTTTGATTGAAGTAGCACTTAATATTTTTTGAGAGTTTTATGTCTTCTATTATATCTAGGATTTAATCCTTAATCATTGTGTTTAGTGATTTAATTACTCATCTGTTTAGAAAAATCCAACTTTCTTTTTTTTCAAAACAATTTTTAAGTAGCTATAGTATTTTAGTAATTAAAATTAGTAATTAAACAAAATTCAATTGTCATAGTAATTGAAGAAGAGAAAGCGGGGGAGAGAGTTACGTAGAATGCAATGATAGTTAAATTTTCTTCCTCTGATTAATTATTTCAATCAGTTCAATTACTAAAATACTCACCATAAAAATAGGGTTAGACTTTCATATCCATGCAATTTTTGTGCGCATAGACGTCCATAAAAATCAATAGACAAAATTTTCACAACTGAACAAAGTAGTTAGACCAATATTACAATATTTAAATGAATGAAGAAAGTTCGTAAATTCTTCTCTATAAATCTTAATTACTAACATGTCATTAGTTCTAATAAAATAAACATATTTAATGATAAAGTTTAATTAATAAATAAAAACTTGAGGGAGATGTAATATATAATAAAAATAAGAATAATTGCATTAAAATAAGATATTTTTCACTCAATCAACTATTAAAGAATATCTTAAATATCTTTTATAGGAATAGTTTTATTTATTTATATTTATAGTTAAAAATATTAAAATAATAAAAATTTTCATTAATTTAATATTAAAAGTTTTAATAAGAATAGTATCCTTAATTTTAAAAAAGAATTTAATTTTTTTATTGTTATGGCATCATATATTATTTTTAAACTACAAAATATATGAGTGATATAAAACTCCATTGCTTACATACAAGAAAAGATTTTTTTTTTTAGAGAAAGTTTTGACAAAACGAATATAGTTTGTGATTGTTTTTGCCCACTCCATATGCATATACAGAGGCGAATGCATTACATGTTGTTACTTTTTTCATTAAAAAATTGTAATAATAAATAATTGATCTTTATTATCAGTTTATTATGTTAGAATTAATTTACTCATAAAATATTTTTTATTTTTTTAACTAGTAGCAGGTTATTAACTAAGATTTATAAAAATGTGAATTTACTAATGATGATCTAATTATTTTATCTGATTATCAAAATTTTATCCATTAATCTTTATCAATTTTTATGCCTACAAAAATTTCATGGGCATGAAGATCTTGTCCTTAACGATATGTTTAAAAGAAAGAGGTTGAATATTTTTATTCAAATGATGATATGGACAATGCTAACCTTATCTGACGAAATGCAAATACAAGTACGCATTCTTCAAATAATTAAAATATCTTTACCTAATTTTTTATTTTTAATATTATATGAGAAAGGTTGAAGATCTGAGTTTAAATTGGGTTCTTCGTCTTGTCATTAATTAATGATTAATAAGTTTATTTACTGGTGCAAATTTGTGCGATATCTTATGGGGGGAAAATGCCAATAAATGTTCTTTTGATTGCTTAAAACACAGTGTACTAATTTGGAACTTGTGATAAAACGACGGTATAGCTGATGAAACTAGCTACCCATACGAAGGAACAGATGGAGCTTGTGATACATCCAAGGCTAATTGGCATGCAGCCCACATCAGTGGCTGTGAAGATGTACCTCCAAATAGTGAAGAACAACCGTTACAAGCTGTGGCCAATCAACCTGTGTCTGCTGCCATATCTCTGCCAACGACCTCTTCAGGTGTTATAAGGAAGGCATATTTTCAGGACCATGTCAGACCACACTTAACCATGCAGTTACTCTAATTGGATAGGGGACGACTGAAGATGGCACTAAGTATTGGTTGGTGATTTATAATTAGAATTTACTCGATTTTTTTATTATAATTAGTTAATGATAAAGTATCAAATAATGCTTTGAGCTTATCTATACAAATATATGAAGAAATGGATACATTCAAAAATAGAAGAAACTCCACTTGTTTTATTCATTTTCTATAATTTTTCGATATTCAAGTATTTTTTTATAACATGTTATTAATGCAATTTTTTTTAATTAATTTTTTAAATTCAATTTTTATGTTACAAGTCCTATTGTACAATGCTGGCATCTTCACATTTGTTTGATGTACAGTTTCATATCTGTTTTCTTTATGAATGGAGTACACATCATGAAGTTGCGTTTGTCAGCACGTTTTTGTATTTTTCTGACATTTTCTTCAAGCCTTATTTTCTTCGGACCTTCCATTTTTATATTTACATGATTCCTTGGACGTTAACATACCATTTAAAATGGAAAGGACAAAGGAAAATATTTTTAATTTCAATGCTCTCCAATCTCAAATTTTAAGAATTTTAAAAATTTTCGCTGTGCTGGTTTTAATTTGTCGACTTTCAAGATTTGTACGTTATCATTGGAGCAAGTTTGTTATTCCAAAGAGTTACTCGAATCCTGAGGTAATGCATGTTTGTCTGTTTGCATCTGGTGCTTCGATTAGGACCCCATATTTTATGTAATTGAAACTTGGCTGTATTATAGCACTTGATGAACCGATGAAGCTGTCACACAAGATTTAAAATCTGAGTTGAATGTAAACATGGTGGGCAGGTGCTTATTTATTTGTTTGTTCACTAGGTTGTCTTTTCCATTTATGTACAAATATAGTTATTAAATATTATAATGACATAAAATAATTTATTTATTTAATCTTAAATATAAAAAATATAATGAAAAAATATCCTTTATTTCACCATCGATTTATAATTATAAATATTATAACTTTTTAATTAACATATATATATCCTACTCTATTATATATTACGAGCAAAATTTTTCAATAAAAATGATGTTTCAATAAAATAAACGAAGTATCGACCATTCATTATTTCTTCCTTTCTTTACTTTTTATTCTATCTTTATCAATTGCCAAGCATAGCATAATTTTCGCTTGTGTGTATGAAATTATCAAAAGAAAGGATTAAATCACGACCATTATATTTTAAATTTATGACTATAATTAAAATATTAATCACATAATTTTTTAAGTAATTATATTATTTTAATAAATAACATTTTAATCGTAACTATTAGCACAAAATATGATAATCATCGATTTTAATCTTATCCATTAGCATGAGATCTGATAATCACTGTATATTTAGTCTCCACTCTCGTAAAAAGACAATATTTATACCCCTTATACACAAAACTTTGAAAGATTCTGTGAGAATTCTGGCAATTAATTAAAAATTGAGTAAATTCTAATTATAATTATAATAATCATGGCAATGCCACAGAGTCCTCCGGCAGCACCATTGTCCCTCACCAACCTCAGGTAGCCACTCTCACCCCATGAATTTTTCACCAGCCAATACTTAGTGCCATCTTCAGTCGTCCCCTATCCAATTAGAGTAACTACACGGTAAAGTGTAGTCTGACATGGTCCTGAAAATATGCCTTCCTTATACCACCTGAAGAGGTCGTTCGCAGAGATATGGCAGCAGACGCAGGTTGATTGGCCACAGCTTGTAACGGTTGTTCTTCACTAGACTTGTTTCCCAATATAGCAAAAATCAGTGATAATAGAGCAAAAGCAAGAATTCAATATTAAGCATAAACATATACCCAATATATTGTTTCCCATATTGAATATAGACTTGTTTTTTACCGAGCTCATTTTCATAATTATTACACTGAAATAACATAGTATTTCTTGTAAAGATGAGTCTGTATATCAGAATATTTCTTGTGAAAGTAAGTTTGAAAAAAAAATATGTTCATATTTTGTAGGAGTTAATATATTTGTTAATAATATTAGCACTAAAAATTAAAAAAAAATTATGAAGAAGGAAGAGAAATGAGAAAATTTCTTCTTGTTTTATAATTATAATAATTTTCACAAAAAATATAGATATACTATATTTTTTCTCTCTCATATACTATTACAAAATATTATTTAATATTTTTTTATTCATTGATAGAACCTTACAACTTACCATATGCTCTGTGAAGTAATACACTCTAGTTGTATTTGCCTCCTAACAAATCCTTTTTTTTTTTTTTAATTAGATGAAGAATGCTCATCCTTTTATAGCATCTTGAATTTGACGATTTACAAGGAGAAATATTATACGTAGAATGTAGAAAGAAAAACAATGTACGGGCTAAATGGAAAAGACAAGCTAGTGAACAAACAGACAAATAAGCACCTTACATTTAACTCAGATTTTAAATCTTGTGTGACAGCTTCATCGGTTCATCAAGTGCTGCAATATAGTCAAGTTTCAATTACATAAAATATGGGGTCCTAGTCCAAGCACCAGATGCAAACAGACAAACATGCATTACCTCAGGATTCGAGTAACTCTTTCGAATAACAAGTCCACTCCAATGATAATGTACAAATCTTGAACGTCGACAAATTAAAAGAAGCTTTTCAAGCCAAATCGTAGACAATGGTGGCAAGAACAAGAAAAAAGGCAAAATACTAACAACAAATTTGGAGGATTTAGAAATAATAAAAATAATAACTGAAGTAATAATACTATAATTTTCCTATCCTGTTCTTATTGCAAAAAAAAAAAAAAAAATCCATCAAAAAGTGTTGGTGGAGACCAAATGCAAGATGTCACAAGTGTGGTCAATTAAGATACATGGAAATAACATGCAAGTGTCAACAGCAAGAAGGAAAAGCTAATGGTACCAGGGATCAATCTCAAGGGAAGTAGTTATTTGTGGAATCATTCTTTGCCACCAATAGTTCCACAAAAAGCTAACTTATAGATAGTGGTTGTACAAACTACATGATATATGATTAAGAGCTCTTTATAAAACTTGACAAAACTATCTTTTTTAAAGTTAGAATTGGAAACAAAGCACATATTGCATTAAAAAGTAAAGAAATAGTGGTAATTGAAGGCCACGTAGGCTTGAAACAAATTTTTGATGTTTTATATATTTTTTAAATTAATCAAAACCTCTTGAGTGTTACTTCATTATTGGAAAATGGCTATAACATGTCGTTTGAAGATAAATATTGCATCATTAAAGATACAGAAGGCAAAGAAGTGCTTGAAATCTAAATAAAAGGTAAAAGCTTTACCTTAGATTTAATGAATAAGGAGTAGGTTGCAGTCCACAAAGAAAATAGCAATCTAATGCTTTGGCACAAGAGATTGGGACATTTCCATCATGATGCTCTACTCTTCATGAAGAAGAATGCTTGCTTGAATTAGAAGAGGACTTTTTACATGCGTAACTTATTAGTATAGGAAGTTCTCTTTCTATAGAATAAGGCTTGGAGGCTACATAAAAGCTACAACTAATACATATAGATTTGAGAGGACCTATGGAACACCATTATTGAATGGTGGTAAGTATTATATTACTTTCATTGATAATCACACAAAAACATATTGGATTTGTTTTATGAAACTTAAATATGAGGCTACTAATATCTTTTGGAAGTTTAAAACTTGGGTGGAAACTAACAACAGATGCAAAATGTAGGTGATCAAGTTTAATAATAGAACCAAATATATTTTTGAAAATCTAAAAAATTTTGTGAAGAAGCAGGCATTGAACACTAGCTAATTATACCTTACATTCGTCAACAAAATAATGTTATAGAAAGGAAAAATAGGATAATTATGGAAATAATTAGGTGCCTGATTCATGATAAGGGACTATAAAAAAAGTTCTAGGTTGAAATTGCAAACACAATAGTCTTTTTGCTAAATAAATTGTTAATAAAAGCTATACAGGAAAAAAACTCCATTTGAGACATGGTATAGCTACAAACTAAAATTGCTTAATCTAAAGACATTTGGGTGCCTTTATTTCTCTTATATTCTTCAAGTTAAAAGAGATAAATTGGACTATAAAGCAGAACCCAGGATCTTTGTAGGCTAAAGTTTAGTTTTAAAGGCCTGTAAGATCTACTTACTATAAAATAACAAAGTAATTGTCAATAAAGATATCCAATTCCTTGAATTAGACATCTGGAGTTGGAAGAATGACAAGAAGCTTGAGTCACAAGAAGAATAATGATGTAGATAAAAAACCTATTAGAGGAACTAGATCATTTTGACATTTATCAAAGGTGTAATGTTAGTGTAATGGAGTTTGTAGGATATTAAGAAGTTGTAACTAATAAAAAATGGATAGCTTTAATGAAAGAGGAGTTTAAGATGATTAAAAAGAACCACAATAGGAGTTAGTGGATAGACCTAAGCAAAAAAAAAAAAAAGCTATAGGAGTTAAATAGGTTCACAAAACTAACCTTAACCTTAATGGTTCTATGAAAAAATATAAGGCAAGACTTATTGTCAAAGGATATGCTTAAATAGTTAGAGTAGATTTGTTTGAAACCTTTTCCTTGATTGCCAAGTTGGATACAATAAGAATGTTATTGGCCTTTATTGTATAAAAAGGTCGGGTTATACATTAAATAGATCTTAAGTTAATCTTTCTAAATGGATATTTAAAGGAAAAAGTTTTTATGGAACAAGTTGAAGGATTTGTTGTTTAAGGACAAAGTGAGCAGGTATATTAACTGAAAAAGGCTCTATAAGATTTAAAACAAGCACCAAGTTCCTAACATAATAGAATTAATGCATACTTAATGAACTCAGGCTTTAAAAAGAGTTTAAGTGAATTTACTTTATATATTAAGAAGGTTAATAATGAAATACTTATAGTATCTTTGTATATTGATGATCCACTTGTTACATGAAATAATAAGAAGCGAATTGATAAATTTAAGGAAGAAATGAAAGATGTCTTTGAAATGACAAACCTTGGGAGGATGACATTCTTACTTGGTATGCAAGTACAATAAAACCAAAATGAAATATTTGTCTACTAGCAAAAATATGCAAAGGAAATCTTGAAGAAGTTCAACATGGAAGAATGCAAGCCAAATGCAACTCCAATAAATCAAAAAAGAGAAGTTTTATAGAGAAGATAGAGCTAAAAAGGTCAATGAAAGGTTATATAAAAACTTAATAGGCTACCTAATGTATATGATTGCAACCAGGCTAAATATTATGCATGTAGTGAGTTTATTATCAAGGTGCATGCATTATGTAAGTGAAATTCATTTTCAAGCAACAAAAAGAATTCTTAGATATGTCAAAAGTACAATTGATTATATAATTAGATACATTTAAGTTAAAAATTTCAATCTCTATAGTTATTCTAAAAGTGATTAGGTTAACTATATTTATGATATGAGAAGTACCTCAGATTATTTTAACCTTGGTTCTAGAATTTTCTCATGGTGTTCTATGAAACAGAGAGCTATAACTTAATCTAAAGTGGAAGTAAATTATATAACAACTACTATTGTTGTGAATCAAGCCTTTTGGATGAGGAAACTCATGACAAATTTGCACATAGATCAAGAAGAAAACACACATTTATTTGTAGACAACCAAGTTGCAATTTCAATTGCTAATAATCCAATATTTTATGGAAAAATAAAATGCTTCAAGATAAAATTTTATCTTTCAAGAAAGGTACAAAAAAAGGAGAAGTACAGCTAATCTACTACAAAACAAAAGATCAAAGTGTTGACATCTTAACAAGGCACTCCTAAAACTAGATTTGAATTCTTAAGGCAAAAGTATAGAGTATACAACTTCAAAGCCAATGAGAAGTGTTGACTACATGACTCATGGAGTTGTTGAGAAAATTATGTTCTTTATTTTTTAAGAGATAAAGTAGTTAGAGTAGCTGTTAGAATTATGATTATTTTATTATTTCATTATGTTATTTTCTAGAAACTTATTTGATATGTGATTTTTTGTAGTCTAAAAAAATATCATTTTTGTTGCATTTTTTATTTTATAAAATACTAACACTTAAAGATCAAACTGATGCCATGCCATGAGAGAAAGAAAGTGTAATTACAAAGCTTATAAAAGAAATATAGAAGAGTTAAGATTATAGAATGAAGTGCATAAAGAACTTCAAGGATGAGTTAATACAAATAATGTCATATAGAAATCTCACCATATAATCACTTACTTAAGAAATCACTTGGCATTTTCGAGAAGATCCAATCCAAATGTGTCATCACTATTTACTGCAGAGAGAATGAAAAATAGTTTGGTTAGCTTGAATATATATAAAAATTTTAAAGCGACTTTCAACCATATCATGAGAAAGATAAAATTAACATCTTTAGGAAGGTTAAAATTGGTCAGAAGTGATTATACTTATCAAATTCAAGGTCTTTTCTAGAAACCTAATGCTTATTGATCTTATTTCAAATAGCAGATAAATTTCTTTGAATTATAAAAAAGGAGAATGATAAAAAAAAGCATAAGATAAGAAGAGTTAAAAAAATTAACCTTAAATTTCATGATTTTTATGATATGAAGAAAAAGAGAATAAAGATGCTCTATTTATAATTATGATATCAAGACATTAGAGTTTTATAGTAGCTCAAATTTTAAAACTTCCAACATTATCTCAATTTTTTTATAAATAATATTTTTTAAATTAAAAAAAAAGATGAAGAACAAAAGTGGTGCAAAAAAGTTCAACTTAATATCAACTATTATTAGATGACAATTTAAAAAAAAAAAAAAGACTAAAGTGACAGGATAAACACGAATGCACGCATGGATATAATGATAAATATGCATGGAGATAGACATAATTAAGGGCATGCGGAAAAAATGGTGCAATTCATAAAGTTATTTGATAGCCATATGTGAGACTTCACAGAGATACACAAAAAGCTAATGCATGAAGTCAAGGCCATATTTGAAGTTATCTTAAATACTATATTTATATATGTATATGTATGTATGTATATGCAGTGGTGGAAGCAAAAATTTAAAGTTATGAGACTAAAAGTAAAATATTACGAAACTAAAAGAAGGCCATATAAATTTTAATAATATATATTACATTAAAATTTGGAATCCAAAGAGGCCGAGGCCTACCCTAACCCTCTACCTCTGCCACTGTATATATGTATATGTATATGTATATCAAAACTTGATTATTTATGTGAAATTATGTTCAAGTTCTCAAGCAAATTTTGAAGGATATTTGTAAATAATTAAAATTAATCTATTTAATTGTCAATTCAGAAATTATAGTCAATGAATTATTTTTAAAAAGCTTACAATTTTATGTGAAAAATAGGTGGACTTGCCAAAGTCTCCTACATAAAAAATCAAATTATGCCATGTGTACATTATGATATAGGTTAACTAATTAAAAATAATCCTATACATTAATGATGTTGATTGATAAATAAGAAGTCACCATATATTATGATACATTATTCCAACTAATAAGAAAATTACTTTTTTAATAAATTAAAAGGTAATAAATACTAAAATTGATATGCTTATCTCTAAGCATTTCCTAACAGCTCTATAAATGAAAGGCTCATTTATGTCATTCATAATAATAAGTTGTTAGAAGAAGAAATGTGAAGAACTCATAAAATTTTATTGGCAAAGATCAAACCATCCAAAGTTTCACATTAATGAAGAACATCCATTCCAAATTAAAGATTTCAACCTCAATATTCAAGTTTGTAAATCTTCTTAAGTTTGAAGCACTTTATTAAAAATTTAACTTTTAATTGGAGACCAAGCTTCTTCATAATTTTAATTCAAAGTTAAAATTCAATCCTTGATTCGAGAACAAACTTCATCAAAGCCTTCGTTTGAAGTTAATATTTAATTGTTCAATTTGAGATTAAGTTTTCCTAAAACCCTTAATTGTAACAAAGCATCTACCATCCAATTTGATATCAAACTTTTTGAAACCTTCAATCAAAGTCAATTTGAAGAGAACGATCAAATAATTAACTTGTATTTTTTTAAGAATAAAAAAATTAAAAATTGTACTCATATCATTAAAATTAATAAAATTATTTGTTCTACACAAATTTCTTTGTTAAGAAAATTTTCATGTATAGTGTAACAACCTATTTGTAATAATAAAGCTAACCTTTATGATGGCATTTAGGCCTAATGTGATTACTAAATTAGTTTTGATTATGGGTTAATTCATAATCTAATTAGGATACTTTATGACACAATCCTTATTCAGTGAACCCTAACTTAAACTAAGTATTATCCCATACGTTGCTTAGATTGTGTATCCTTAATTTAGTGAAAAAGTTAGGGATCAATAGGATAAGTAAATTTATGCACAAAAGAGATTGATGTTTATTCAAATTATGAAATTCCTGTGACAATATTTATGATCCTTTTCATTAGGGAGATTGTGAATAGATTAAATTAGGATAATTTGACAAATTCATGTTAGTCTTATTTATATAATATTTTTTTATAATATTCATGTATAATTTACTCTATTTTTACACAATTTGATTAAACAAACATTACAATAAATTAACATTTGTGCCATAAATTACGCCATGAAAATTTTAAAAAATGTGATAATTTTTTTTGCCATAAAAATAAAAAATTTAAATAAATATTTAAAAATTAAAAAAATTATGGTGCAAAAAAACTTTAACCATTATAAAATATTACTTATATCATGAATTAAGCTATGAAAATGCATTCCTTTTGATAAAGTATTACTTATGCTGTGAAAAAAACTTCACTCATAATAAAATATTACTTATACCATAAACTAAGTTATGGAACACATTCTATATGACAAAATATCATTTGTTTTATCATATAAGTTAAAAAACTTTACCTATTGCAAAATATTACTTATGCCACAAATCAATTCTAAAGATAAAATCATAATCAAATGTATCATTTCTATGATAAATATACATATAAAAAAGGCCAATAAAAAAAGGTATAATGTGCTACAATGCAATAGATAATAAAAAAATATAAATATTTATTTGTTGAAAATGTTTGACAAATACCTAATTTATCAAATGAGTTAGAGGCATGGATAGGTAAAAGATAATCTTTGGAAAAGTGTCTTATTCCCTCCCTAAACATCACCAAACACTTTCTAAAGCCATTGGTTAAATTCAACAATGGTTAATAAAAGTAATTAAAAATAATTTTAGATTTTTCCTTCCTTAAGACCTTACCTTAGGTAGTCACAATAAGTGTATGCTTATGTCAAAATATATAAAACTAATAGAGATTTTAAACTAAGTATCAATAGTATAATTACCTATCACATCTTGGATCATCTTTTTGGAAAAGTTGTCACACAGATTATGTGCTACTTCTTAATTTTTAAGCCAAATCAAAGAGCTCTTACTTAGTTATTTTATATATTATGACAACTAGCAAGGAGTTCACTAGAATTTTAACTCAATCATTCATGATGTATTGCTTTTGAATAAAATCTAAAATATCACATTAGGTTATTATAACAAATTAGCACTTGTGCCATGAATTATGCCAAAAAAATTCAAAAATCATGGTAATTCTCTTCTTGTTGCCATTACAATAAAAACGCAAACTAATGTACAAAAAAATTAAAAGTTATGTCATGAAAAAACTTTAACTATAGTAAAATATCACTTGCATCACGAACTAAACTATGAGAACATATTCCTTAAGATAAATTATCACTTGTGTTATGGAATAAACTTTACCTATAATAAAATATCACTTATGCCACAAATTAAGTTACAAGAATACATTTTCTATGGTAAAATATCACTTGTTCCATCATATAAATTGAAAATTTTTACCTATAATGAAGTATTACTTACGGCATAAATCAATTTTATGAATAAAATCATATATCACTTTTGTGACAAATATACATATAAATTATAATAGGTGTAACGTGTTACAATACAATAGACAATAAAAAATATAAATATTTATATATTAAAAATATTTAGCAAATAACTTATTCATCAATTAAGTTAGGAACCTTTAATTGATCGAGTAAATTAAATAATTATCTTAAGTGCTTGGTAAATAATTTATTTGATTAGTTTATTAGCCTCCAATTAGCCAAAATAAAAAAAATTGTAAAATGCAATATTTTTAATTAATTGGTTCATAAAATATATGTAAAAAGATAAAATTACCCCCCAAATTATGTAATTATATGCATTTATTATTTTACTTAAAATAATAAAGAAAAGAGTTGAATCCTAAACCTTAGAATATATAAGAGAAAGCTCAACAATTAAGTTTCCAAATATTTTTTATTTATTTATGTACTAATTTAATATATATTAGAATGTAATAATTCTTCGTATATAATAAATAATCGTTTAACTCCCTATTAATTAAACTTACATGATGAAATTAATATGTATAAATAAAATAAATATTATAATATGTTAAAGATTATGTTATATAATTATTTAATGGATTTAAATTCTTTATATATTAAAAGTAAAGTTAAATACAATTATCCTATACATATATATAATACATATGCACGAAATAGTTCTTTTAGTTTGTTGTTTGGTCAAAATTTTAAAATATCACTTACTTAAGGTACAGAATATTATAAGAATATTTAATTTTTATCAAGTCACATTCTTCTTAAAAAATATGATGATGAAGAATACATACATATATGTGTGTGTTATGAAAATAGTAAACCTATTATAATATATATATATATATATATATATATATATATATATATATATATATATATATATATATATATATATATATATATAGTATGATTCACAATAAAAGTCATAATAAGTTTAATTTAAAATTATATGATAATAAGTTTTACTTTCATTGTTATAATATTAAGGAAATCTTCATTATAAAATTGAAAATAATAATTATGTAAAATTATATATAATTCAATAATAATTAAATTATTATATAAATATGATAATTTAAATATTAATTTATAATTAAAACTTAAATATGCATGGTAATTTAAAGTTAGGGTTTATTGGATATTTATTTCATATAATTCAACTTTTTACTGGAAGAATTTTTTTAAAAAAATTAAAAATTACTTGAAAGATGCAAGTATTTTACTTTTATCTTGTAATAACTTAACAAATAATAATTAATAAAAATATTAATAGAGATACAAAATTAACTAATTAATAATTTATAAGAAATAAAATTGATACAAAATACTTTGATACAAGTGAAATTAGTGACAGAACAAAAAGAAACAAATTTGATATAAGTGAAATTAGTGATAAAACAAACAAGTTTTAGTTTATAAAAAATAATTTTTAAAATTAAAGATAAAGCCTTTTAGCGTTAATATATTTTTATTATATGTATTTATATAATATTTTATTATATAATTAGCATCACATTAGATCAACTAAAATTTTGTATAAAATATATAATATTATAATACTAAAAAGGAAAATTAATATAATAATAAAGCTTATTATTCCATAACTTGAAAATTCAAATTTGATTTGTATAAAAAAAATGCATAAAATAAACTGAGAAATACAATTTACAATTTCTAGATTGACAAGGTTTTGATGGTTTACATTAACTTGATGTAGGTTAAAAGTATTAACAAATCTTAACAAATGTATAGATCAAATGATACGCTAGCAATCAATCAAACTAATTAGAAAATTGATTCAATTTAGATATATAAAAATTATTTTAACTAATTACATTAGTCATCGCTAAAACTTTACATTTTTGTCAACATTTTATTTATGACAGTATAAGTTACTAGTGATGGATGTACCATTCTTGCCACACTATCCTTATGGTTAGAAGAATTTATTAGTTACAGGTGAATACATGGTAAAAAAATTTATTTATGCTGCAAGATTTTTTTTTCATAACAATTTTCTTACCGCACTCATTTGTGCTACAAGATCATCCAATGAATATTGACATGACTAAGCAACACAACCACAATAACCATAAATAATGATTTATTATAGTAAAGTTTTACTTAAAAATTGTCAACAATCAGTACCAAAGCCATAAATTATGTAATTATATTGGCTTATATGTGAATTTCAGAAAAATAATGCAAAATGATAATTTTAGTAATGTGCAATGATAAATTTACTTGAATGAAAATTTTACTATGAATTTTACAATTATTTTATAGTTTGGGATTAATTGTTAATTTTATTGTTATATATATTATTTTAAAGATTTGTTATTTCTTATGTACACAAATTGCCAGAAGATTTTGTGTATGTTTACTCTTTGCAAACCCAATTTTTCTTAACAATATATCTATTACATAAACAAATCCATTTTGTTGTCGTGTACACTTATGTGTGTGTGCATGGGATATTGTTTTCTCCACATTTAAACCATGATAAAAATATTATCAAAAAAATTATAAGATATAAATTATGCTTAGCACAAGTAATTGATAAATTAAATAATAATTAATAAGTTAGATGGTAGCAATGAGCCAAAAATTGATAATTTAAACAGTTATCTTAGAAACATTTGGTAAATTTTATTATTAAACTGTTATTATTTAAAATAAGAATATAATTGTAAAAAATTTAATTAATTATATTTAATAATATCTTATATTTATTTACTCACTTATTATATATATATTGAATAATGATCATATGCCAAATATTTATTTATATGATAAGAGTATAGATTATGAATCAACAAAAAGAAAAAAGGATAATTTTAGAAAAAAAATTGATTTGCTATAAGCTACTTTATGAAAATTATTAAAATAGGATCTTATTTTTTTCAATAAGTTGGTAAACCAAACATCTATAAAAGATAATTTTTAGTTTATTAATTAATTTAATAAATTATAAATTAACTTATTTGACATGTTAAACATACTCAAAATTAATTATACTTGTTCACAAATAAAAATATGATTGCAAAAAATATAAAATTATTTATAGTCATACTTGATTTAAGTATTAACATAATATTAAATAACTAAATAAGTTAGTGTTATTAGTGAAAGTTGTGGGAACAACCATGCCTATCTATTTATACAAATATATAAAATTTTATTTGTCTAAATTAGGAAAGAAACTTCTAATATTATGTTAATATTAAAAATTCAATAATATTTTTATACAATTATTATTAATTGTATTATTTTTTTCAATTTAACAACATGATTTGACAATAAATTATCTATTTTTGATAAAAAAATAAGTCATTTTTGAAGAAATCAGATTGTTAAATAAAAAATATACATTTAATAACATATGCATAAAAGTAATACTGAGTTCTTAGTATGAAGCAACATTATTTTTTTTAATAAATTAAACAACGAAAATGTTCGGGCACTCTCTTTATAAAATATGTTGCTTCATTTGTTTACAGTAGGTTGCTTTTTAACATTAAAGTCCAATATGTGGCACAAATCCATTAATGATAAGCATGTTGTACAGGATACAATAAAGTTGCATTTGTATGATAGGATCCTCCTTAAGAAAGTATCACAATAATGAAAAAAAAATAATGTTTTCCTTTAAATAGTAAATATTATTTTCTGTCATACTTCTCAAACTATATATAATATTAATTAAATAGAACATTGTATGTTATCTTAATATTTTATACTTATAAATACAAATATATAAAATTATTGGTCCAAAAAAATGTTTTCACGAGAACCTAAATGTCACACTAAATTCAAGTAAAAATATGATCATTTGTTTGAAATAATAAACAAACTATTACAATAATACAACTCACAATAAATTGGACTATACTAGTTACAATACTATTTCAAAATATCAGACCGATAATAATATATTAAGGTATTAAAAATAATGTTAGGACATCCTTTCTCAATATAACTCTTTAGCAGTGGTGTGTTTGCTAATTTTGAAAAATTAAATTATTTGAAGTTTTGATTTATCAAGAGATCAGTTTTATGTTGAGAAAAATTGTATAGGGATTAATTGCGTCGGAAATCAATTTTATGCAATTTTCAGCGCCTATTGATTGGTTGCGAAGCGGATGGCATCTAAGAGGAATCTCTCCATAATTTTTTTTACTATATTAGATATCTTTAATCATAATTAATAAATAAAAAATATTTGTTAATTTTTACAATTCTTAATATTTTAAAAACTAAAAATAAATTTTTAATAATAAAATTAATAATTATTCTTTTTTTATTCACTTTAAAAACAGGAGGTATCATTAACACATCAACGAATTTCTCGAAAAATACATCTCTAACAATTATGCTTAAATCGAATAGTAGATAAAAAAAAAAGGTATGGTATAAGAAGGGAACGGTTCGAATCCTGCCCAACCTTTTCCCCTCCCCCCCTCCCCTGACCCAAAGAAAAAAAAAATTATAGAGATAGTTATAGAATCTGCATAGTTTCTTTGCTGCTAAGCACATACAATATATAATTGCTGCCCCGGGACAAAAATGGGAAAATGAGATTTGATATAAGCACATAACAAAGTTGCAACTTTGGAACAAGCTTTGTCAAAATTTTGATAAACCAGAAGCATGCAAACTAAATTAGATGAAATGATAAGCCGAATCAATAAAACAACCATTTTATTTGACTATCTTCAATAATTTACAACAAATGCAATGGACAATAAACGTACTTTACTTTCCTGTAACGCAATTAATTTAAATTTTGATGGAACGTAAAAGAAAACAAAGCAAAAGGTGGTAGCTCTACCAAACGCAGCCTGTCTATTGTACTTTTCTTTTCATTGCTGTGCGGCACAGGTTCGGTGCCCTCCGAGCTGTATCACAATTTCCCTGGTCTTTTACCACGTGCCATGTATCAATCGTACGTCCAAAAATTCCTTCAAAGAAATTGGAACATTGAGCTCTTTCGGATCCAAAGTTATGGAACACTCAATCCTCTCGTAGAATTTGGGTTTAACAAAAAAAAAAAAAAAAACATTGTAAAGAAGAAGACATTGGAAGAAAAAAAAAACAAAAGGCGGCATTGGAGGACGGCATAGCAAGATGCATGGCGGTAACATTGTAAAGAAGGCAGCCAGCTGAAAGACAGCAGCCCATAAAGACAAAAAAAGCAAGCTGAAATCTTGAAAGTCAAACTGGGTGCCAAACTGCTATATTACAACTTGATAAGATAAAGCAGCTTGGGAACTTTGAAATGCATTATCATATTTTGTGGCCCACTAAACGAGGCTTATAAATTGGGACATGTACTTCAGTCAATTTTAACTTGAATGATATAAGAGTAGTTTTGCACGAAAGCACGTTTTGAGTTTGCTCCACAGAGCACAGAAGAGAGTGATCATAGTTTAAGAGAAAAAAATATTTAAGTGTTATTTTGTGAGAGAAAAATTATAGTGCATTTGTATTTGTGAAAATAATTGCAATTTTGAAAGAAGAATATTTTCTCATTTTTTTCTCCTTCTCCATAAATTTTCTTTTGTTTTTTGGTGCCAATATTATTAGCAAGTATATATTGGTTCCAATAGTTGATATTAGAGCTTAGTTATGCAATGGCAACAATTCGATCCAATTGCAACTTTCAAATTTTAATGGCAAAAATTTCAACAATTGGAGTATCTTGTTAAAAGTATACTTCAAATTTCAAGATTTATGGAATTTGGTGGAGAAGTGAAAGATTAGCAAGAGTTTGGTACATTGGAGAGAAATAAGAAAAATGCATTATTGGAGGCCAGAAGAAAAGATCAAAAAGCACTATACGTAATCTTTGAAGCCGTTGAAGATCATATATTTGAAAAAATATTATTTGCAAATATATCAAATGAAGCATGGGATATTCTGCAAAGATCATACAAAGATGACGATCGTGTCAGATAAGTACAGTTACAAATACTACGAGGTGATTTTGAGTCTTTAAATATAATTGACTTAGAATTCATTCTAACATATTTTGATTGAGTTCAAACTATCATCAACCAATTAAGAGCCAATGATGAAGATATTTCAAACACTAGAGTTATAGAAAAGAACATGTGATCTTTGACTACAAAGTTTTGAATATATTGTTGCAACAATTGAAGCACATAATATATCATCTATGTCAATGGATAGGTTATTGAGCTCATTGTGCACACATGAACACCGGACAAGCAAAAAGCCCAGTAGCTTGAGTTTTGAGCAAACTTTGCAAAGTAAGATGGTCCAACAAAATTGTGGAGGTTATCAAGGTAGTTAAAAACGTGGAAGCTATCAAGGTGGCAAATGAACACCAGTTGAGAAAAATTAAATGATGGCAATCTTTTTAGAAGTCGAAGAGATTATAACAGAGTAGGAAATAAATCTAATGTTCAATGTCATAGATGTAAAAAATTTAAACATTACAAAAATGAATGTTATTCCAAGATGCCAGATAAGTCGATAGAACATGTAAATGTAGCAAATGTTGAAAAGAATTTAGTGCTTGCATACAAAACAAATGAGTCAAATATGGAACATGTAAATACATGGTATCTTAACTATGGAGCTAGCAATCACATGTGTGAAAAAAAAAAAGCTTTTCTTGCACTTGAACGAATTTGTACATGCAAAAGTTAATTTTGGAAATAAATCCAAAATTTTTATTATGGGGAAAGGCAATATTAGCATACAAGCCAAATATGTTACAAATGTTACCATCATCGATGTTTATTACATGTTAGGACTTGTCTAAAATTTATTGAGTGTGGATCAACTTTTTTAAAAAGGGCACAAAATTGATATTTAGGATGGAGTTTGCATAATCAGAAGCAAAAATAGTAAGATGATTGTAAAAGTGCAAATGACACAGAATCGTATTTTCTTTTGAATCTATAGACAAAAGCTTTGATGAGTCTTTCAACAATCTTGAAGGATGAAAATTAGTTGTGGCATCTCCGATTTGATCATTTGAACTTTTGAGGGTTGAACCTGTTAGCTCAGAAAAAGATGGTTACTGGCTACCAAAAAATAATATTCCTGATTACCATTTTGAAGAATGTATCCTAGGAAAGCAACATAGAGATTTTTTTCTAGTTAGGAAAGTTAAAAGAGTTAGAAAACTATTAGAGTTTGTACACATAGACATCTATGGCTTGATTAAGATAGAATCACTTGGACACAAAAGATATATGTTAATTTTTGTGGATGATTTCAACAAAAAAATTTGGATATATATTCTCAAAGAAAAATCAGAGACTTTTGAAAAATTTATAGAATTTATAACTCTTGTTGAAAAGTAAAGTAGCTTCTATGTGAAAATTATGATATTTAACAGAGGTGGAGAGTTTACATCAAATGAATTTTCAAACTTCTACAAAAGTTAAGGAATTCAATATCAACTAACAGCTAGTTATATTCCTTAGTAGAATAGCATAACTGAAAGGAAAAATAAAACAATTATTGAAATGGCTAAAAGTTTATTGAAAGCTAAAGCTTTGCTAAAATCCTTTTGGGCTGAAGCTGTTGCCTTTGGTGTATTCCTATTAAACAAATTTCCAATAAAGATTGTTCTTGGAAAAACTCTTAAAGAAGCTTGAAATGGTAACAAGTTAGATGTTTTCTTCCTATGTGTGTTTGGGTGTATTGTTTATCCCCATATTTCAAATGAATGAAGAAAGAAGTTAGATGATAAAAGTTAGAAATGCATTTTCATTGGATATAGTAGTGTGACAAAAGGATACAAATTATACAACCCAGTGACAGAAGAAGTAATTATCAGTAGAGATGTCAAATTTATTATAAAAAGTGAACAAAACAAGTGAATAGCAGCAATAGGAAGTCATTATAGAAAGTGGACCAAAGTCAACTGAAATAAACAATTCTATTCTTGATAGTTCATCTCTTATCAGAAGTTCTCCTCTATTAACAACAGTGCCAGAAACTTCAATGCATCCCCAATGAAAGTGACTGTTGCTAGCTTGCTTACATGATTATGTGATTGTATCAGATAATGACAATAAAGATACAATTGTGAACTTTTGCTTATTTATAAATTGTGACCCAATTTTCTATGAAGATACAACAATAGATGATCGATGAGTTTAAACAATGGATGATGAAATTTATTCAATCAAGAAGAATGATATGTGGGAATTGACAACTTTATCACTTATAAAAGATTCATTGATGTCAAGTAGGTATACAAGATAAAATATAAACCTAATGGTCAAGTTGATTGTTATAAAGCCATTCAAAGCAAATATATTTGGGAAGTTGAAGAAAATGTTTGGTATTATTTCAAACTTAATTTAAAGGGAAGCTATTGAGATTAGTTAAATTAATTTAAAAAATAACAAAAGGCAGCACTGCAAGATGGCATAGCAAGATACATGGCAGTAACTTTGTAAAGAAGCCACCCAGCTGAAGACAGCAGCCCATGAAAACACAAAAAGCAAGCTAAAATCTTGGAAGTCAAAGTAGGCCTCAAACTGCTATATTACAACTTGATAACATAAAGCAGCCTGGAAACTTGAAATGCATTATTATATTTTGTGAGTGACCAAACTAGGCTTATAAATAAGGACGTGTACTTCGACCAATTTTAACTTGAATGATGTAAGAGTAGTTTTGCTTGAAAGCACGTTTTGAATTTACTCCGCAGAGCATAGAAGAGAGTGATTATAGTTTAAGAGTAAAAAATATTTGAGCGTTATTTTGTGACAAAAAAATTATAATAAATTTGTATTTGTGAGAATAATTATAATTTTGAAAGAAGAATATTTTCTCTCATTCTCCTTCCCCACAAAATTTCGTTTATTTTTTTGTACTAATATCATTAGCAAATATATATTAGTTCCAACAAGGCTGGGCTTACATTCCCGGAAGCAATTACGATTTGTGAATAGGAGAGTTCCAGGGGTGTTGGTGTAACATGGACCCCAAAAAATGTGCGCGTGTTCCGATACGTGAATTTCACGGTCGAATTCATGAAGATCATATCAGTAGCCACATTTGTGGAATCCGAACCAGCCTGAATCCTGAGATGATCAAATTTTATGCTCTGCAAATCGAAAAGAAAATTCACCTATTATATATATATATATATATATACCGGATTGCCAGTCACAACTTCACGTAAATCGGGATTGAAGCCAAACCTTGACGGTGATCTTGGGCTTCATAGGCTTACTGACACCCCAGAGAATGAGAGAGAAAAGAGAGAAGAGAAGGACGAAGCCAAGAACAAAAGCGAGAAAATAGCAGCGGCGAGGAAGAGTCTTTTCCTGCTCCTCACTTTCAAGAAGACTTTCTTCTTCGATCACATCGCATTCCTTCCAAGGCTTCTGAGATTTGCGTTGGCTTCCGAGAGAGCCATCGTTCTTACGAGATCCGGAAAACCGGCTGGTGGAAGATTGGCGAGAATGGCGACCCACGGAGGAGTGGGAATGAGGTGGAGATCCCATGGGGCTGAGCACCGTGGTAGAGTGAAGCGACCTCGCAGTCTTCTCTCCATCGTTGGTGTCCCTGGACGGACTCTGGACCTAATAGACTGGACGCCGTGGAGATCTAGCCAGAGAATATGCGTCAAGGCTGGTGACCTCGGAGTCTGTCTTTGCGTGCATTATTTATGGAACTGAAATATCAGAATTCCCAAAAGAGTACGGATTGCGCTTAGCAATTCAGAGGAAAAATCAAAGTGATTTTACTAGCAGTAGCTGTACCAGTTACACGTATTTGATATGGTCTAGCAAACTAGTTTCTGGAGACGCAAAGTTTGATGGAGAAGCCTTTTGTGAAGCTGTAAGAGTAATTAATCAACTAGTGGGCAAGCTGAGGGTGTAATTTACTCTCCCTTTATGTTTTTGAAAGGTAACTTTCATGGATAATTTTGATTTTTTTATGAAGAAACAACGAGTTAGCCAGATAAGTGATATCAATCTGGCAGCCACGTGGTTGAATGATGCTACCAAAATGAAAAATTGACGTTGTGTTACCTACGCGATTGACTCATGAAAATGATGCAGGGGTGAGCCGAAGTTCCCATTGCTTCTCAATTCATCATTCTATTCTATAGGTCAATAATGTATCATATATTTTTGTTTTCTTTAAATTTTAAGCTGAGTTCTGAAAATAAAAATTTCTTTAATTTGTACGGGATTGAAGAAACTCTTAGGTATCATAAAGTAATAGTTTTCATTTGTCAACATTTTTATAAAAGATTAAAAACAAAGTATTTTAAAAGTTAAAATATTATCTTCTATATTGAACCAGTTATAAAATTGATACAATAAAATTTTATTTATTTTTGTTATTTTCTTCCTTTTCTATGTCAATTATATTATTTGTTATTTCTCTCTTTCATAATTTTGAGACGAGATTGATTCATGTCTTATTGTAATTGACTATGATAATATGAGTTTTTGAACATATATATATATATATAAATAATAAAAATTTCTTTAATTTGTACGGGATTGAAGAAACTCTTAGGTATCATAAAGTAATAGTTTTCATTTGTCAACATTTTTATAAAAGATTAAAAACAAAGTATTTTAAAAGTTAAAATATTATCTTCTATATTGAACCAGTTATAAAATTGATACAATAAAATTTTATTTATTTTTGTTATTTTCTTCCTTTTCTATGTCAATTATATTATTTGTTATTTCTCTCTTTCATAATTATGAGACGAGATTGATTCATGTCTTATTGTAATTGACTATGATAATATGAGTTTTTGAACATAATTATATATATATAATATATATATATATATATATATATATATATATATATATATATATATATATATATATATATATATATATATATATATATATATATAAATAATAAAAATTTCTTTAATTTGTACGGGATTGAAGAAACTCTTAGGTATCATAAAGTAATAGTTTTCATTTGTCAACATTTTTATAAAAGATTAAAAACAAAGTATTTTAAAAGTTAAAATATTATCTTCTATATTGAACCAGTTATAAAATTGATACAATAAAATTTTATTTATTTTTGTTATTTTCTTCCTTTTCTATGTCAATTATATTATTTATTATTTCTCTCTTTCATAATTATGAGACGAGATTGATTCATGTCTTATTGTAATTGACTATGATAATATGAGTTTTTGAACATATATATATATATAATAAAAATTTCTTTAATTTGTACGGGATTGAAGAAACTCTTAGGTATCATAAAGTAATAGTTTTCATTTGTCAACATTTTTATAAAAGATTAAAAACAAAGTATTTTAAAAGTTAAAATATTATCTTCTATATTGAACCAGTTATAAAATTGATACAATAAAATTTTATTTATTTTTGTTATTTTCTTCCTTTTCTATGTCAATTATATTATTTGTTATTTCTCTCTTTCATAATTATGAGACGAGATTGATTCATGTCTTATTGTAATTGACTATGATAATATGAGTTTTTGAACATATATATATATATATATATATATATATATATATATATATATATAATAAAAATTTCTTTAATTTGTACGGGATTGAAGAAACTCTTAGGTATCATAAAGTAATAGTTTTCATTTGTCAACATTTTTATAAAAGATTAAAAACAAAGTATTTTAAAAGTTAAAATATTATCTTCTATATTGAACCAGTTATAAAATTGATACAATAAAATTTTATTTATTTTTGTTATTTTCTTCCTTTTCTATGTCAATTATATTATTTGTTATTTCTCTCTTTCATAATTATGAGACGAGATTGATTCATGTCTTATTGTAATTGACTATGATAATATGAGTTTTTAAACATATATATATATATATATATATATGAAACTCATCTAATTGGTCTTATTGTATTTCCCAAAGTGAATGTATGAACAATCAAAAAAATTTTAAATGAAAAATATGAAACTCGTATAATTGATTTTTATTATATTTCTTAAAGTGATTGATTTGATGGGTTCTAGTAGCTAAACAAAAATTTGATTTTTTGATTAAAAAAATACTTGAAACCTATCCAACTGATTTTACAATATTTTCAAGAGTAAATGTCATGATAATTAAAAGGTTTAAATATGAACGAGATCATTGTCATAATTGTATATATAGAAAAAGATAAATTAATCTATGCAATTATGATACTTATAAGAATAATACAAATAATCACAAGGTTAGTTTTCATTACTAGAAATTGGAATATATTGAAAAATACTCGTATAATATGAATTCAAAAGGTTCTGAAAGTATATGCTATCAATGTAATGTGAAAAGTTATTAGAAGTTTTGAAAGTATATGCTACCAGGATAGTATAAGAAAAGAGGCCAATTTTGATGATAAGAATAATGCTCTTAATCATAATTTTTATGATATAATAAATTTCAGTGTGGCATTTTTTTGTACATTCCAAAGAAAAAATTGTTACTTTGATTGGTAATGACAATGGACAATTACATTTTTTATTGAAATAATATTGCATATTTGTCCCTTATGAATAATGCAACAATACACCTGTTCTTATAAATAGAAAATAATTTCCCTAATTAATAATTTTCTAGTTAAAGTTAATTGGATGCTCTTGAATAGTTAATATAATTTTTTTAGAAAACATATGATGACTAAAGATGCATCATAATCATTGAAGATATTAACTAAGTTTTAAAGATATATGATGAAATAGATACTACATTGAGAGAATAAGATATTAAATATCTTTATATTATAATAGTTATCTCAAGTGAGAAAAATGCATTAGAAAAGCTATTGTCATTTTCTTTTTATATGTAGTATGCATATATAAAACTATTGAAAGAAGTGTAAACCAGAAGTTCACTAATTAAAATATTTTTACTATATAGCATGATCAAATGGGTCATTTTAAATCAATAATGATATGAAAATCATTGAAAATTCATAAAGTTATTCATTGAAGAATTAAAATATTTTTCAATTTGATAAATTTTCATATTATACTTATTCTTAAAGCAATTTAATTATAAAATAATAAGGCTATTGCTAGCTAAAGTTGAGACTAGGTTCCTAATATTTTTGGAATGAATATACAGTGACACATATTAATTTGTCTACTATATGGATTATTTAAGTGTTTTATAATTTTAGTCACATGAATTTATTGTCAATCTAGAACTTGATGTTTGTGAGATTATTAGCTCTAATAATTAGGCTTTGAGCGTAATTTTTTAATTATGCAATTAACATAATATGTCTTGATAATGCTAATAGATTTATATCCAAAGCTTTTAAGAATTATCAAGTTCCAATGGGAATGATTGTTGAATATTTTAAAAATGTTCATAGTAAATAATTTGGTTAGAATAATTTTAATGTTCCAAGTTTTTAGTTATATTATTATTCAAGAGAATAAGATTCCCTTTATCATTTTAATGGACATGCAACTTTATATATCGTAATACCTATACACATCAAATCAAAAAGTTATAATTGTCCCTTATAATTAACTTTGGTTAGGAGCTAAAGGTTTTTTTTTTAAATGTGCAACAGTGCAAGATATTTTTTCTTCATTACAGTACATATATATATAATCTTGGAAAATGATAGAGAATAAAATTTTATATATGAAACTATATTCCTAAAATTAGGGAAAGAAAATATGTAGTTATAGAAATAATATGATATACAATCATCTTGGTCCTTATACAAAATGATGTGAACTAAAAGTTCATAAGATAATTGATTTATATATAAAATATAAGAAATTGCCAGATATATTAGCAACAAAAAAAGAATAAGTAAACATTATATATTAATTGCAAATGCTCTTATTCAAATTAATGTCCAAGTACAACAACCTATTTTTCAAATTAATTTTTCAATATGCCTAAAACATGATAAACTTGTTTAGAAATCTAATATTCTTGAAGAGATTTGGGATATAATGATAAACTTCTAGAAAAAGTTTAGGTATTTGAAATTTATAAAAATAAAGAGATTTTAATTAATTATATCTCCAATAAAAAAGATGGAACCAAAACCAAAATAGTTATCAATAATGTTTACTGATATATACAATGTAACACTAAAAAATAATGAAAAATAATAATTAGTGAGAATCTTGAATTTATAGAATGATGATATTTATTGGCCAAAGAAAAAAGATGCAATTTAAATAGAAATATAAAGTTTGAATTTACTTGCAAAGTGAAGAAATGCCCAGAAGATATTAAGTTAATGAAATACTTTGGAGGTATAAAGTTAATAAGGTACAAATGTATAATTATATCAAAATAATAAAAAAAATTTAATTGCAAAGAGAAAGTATAATTTGTAATATAGAGGATTAATCTTATAGCAAGAGAAAGTATGATTTGCAAACATATAACACAAGAATTTTTGCAAAGAATATTATTAGCTATGAGAAATATTTATTTTTATGGTAGATACAATTTTTCTAGTAATATATCAAAACTTGATATGCTTTTCTTGGATTTAATTATTTCATTTCATGCATGATAATTATCAATGATATTATATTTTTTGAAGGATTTTAGATACTTGAAATAGGCAATTTGAATGTTCGAGAAATACATTCAATTCATTTATAAAGATTTTTCTATAAATTCAGGAAAAATATGTTACAATCATCTTAATAATATTTATTATGCATAAAATCCCGTATTGTTATCTAAATGTGAATTATTTCATATATTGATAATTTAAATATTATTAGAACTCATGAAAAGCTTTCAAATGCAATAGGATACGTGAAAAATTGAGTTTGAAATGAAAGATTTTCAAAATTAAATTTTGTCTTGGATTGAAGATCAAGCATTTTAATGATGGACCATTTGTTTATTAATTAAAATTGAAAGACCCTCTTTATATGGATAAATAGCATCCGTTAAGTATCTTAATGATTTTTTAATCACTTGGTCATAAGAATCTACTTCAAACTTCAAAGAATAATAAAAAATTTCATGATCATGAAATACTATATCTTAATGCAATTAATGCATTAATGTATTTTGTTAATCACATGTGTCTTGATATAGCTTTTCAAAGAATTTATTAATAAAATATATTTCTTTTCCAATCAGAAGATATTAAAATAGAACTAAACATATATTTTTGATAATTTTGTAGAATAATTGATATGAGATTATATCGTTTGCATGAATTATAAATCATAATTATTTAGTTATACATATACAAGATATTTAATCCATATAAAATTTGATTTCATATTATCATTTGTTTACATATGATGGTGCATTTATATCACATCTCTTGATATATGTTGTGAATTTTAAGAAAGAATTTCAATAAAAATTCATATGAAGATAATGTTATATGCAAAAGTTCAATTAGAAAAATAATATATCAAATGAGATAGCTAATTCTTATGCTTACAAGAAGATTATGATAGTTCATTATAATAAAAAGTTTGTTCGAGAGGTCCTTGGTTGAATTATTAGCAAAAGATATTAACTTAGATCTTCACTCATATTCTAAATAAAGGAAGTTAAGTTCATGTTATACTTTTTTTTTGTTAATCATAATTTTTTGTTATTAGATTTTTCTAGTTAAGTTTTGTAATGAGATTGATTATTTGCTAAAAGAATATTGTACTCCTCTTCCTTCATTGAGATTTTTTTTCATTGACTTTTTTTTTTCCAGAAGTTTTAAAAAGGCATTTTTTTTATTAAATGGACATCCAATAGGTTCCTAGACCTATATATACAAATATCACATGAAGGATTTTATACATTCATAAATAAGATAATCTCATCTTCTCTTTATATCATTCTATTCTCTTCATTCACTTGTCTATCATTTTACTTTTATTTTCGTAATATTTTCTTCTTTTTACTTCTTTCTATTATTACATTGTTTTTTTCTTTTTATATATAAAAAATAAATAAATAATATGCTAAAAATAATTATTATTATAATACTTATAATAACAAAGATAAATAATATATTATATTATATATTTATATTTTATTATATATTTTAATATATAAAATTAAGAAAATTTAGATAGATTTTAGTGCATTTTTCTCTCTAATTTTTTATGTTTTTACTAATTATAATTTTTATCTAATTTTATGTTGATTAAACAAGAGTTTAAAATACAAGAAGCAAATGAATTTTCAAAAAAAATTTCACTTTGACAATTTTTTAAACATATTTGTTAAGTTTGATGATAAGTATCTTTTTTAAGTTAACATAAGTCTGGTACTCTTTCTCGGTATTTTTAAATTTTTTTCTCAATAAATTGGAGTGGTGAATATACTGTAATAGTGTATGTAGGTTTTTGTTCTCATATATTTAAATTATTTTTTTATAATTTTTAGTTTATATGTGCCAACTTATAATACCATTTTAACATAATAAATTTATATTATGATACTCATATAAAACCATTTTATCTATACTTTATAATAAATTATATATTTTAATTCCAAATTTTAACTTCTTTCTTCTTTTTTCCCATTTTTCCTTCTTTTTATATAAACAACACAATAACAACAACAATAATGATAATTTATATATAATAATAAAAATAAATAATAATGCATATTTTATAATATCATATATTATATTTATTCTTATATTTTATACTATATATATATATATATATATATATATATATATATATATATAAAACTACAAGAATTTAGATGTATTTAAATTTATGATTTTCAGTATAATTTTTTTGTTTATTTTTCTTCACTATTTTTCATTTTTTTGTTTAATTTGATGTTGGTTACACAACATGTTATAGACATATTTTTCTAATTTTTCCATATGACGTTTTTGACAATTTGCTTCAATTTATCATTCAATTTGGATATAAATATTTTTTAAGGTTAATACAAGAATTTTAATTCTTTTATTTTTACCTTAATAATAATTTATACATGATAATAATCAATAATAACACATTACATTATATACATATTTTATATTATTTTAAAAAAATAAAATTTGAATGCAGAAATAATTAATTTAAATAATAAATTATATACTTCATTATTTAATAAAAACATTCAAAAATTATGATCAAAATTATTTTTTAAAATATTTCAACATTTATTTACCAATTTTTAAGTGTTACTTTCAAATTAAATATACATCAAGCTCACACTTTCTTTTATCTATTTTAATATATATATTTTTATATTTGCTTTTATTATTTATAGTTAAAATGCTAATATTACTAAATGGTATGAATATAAAATGATAAATTTTTTAATATAAAATCACTTTGAATAAATTAACTATTAAATTATTAAATTTAATTAAAGAACTTAAATATATTTTATTTTTGACAATTATGTTCCTTAATATTAGAGTTACATCCTTTATCTTTTTTTATCATAATTTACTTCTGTTATTTATGATTTAAAATACTAATATCATTAAAAATATACATATAATATGATATATTTTTTATTTTAAAGATTTAATATGATTGAATTAGTTAACTCCATTTTTTAATTCTTATGTTACTTTTAACTCATCAATAATTTTTGCTTCTTTATATTTATTTTATTACATAAATTAATTTTTTTATATCCATTACTATTTATGATTTGAATGCTAATCATTAAATAGTATAAATATAAAATGATATATTCAATTTAATTATACAAATGTTTTGAATCAATTAAAATTTTAATAAAGATCATACTAATTGAATTATATAATTATATATTTTATTCTCTAATTGAAATTATTTAAATATTAAAGTAAAATTTTATTTATATTTTTTTCATTATTTCTATATGATTGCATATTTTTTTCATCTCTGTACATTTCTATTATTTATAATTCAAATAACTATATTAATAAGTTGTGAAAATTTAATATAAAATATATTTTTTATTATAAAAATATTTTAAATAAATTAAATATTTATATTAATTAAATTATTTTAAAATTTTATTATTCATAAATCTAACTATATAATTTTAAAATAAATTGTAATATTTTTATAAATTTTTTTATTATATATGTTATTTTTATATTAATAAAAAATAAAAAATATCCGGGCGAAGTACGGAATTAAACTTTAGCTGCGTAAAACGCATAGTGGGAGATTGAAATTTGTTGACAACCACACGCATAGTACGGAATATCGTGCAAAGCGGATAAAGTAAATGATCCGACGACCACAATATACGGTTGGCACCCACCAATCTGCAGCTGATTGTATATTGCCTTGCCTTGCGGGTCGAAGCCAATTAAACCCCATTAACGTACTCGTTTTTATAAAAAAAATGGATAAAAAGAAAAGTTAAAGTAAAAATTGAAAATAATATTTTTTTACTTGATTATAAAATAGAAAATAGATGAAAAATTAAAAAAATGTAAAAAATAAAAAATTGAATCCGCCAACATTTTTTTATTATATATGAACATAAAATGAGTTAAAAATTCACTTATTACAATTTTATTCTTGATTTACTTTGAAAATTCTCTTTTTGTATTTTTGAAAGAGAAAATTTAATACTAATTAAAGTTTAACAATTTACCAACTATTATAATTGCAACTGTCTTAATTTATATAAAATAAATTAATTTTAAAATAATCAACAAATTTTAAAACAAAGGTTGATTTATTTTGTTAAAAGATAAATTATTAACCTCATACTAATTTTAAAATAAAAAATAAAAAAGAACCCCTTACAATAAACAAAAAATTTTGTGAAAATTTGTAGGATCACGGTTTGAGAAGTTAAAAGCAAATAAACAAATATTCCTTTCTTAATAAATATTTACCATGATTAAAATTTATTATTAATATTTATTATAAATGATGAGGTCTTCCATACCTTGAATAAAAATTTAAGGTATGGATTCTTATACTTTATAACTAATAGAAAGTTAATAACAACAACAAAGTCTTACCCTGAGGTGGATTTTATGAATTGTACGACATCATTAGATTCTATCAAAAACTAAATTTTCAGTGAAATTATTTATTAAGAGATCCTTTTTTATAATTTCCTCCAATATCATTTTTTGTCTCTCTTTACACTTTTTCACAAGATTAAAAATTATGTGATCAACTCTTCTCACTAGTATCTCCAATAACCTTCTTTATACATGACTAATCCACTTTAATCAATTTTCTATCATCTTCTTCTCAATAGGTGTCACGCTAATATGCTCTCATATGCATTCATTTCATATCTTTTCCTTTCTTATATGACCACACATCCATCTTAATATTCTCATTTCTACTACCTCTATTTTTTACTCTTATTATCTCTTCAGAGCCCAATATTTACTACTATAAAGCATAACTGGTTATATAGCGGTCTGATAAAACTTTCCTTTTAGCTTAATAGATACTTTGCAGTCATAAATAACTTTTGATGCCTTTTTCTATTTTAAGAATCTTATGTATAACATCTCCATCAATTTTCCTATCATTTTGTAATATAAATTCCAGATACTTAAATTTAGATACTTGCAGTATGACATACTCTCCAATTCTTATCTCCAAATTATTTCTATTTTATTTCTTCTTAAATTTATAATGCATATACTCTATCTTATTTCTACTCAAGTCAAAATCCTTTAATTCCAATCCTTGTCTCCAAAACTCTAATTTATAGTTAACCTCTTCCTGAATTCCTCAATTAGAGCTATATCATTCATAAATAGTATATATTTAGAGATAGTCTCTTGTATATCCCTAGTAAGAACATCTAAAACTAGATTAAATAAGTACGGACTCAAGGCTGAACCTTGATATAAACCTATCCTTATAGTAAAATCTTTTATCTCTCCTTTTGAAGTTCTTACACTTGTAGTTACTCCATCATACATATCTTGTATAGCCTTAATATATGCAATATGAAATCCTTTCTTTTCCAAAGCCTTCCATAACACTTTTCTTAGTATTCAATCATAAGCTTTTTTTTAGGTCAATGAAAATTATATGTAAGTCTCTTTTTTTACTCTGATAACTTTTCATCAACCTTTGTAGAAGATAAATAGTCTCTGTTATAAACCTTCTTTGTATAAATTTAAATTGGGTCTTTGTAACCTGAGTCTCGTTTCTTAATCTATGCTTAATTATTTTTTCCTATAGTTTCATAGTATGGCTCATAAGTTTTATCCCTCAATAGTTTGCATAGTTCTAGATATCTCCTTTGTTCTTATATATAGCACCAAAATGTTCTTCCTCCACTCATTTGACATTTTCTTAAACCTTAAGATCTCATTAAATAACTTAGTGAGCCAAAGGATACCCTATTCCCCTAAATATTTCCAAACTTCAATAAGAACACCATCAGGACCAATGACTTTACCATTATCCATTCTTTTAAAAGATTTTTTTACCTTTCCAACTTGAATGCTATGATAATAAGCCAAATTTTATTTGTCCTTTTAGGTTTCTAATACTTCCATATCCTTAGTCAATCCTTGCTCGTTATTGAAAAGTTTATAAAAGTACTTATTGCATCTCTCTTTAATATCTTCATCTGTGAGTAGAACTTGTCATCCTTCATCCTTTAATATACCTTACTTGATCCAAGTTTCTTAATTTCCTTTCCCTATTTTTTACAAACTTATAAATCTTTCATTCTCTATTCTTTGTCTCTAAATCTTACTAGAACTTTTCAAAAGTATGTGAATAGATTGTCTCTCCTTATTTAATGTTGCAAAACCAAATCCTCCATACTTGTCATCTAACTAATAGAAAGCTAACATGTGGCAAAAATGTAATTGGATAAAATTTTTTATTTTTTAATTTTCATTGAAACCTCATTTTTGTAGAAGGTTGAAATTACAAATAATGCTCAAGCCTTTTGATTGTGTTCGATGGCAAGTGCTCAAAGCCTAAATCTCATATTTTTTAACCTAAATAATTTCACTTGCACATTTGCAACTCCTAACAATAAGTACCAATGAATAAAAATAAATTTTAGCAACAAATTAGAAATACAATAAACAAACATACCTTTCATCTAATATTATGTTATACTATATTTTAGATAAAGTTTAAGTGATATTTAAATATTTATTTTTCATTTGGTTATTACATTATTTTAATTCTTCATCCCCAAAATTCAAATTATACAAAAAATCTTACTCTTTTTTTTTTTAATTTCTCATCATAAAATAAAAAAATTAACTCCTTCTTCTCCCCTTTTTTATTTTACTTTTATGATATTTTTACACTTTTTTTTATCAAATACAAGATTATTCGTTATTCAAAATTATAATACTAAATGATAATTCCTTTTTAATAAAAACATCTTAAAAAATCGAATTTAAGACTATTTATTGAGCTTAAAGCGTCTTGTAACTCAATATGTTTTCATAAAATTAACCAATTATTAGTTCTCTTCTCCTATGATACATATTAAAAAAACTTTGCTCTTTCTTCCCACTCAAGGAATTATCATTCGGTAAGAGTGATTATTAACCTTCTTTCTTTACATGGTCCACTTTTCTTCTCACCATACACTTTTATACGATAACATCATAATTCTAAACCTTTATTTTTCATCAAGTCATTTTATTCTGAGGCAAACCTAAATATATTTAAATTGATATAGGGTTTTTTTTAATCAAATCTTAATTTTATTTATAGTAAAATTTGATAATGATTTCATTTTATTTTATCAATTATCACTAGTGTCTCATTTCAACCATAAATTAATAACTTGTGCTTATTCAATGTCAAAATATGTTAAGATATTTTTTAAAAATTATTAGCTACTACTTAATAAATTTTAAAAAATAAATATTTTCACAAATATTTCTTAATTTGCTTTCCAAATGATGTTCATAAAACAATCAAATTGGAATAACAACTTCAAGCACAGTTAAATTAAATATATAATTCAAAATTTATTTTTCTTAAGATTCTATTGAAAGTTTATTATAAAATATTTCAAATAAATACTTGTACTTAGTATTAAGGGCCATTTGATTTATAAAGGGAATAAGTTCTAACAAAAGCTTAACTTAGTAGAAAGTAAATTTTCTTATATATCTTTTAGGAAGTATTCAAATTTATTTTGTTGATTATAGAAATTAAAATTTTCAATGGGAATTTTTTTATCTCGAAAAGAGATACATAAGCAATTTCTTTTTTATTTTACGGGTAATGGTACTTTTTGAAAAGTTCTATTTTTTCCATTTTGTTAATTAATGATCTATTAACTAATTCACTTATCTTTTACTTCCCAAAAGGTTTCAATGTTGCACTTATATAGTTTTTTACCAATAAAATAATATGCAATTCATTTTAATGATGTATAAAAAAAATTATATACTTTTACATTTTAATTATTCTATAGCTAATTTAGTCCTTTTTTTTCTTTGTTTAACTTAATGATATATGTTATTATTGGTTGTAATTTTCTTAATAACAATAATAATGTTAATATATAAGAGAAGTATTTTTTCCTATTGATATATTTTATGCCATCATGATAGCTGCTAGTCATAAGTGGTAAAAAAATCGGTAATTGTTTATCTTATTTTTAAAATTTTGAATATGAATTTCATTTATGAGATTTTATTCTTTGCCACATATAAGGGCCCATTTAGTGCATCATATAAGAAATAAACAATAATATAGGTAAATATTATCACATTTTATCCAATGTTTGAATGTTGCAGAAAATAGTATAATGTAATTCAGTTAATTTCTTTTATATGGTTGCCGTAGAATAAATTAATCATCTCTCTTTAAACTTGTTGTAACATGATAGGACTAGAATAAAATTTATCATCCATAATTTAGGCCTAACATTTTTATATCATTTTACCCCATTAATAATTACTATTTAGCTTAATTTAACCTTAAATATATTAATAATTTAACCTTAATTTATTTTAACTTGTCATTCTTAATTTAGTCTTAACCTATTTTAGTATTTAAAAAATAATATTTATTATTTACATGTAAAATAAGTAAAATATAATAAATATATTAATTATTATTAAATTAAAATTATTATAAAATATTAAAAATTGATAACTATTAAATATTAAAAAATAATCATGATAGAAACTATTTTTAAAATAATGTTAGTTTTTTCTAAGTAAAATTTTTAATACTATCATGTAATGTGTGTGTATGTATTAGATAACAAATGCATGATAGTATAAATTTATATTATAAAATTATTTATATGGTTATTTATCAAATATTTAATAATGTTATATCTTATTCTTTTATTATGATGTGATATACTATCATATTTGTTTATCATATTTTATTCTATATTATTATGTCTTCCAAATACATCCTAGTGTATAAAACATTATGAAAAATTCTATATACTAGATATGAAGATTATATTATACAATCTACATTAAGACTTAATTTTAAACATTATCACATTATTAGACCTTAGTTAATGTATCAAATAAAGCCTTAATGTGTGCAAAGTTCAAATGAGGTTAATGTTTTGCAATTAAATATAAAAAAATATTTTTAATTTTATTTCTAAATAATCAAGCAATAGAACAACTAAATTAATGAAGGTCACAGTAAGGGATAAAATAAAGATGAATTCCATAGTACCCTTAACCTTTAAAACTCAAGTTTAAAGTAAGGATAGAATTATGTTGAGTTGAGTTCTAACTTGATTGAATGTGGCTTGGCAAAAAAAAGTGGAAGTTCAAATTTAGGTTTATCTCGAATTATAATAGAAAACTTAGTTTACGTTCAATACAATTTGAAATAATAAAGTTCAATGATTAGCTCCATTAACTTGATAATAATAAAAAAAATCTTGTCAAATTATAAATGAGCTTTCATGATTGATTTTAACTTGATTGGTTAATAAATTAGTTATTTTAGTATAAAATCTAATTTTTTAATAAATAGACAAACATAAGAAACATAAATTAGTTAAAAATTAAAGTAAAAATTTTATCAATACTTACAAACTGGTTACAAATAAAGTCATAATCATATTAGCATTAATGCTTATATATATATATATATATATATATATATATATATATATATATATATAAATGAGTTGCTTGATAATTAAATGAGTCGAAGAAGAATAAATTATATTTGGCTCAAGTTATTAAACAAACTAAATTTTTTTGCTTGAATTTAATAAAAATGAGTCATGAGCTGAATTGAGCCATTCTCAAATCAAGTTTATCAAGCAACTAAGTAACTTAATTCAAGTGCCACTTAAGTCATTAAATATAAGCAATGTGATCATACACATGTTCATTTTGTGATAGAATAATTTTATAAGAAGTTTGATTTTAAAGGATTATTTTTATTGCTAGAGCATTTTTTAAATATAAAAGTAAATAAATTAAAATTAAAAATATAAATTTAATGTATTAAAAATAATCAAAATTGTGAAAATATTTAACTTAACAGGAAATTAAAATCTTGTAGAATTAGCCTTTATAATAAAGCTCTTAGCGGCACGAAGAAAGTATGAAGAAGGATTATAAGTTAAAAAAATTATAAATTTACCCCAAAAATTGCAATTGCAATTTTGTTCAACTCAAGGAATGTGAATAAATTTCTAAATTACTTATGTAGATATAATAAATCAACAAAATTTTAATTAATCAATTTCTTACATTCTAGGAAATTTCAAATAGTAAAAAAATTTGACAAATTTACTTACCATTTTAATTAATATAGAGGTGGGCTTAGGTTAGGGTTAGAAAGGTTAAGAAACACTCGGGTATCATTAACTTAACCTAGTACCGACTAGATAGAACAAGGACTTGTGATTTCAGGTGTATATCAAGTATGAGCAAGTTTTAGCAAGTTTATTCAATTTACAAATTTTTGGCCTTATCCACTTTTTTAATAAAGGTCTACTTTGTTAATTAGGCTTCAATAAATATATTTATCAACAAAAGCCTATAAAATCCTTATAAATCCTATGAATTAGCATACTATACATTACCGTCTCATTCAATTTACAAATTTTTAAGCTTATCCTTTTTTAATTATGGCCCAATTTGTTAATTAGGCTTCCATAAATACAATTATCAATAAAAAAACCATAAACCCTCATAAATCTTATGGATTGGCATGTCATGTATTGCAAAGATAATAAAACAACTTGTAACAATGAAAAAAATCCAAGAAAAAAAGGAATCATCATTTGAGAATAGAAGTAAAGCCAGAGGCATTAAAATGGGCATTATTTACAATGTGTTACCTTTGAGCTGAGTTTTTAATGCTAGAAAGTAACACATTATGTTATATATTGAAGCAATCCCTACTTTCAGGGTTCAACCTTTAGATTTATCCATCTATCATCAAATTAAGGCGCCCAAAAAATAACATTGCACCTTCAAATAATTGATTGTATTGTTTTTGGCTTTTACTTGCTATTACTTACAAAAAAGAATTTTATGTGCCTCATTAACAAAACAACGACATTCACTAAATGTTAATAATCTATATCACTATAGTTATAGCCCATAATTAAATAAATATACAAGCTAATAGTCAACTATAAATAAACCCATTGTCTTTCACTTTAATTCTAAAGCCTGATTATTAGCTTTATATGCTTTAACATGCAATGAGAGAAAAAATTAGGAGGTTAAAATAATTAACAAAACTAATGCTATTTACATTCAATTAGGGAATAGGAATAATATTATCCTTTATAAGAACTCAATCAATAGTTATAAGTTGGTATTATTGTGGCTTTGCTATCACATTTACTCCATAAGATTGTTGCTATCTAGTAACACCAAATTACTAAAGCTTACCACCAACAACCTCTAGAATAATTTTTTTTTTAAAAAAAAGAGTTATGATAAATGAATAAGTAAAAAACAATGTAAAAATAAAAATTAAATAAAAACATAGAAGTATTTTTTTTAACCTTCCTTTAACTTCTCATAATCCTTTAATTCATCTATAAAATCATATTCATCTATAGGAAATAATGTTAAGTTCAACTAATTTTGTCCACAAATCAAAGCTTCAACTATTTTTAGTGACAGTAATGATTTAAACATATCCAAAACCTTACCCTTAGAAAAAATGGCAAATTCTAAAGTAATGATGGTGATAGTATTATCAAGTACATTTTTCAATGTAAGAAAGAATAGGAAACCTAAAGATACTTGACTTTCACCAATCTAAAACATCAAAGGACTTCTTTCCATCAACACATGGTTTAATTAAATACATCTCCACTTTATTCTTTGCTTCAATGGAATCTCTTATCTTTAAATGTGACTTAAAAGTTCCAATTTTAGCTTTGTGAGCCTTTTTATCCTCTTGAAAACTACTTTCTCTTGCTTAGATGCCATATCATTAGGATCATTAATGTCATCAAAAAACTATTTTTATATTGGTAATCTTATACTTAAGTTCTAAGACATTAGCAATAAAAAAATAATGGATTAATATTCCTTAATTCCTATCAATATTTATCATATTTTTCTTTATTTTAGTGTCTATGCCACTCAAGACAAGGCTATCACTTAAGCCTAATTTAACCAACTCAAATTGGATTATAGAAAGTTAAGGAAAAGTAGTATTTGATATGACATGTATTAAGTTGAACAAATCTAACATCATATCATAAAATGCCTTAAAAAATTTTGTCAACACTCTAACATTGGCTTAATCATCCAAAGTAGAGGACCTTTTGTCTTATCAACAAAGTATTCTAGCTAATTTGATTTATCATTTTCTAACCTCTTAATTTTTTTTAAAAATTTTTTAGCCAAATTTCTAATATAAGAGAAGTTAAGTTCTAACAAATTAATACATTTAAGCAAACAAAATTCTTATACTTAATTCTAACTTATTCAGCATATGCTTTAAATTTAGTGAAACATTATGGATTGAAGCAACAGAAGAATGCAATTCTTTTAAACCTTCATTTATAACTAAATTAACTATATGAGCACAACATTTAACATGCAAATAATCAGTCACCATCCAACACCAAATCTTTAGAAGTTTTAATTCTTTTTTCCAAGTAAGCAATTGCAACATCATTATTAGAAATATTATCTATTGTGATAGTAAATAGCCTTTCAATTCCCCATTGTTTAAGACATATATCAATTTGTTTACTAATGATTTCCCTTTTATGATTGAAAACTAAATAGAAATTAAGAATTCATTTTTGAAACTTCCAATCTTTGTTAATAACATATTTTATAAGTGTTATACATAAGTCAAAATTTTACCTTCAATAATTAGAAGTTATTTGTTCAACCCTAACCTTAATAGGACCATTTTCTATCTTCTCCTCCCATTTCCTATGGCTTTTCACTTCTTCTACCCATGAATCCCTCTTGAACCTACCTATTTCATCATTAGATCCATAAATCCTTCAATTCCTATTCTGATATCACTTGTTTGAATAGGTTTTTGAGCAAGTTTGGGTAAACAACTTCTTCTCTTACAACCAAATGTCTTTCTTCCAATATTCTTCAAGTGCTTAAGTGGAAGCTTTTCCTAGTGCCATATGGCCTTTGGAATCTTTCATTAGTAACTAGATCTATTTGCCTAAGATTTTTCTCTAGGGTTAGTGCTTTCTCTATTTGCTTAAGGTTTTTAATACTCTTATATAATAAACTCTAGTTCATGTGATTGAGTGATTCTATTTTTAAAAAATTCTCCAAATTTGTCATAATTAGTAATTTTTTTGAAATAATTATAAATATGAAGTAAAAAAATCCTCTGTCTCCTATTATAAATTCTTCAATTGTTCTTCATTTGAGTGTTTGGTAATGCATTCTCTACACTTGCTTTCTCTATTTAGGTGTTTTCTTTGATTACATCCTTTTACTCATTTACTAATATGTATCTTTACATAAGCTCTCTTGTGAGCTGCCATGTTTGTCATTAGATTTTCCAATGAGATTATAGAGAGCTTAGAATTTTGCAAGCATTAAGGTTTCCAAATTGGATTGGCCTTTGGAATTTTGTTTTGGTTTTAATGCTTACTCAGAGGTGCAAAAAAAAAGGGGTTCTGAAAGTTGCTTTCAAAGTTTCAACCTTTTATTTCATTCTTTTTTCTATTTAAAGACTTCATAACAAAAGAATGAATAAAATTTCCAAAATCTAATATTTGAATTCATATTTTGCTCTTTCTTATAATTGTTAGAACTTTGCTTTACCTATGCTGGTTTGGCTTTATTTTAATATTTGTTTTGTCTTGGAAAGTTATATATATGATGATGTTGCTTTCTTGTACACCTAAAATGATGTTTTAGTTATTGAATTCAAGTACTATACTAGAGATCAGATCTTTATATATGGTTGTTAAAGTTTCACTAAGATTATATGAGAAAACTACATCATGGATTGCTGAATAAAAGATGTATGTGTGTTTATGCTTACATGATTATTGTTAAAGTTTAATTTGACTCTGAATACTTAAATTCAATGCATATTTTTTATGTATCTAGGTTCTAGTTTTCTTGAAATGAAGGTTTCAATTTGTTTACTTTTAGTAGGAGAAGAAAATTTAACAAATTAGTTCATTTAAGTTTGCTTTTTTTTTCTTTAAATTTTTATAAACATCCATGAGTTGAAATTGGCCTTTATAATTGGATTGAACTTTAATGCATTTCTTTGTTAATAACAGTATTTTATAAGTGGAAGCTTTTATAATTATGTTTGTAATTTCTTTGGAAGGATATTTGTTAATTCTTTACTAATGTTCTTGTCTTATTAATCTTTCTATGTCGTTTATCACAAATCCAAGTGTGGAATCACTGTGAATTTATGACAAGTATGATCAACTAATTCTAAAAATATGCTAATAATTTGCTAAGCTTTTTTTCGAATTTTGCAATGTTATTTAGGGAAATAACACCATGTGTTATATTATTTTCCCTTAAATAAATATGGATACAAGTTGAATGCAATTGGTAAATAAATTTAAACCATGCACCTTGAAATGGACCCAAAATTATTAAGCACGCAGGAGTGATGGGGCATGTCATGCATATGCTTGAAGCTGATGAGTTCCCCTTTCCATATGTGAGTTTGCATTCATTATCCATGAATCAGTTTGGCTAATATTTTTTCATATCTATGTGTGGATTAATTATAAAGCTTGTGTTATTTAAAACTTTCTATATATCATATTTCTTGTCATACTTGTTGCCTGTAATGATATTGTTAAAATTCAGTGGGTGCTTGGAATTGGATGTTTACTATGCAAGATTGCATTGAATATGAAAGTGGCTTTCTTGAAGACGAAAAATATTTTTCAGAGAATTGGCTGCTGTGCACGGTATGCTGAAACACTTTCTAGGACCCGTAAAGGTCGAAAGGATCACGGACGCTTCCAGCGAGAGGTTGATGGACAAGATAGCAAGTGAATCAGACCACAGCAATGGATATGAAAGCAGTGCCTGAACTAAGACCAGCAGGCCTTGCTTATGCTCTTTCTATTTATTTGATAACCTGATCTGCAAAAGAGCCTCGGGTCAGGTCCAACTGCCAGCACCGCTCGAGTCATTGATGAAAAACTAGAGTCTACAGATATATTTGTTTTTATTCTTAGAAGTATAGAGATATCTTATTTATTTTGAATATTTTTTAACATAATAAAGTCTCATTTATCAAATCTCCTTGATGTATTTAATGCAGAAGACTAGACGGTGGCAAAAGGAATAGATGTAAATTGCTCTGAAGTGATATGACGATGGGAGCTGGCCAAAAAACACAGGTCCCCTTCCTTTGGCCTTGTCCATAGAAGCTTTGAATGTAGACACTGATAGGACAGGCTACAACTTGATTTCGTATGAGGCGGGGTCGTCGCCATTATTTCCCACTGGCAATATATCACATACAACGCGTTTGTACAAGTCAAGTCACATGGAAATGATATTGTGTTTCATTTTCATCCACGCTTCGCGCATGAAATCCCCAATCGTTCCGCTATATCTGCTCATTTAGTCTAGTACATGGACTGCAAGCAAGTTTGAACTTAATACTTTTGACATATATTATTCAAACATCTCAATTTCACGGAACAACTACAGCGTAGAAATGCCTTGCTGTAAAATCCAATTCTTACCGAGAGAAAAAAAAAATACCTTTCTTCCGGCTTTGATTTGGCATATTGATTGATTTAATCGCTCTGTTTTTCGATTCTCTGACTCCCCGCTAGATGAGCGTGTTGTGCTGCCGTATTAAGCATCATATGCAATGAAAATAAGTGTGTGGAGATTAAGGTAAAGACGGAGTATATAATATATAGATAATAAATAAGTAAAATAAGTGTGTGGACATTAAGATGTACTCCCGTAATCATGTTCCTGTATATATATCAAGTAATAACGTCAAAATCAGGATTTGTTGAGGATTAACGCTTGCAAACACAACTGTCTAAAAATGAAGAAAACCGACGTACACTGCAAGGCCACAAAAAATCAATCCGAGGGGGTCCCCTTGAAAGACTCCGATGTAGCTCCGGTGATGATCGCGTGCATCTTGGTCTATTTAAATCCCCTCTCCTCAGAGGAGCATTTCACTTCCATAGGTTTTGCCAGCCATGTCTACACATACTCCTCTCTCTTTGTGCCTGTTTTTCATCACAGTCTCTAATCTGCAGTTTTCCATGTTTGCTGAGTATGACAATTATATCATCCACATGGACACATCAGCCATGCCCAAAGCCTTCTCTAACCAATACACTTGGTACATGGCTACCCTTTCCTCTGCATTGAACAGCTCTCTAGTTAATCCAATTTATGAGTCTTCATTATCTTCCAAGCTTATCTATAGCTATACCAATGTCATAAATGGTTTTAGTGCAAGTTTATCTCCCACTGAGCTCGAAGCCCTGAAAACCACTCCGGGCTACATCTCAGCAATCCGGGATTTGCCTGTGAAACCTGACACAACACACTCGCCCCAATTCCTCAATCTCAAACCCAGTCTTGGGGCGTGGCCGATGGCGGATTATGGAAATGATATCATCATCGGTTTGGTGGACACGGGGATTTGGCCAGAGAGCGAAAGTTTCAAAGACGATGGCTTGTCTAAAATCCCCTCAAAATGGAAGGGAAAGTGTGAAACCGGTACCCAATTCAATTCCTCCTTGTGCAACAAGAAACTCATTGGTGCTCGTTACTTTAACAAAGGACTGTTGGCCAAAGATCGAAACATCACCATAGTCATGAACTCCACCCGTGACACCGAAGGCCATGGGACTCACACCTCCAGCACCGCCGCGGGGAGATATGTTGACGGTGCATCTTACTTTGGCTATGCCACCGGAAAAGCTTCGGGCGTGGCTCCGAAGGCGAGAGTGGCTATGTACAAGGCCTTGTGGGAAGAAGGAGCCTATGTATCTGATATCATAGCTGCGATCGATAGTGCAATATCAGATGGAGTAGATGTCATTTCATTATCACTTGGCTTCGATAGGGTTCCTTTGTACGAAGATCCTATTGCCATGGCCACATTTGCAGCTATGGAGAAAGGCATTTTTGTGGCTACGTCCGCAGGGAACGAGGGGCCTTACCTTGAAACTCTGCATAATGGAACGCCCTGGGTTATCACTGTGGCTTCTGGTACTATGAACCGTGAATTCCACGGGACACTAAATCTCGGCAATAGAAATTCAGTCACTGGCTTGTCTCTTTATCCAGGAAACTTCACTGCAAGCCCGATTCCAATCGTCTACATGGGCTTGTGTGACAAGCAAAAGGATTTAAAGAAAGTTAGAAACAAGATTGTGGTGTGCGAAGACAAGAATCAAACGCTGTTTGACCAATTGAATAATCTTGACACTGCTAAAGTTGTCGCAGGTGTATTCTTATCAAATAGCACTGACGTAACATCGTTCTTTCAAACCGGGTTCCCCTCCCTTTTCGTGGATCCAAAGGACGGAGAAACAATAAAAAATTACATCAACAGTGGTGACCCTGTGCCAAAAGCAAGCATGGTTTTTGGAATGACAATTATTTCAAGTAGCAAAGCGGCACCAAGTGTGGATAGTTACAGCTCAAGAGGGCCATCACAGAGTTGCCCAGTTGTGCTAAAACCTGATGTCATGGCTCCTGGTACTCTAATCTTAGCTGCGTGGCCTCAAAACGTTCCGGCAGCGGCGTTGGGAACCCGAGGCCTCTTCAGCAACTTCAATTTGTTGAGTGGAACATCAATGGCCTGCCCGCATGTTGCAGGAGTTGCAGCGCTGATAAAGGGGGTGCATCCTGAATGGAGTCCAGCGGCCATTCGATCAGCCATAGTGACAACAGCGGATGCATTGGACAATGCAGGGACACCCATCAAAGACATTGGCCATAATTACAAAATGGCCACTCCTCTAGCCATTGGAGCTGGTCAGATCAATCCCAACAGAGCCCTGGATCCAGGACTGGTTTATGATGCAGAAACACAAGATTACGTAAATCTTCTCTGTGGACTGAACTTCTCGGAGAAGAATATTACGATCATCACGAGGTCCTCCAAAAACAATTGCTCAAACAAGTCATTGGACCTCAACTACCCATCTTTTATAGCTTTCTTCAATGCGAATGATTCAGCATCTGCAGCTAAGACGAGGACGGTGAAAGAATTTCACCGAACCGTAACCTATGTTGGAGAGGGCCCTTCATTCTACTATGCAATATTGCTTTTATTCAAGATGGAAGAGTTTGAGGTGAGCGTACATCCAAGCCTGTTGGTTTTCAAGGAGAAGAATGAGAAGCAAAGCTACAAGCTCAGAATAGAAGGTCCAAGAATGATGAAGGAGACCTTGGCTTTTGGGTCGATCTCTTGGACGGACAACATACACTTCGTCAGGAGCCCCATTGTGGTCACCAGTCTCGACTCACATGCACTGAGCTCAAGTATTGTATGAATCAAGTCATAATATATAATATATAGTTATGAACCATGAATAATAATCAGTGCCATTTGGTTGAATTAGAGAAAGGAAAAGGAATCAATAAAGAAAGGAAAAGGAACAAGAGAAACAAGGGAAAAGGAAATGAAAAATCTCAAATTGTAGAAATAGATGATAATAGAAGCCAAAAGCTGGATAGGCTGTAATTTTTTATGCATGAATTGAGGGTACCCATATCAACGCCACTATTATCAAATTTCTATTTCATGCATAGCCGCCGGACAGATATTATTGGTCCCTTGAGATTCCTTTTTTTTTTGCCATAAAGTTGCTGTTTTTTCAGTGTCTTCACTCACATCAAAATCAAATTATTATTTTTAAAAGATTTTAATTTAACTGCAAATTTGTATCGGTAGAGAAAAGGAGAGGGAGACAGCTAGGATACCCCATACGTAGGACCGCAGCTCATCTCATACATGTTACTCATGGATCCAATGATTGAGGTTATAATTGACAAGTTCCAGACAAACTAATCAAATTGCTTGTCTGTGATTTTATATATGACGTTATGAAACTGCCCCAGAAAGTGATTAATTTTCCCTTTTGCTCTGTCCGGAAACAGCACCACTGCACCACTGTTAAAAGCCTTCTCTTTCTTCAGTAACATGAAAGTCCATTATTCCTGCCACTTGATTAGGATGATAAATAAGGGAATTATTAATTTATACATCCTCCTGTAAAAATTATCATCATTCACATTTTCATTTGAATAAAAATATCCAATTTTCTGCTGATAAGCTTTGACTTACATGTAGAAGGAAAATCCTAATTGTACCGACAAATGTGTGCCAAACCCTTTCCGAATTGGTGGTAGTGAAATATTAACCCTCGTGTAACTTATTTAGTTTCCAAATCCAACGGATGATAACATTTCGGCATGTGTTGCTGGACAATTTTTTCGATACTCTCAGCATTGCTCTTTTTAGAAATTTATGCCTCCTACTATATCTAAGATTCAATCTTTAATCAATATGTTCAATGGTTTAACTATTTCTCTGTTTAAGAAAAAATTCAACTTTCTTTTTTTAAAACAATTAAGTAGTTATAGTATTTTAATAATTAAAGAAAATTATATTATCATAGTAATTAAAGAAGAGAAAGCAAGGGAGAGAGTTACGTAGAATGCAATGATAGTTAAAATTTCTCCATCTTATTAATTATTTGATTCAGGTCAATTACTAAAATACTCACTTAAAGATTTAAATTGCGATTACGGTATCACTACAATGCAACCAATACAGGAAAATATGAACATAATGATAAAAAAATTATAAAAAATCACAAATGCAATCTAATTTACAAATATAATATTATGGATAATGGATTGGGATCCTCTAAAGTACATTTTGCACTTTAGAGTAAAGTGTCCAATCTCACCATTAATTTTTTTATTTATTATTATTTATAAAATTATGAGCCAAAATTAATGGTAAAATTGGACACTTTACTCTCTAAAGTGCAAAATACATTTTAGAGGATCCCAATCCTATGAATAATATTGCGATCATGGACAATTTTTTAAATCTTAGTACTCACCATTAAAAAAATAAGGCTAGATTTTCGTGTCCATGTAGTTTTTGTGGGCATAGACTTTTATAAAAATCAATAGACAAAATTTTCACAGCTAAACAAATTAGTTAGACCAATATTACAATATTTAAATGAAAGAAGAAAGTTTGTAAATTCTTCTCTCTATGAATCTTAATTACTAACATGTCACTAGTTCTAATAAAATAAAAATATTTAATGAGAAAGTTTAATTAATATATAAAAACTTGAGGGAAATGTAATATATAATAAAAATAAGAATAATTACATTAAAATAAGATATTTTCACTAAATCAACAATTAAAGAATATCTTTTATAGGAATAATTTTATTTATTTATATTTATAGCTAAGAATATTAAAATAATAAAAATTTTGATTAATTTAATATTAAAAGTTTTAATAAAAATAGTATCTTTAATTTTAAAAAAGAATTTAATTTTTTATTGTTATGGCGTCATATATTATTTTTAGACTACAAAATATATGAGTGATATGAAACTCCATTGCTTATGTACAAGGAAAGAGTTTTTTTAGAGGAAGTTTTGACAAAACGAATATAGTTTGTGATTCTTTTTGCCCACTTCATGCATTTGCATATACACAGCCAAATGTATCACACGTTCGTTAGTTTTTTCATTAAAAATTTGTAATAATAAATAATTAATCTTTATTATCAGTTTATTATGTTAGAATTAATTTACTCAAAATATTTTTTATTTTTTTAACTAATGGCAGCTTATTAGCTAAGATTTATAAAAATGTGAAATTACTATCGATGGCCTAACTATTTTATCCCATTATCAAAATTTTATCTATTGATCTTTTTGAATTTTTATGCCTATAAAAATTTCATGGGCGTGAAACTCTTGTCCTCAACGGGCGTTAAAATACTAAAATACGGCTATTTCATAAACTATTTTTCGTTTTACCGCAGTTTCGAAAGTATTTATCAAAATACGCAGGGCGCCACACTGTATGGCGTCATCAGCCGCTGAAGGGTCGCTGAATGCACCTTTCAACATGGCGCCTTCGCTGCACGAAGGGTGTGCGAGGCTGGGAGGCGCCATTTTACTTGGCACCTCCCCAGCCCCATTTCATAAACTAAAATGAAATGGCGCCTCCCCAGCCCCATTTTATAAATTAATTAAATTTTATAAATTTATATATTTATTTATGTAATTTTTATTTTATTATTATTTATAATAAAATTATAATTTTTAAAATATAATTAATTATATTTTATGATATTATTTATATATATTATAATTTAAAATTAAGATATAATTATATTAAAATTAAATTAATTATATTTTATAAAAAATATTTAGATTTATATTATAAATAGTGTAGATTGTAAATTAATAAAAATATAAGGATAAATTTGAAAAGATAGTAATTTATATATATATAAAATATTTAGTTTTAAAAAATATTAATTTACAATCTACACTATTTATAATATAAATCTAAATATTTTTTATAAAATATAATTAATTTAATTTTAATATAATAATATCTTAATTTTAAATTATAATATATATAAATAATATCATAAAATATAATTAATTATATTTTAAAAATTATAATTTTATTATAAATAATAATAAAATAAAAATTATATAAATAAATATATAAATTTATAAAATTTAATTAATTTATAAAATGGGGCTGGGGAGGCGCCATTTCACTTGGCGCCTCCCAGCCCCAACTTAAGTTTAGGAAATGGGGCTGGGGAGGCGCCAAGTGAAATGGCGCCTCCCAGCCCTGCACAGCCTTTAGCGAATTCGTGCAGCGAAGATGCCATGTTGAAAGGTGCCTTCAGCGGCTGATGACGCCATCCAGTGTGGCGCCCTGCATATTTTGGTAAATACTTTCGAAACCGTGGTAAAGCAGAAAATAGTTTATGAAATAGTCGTATTTTGGTATTTTAACCTGAAATGCTTATTCTTCAAATAATTAAAATACCATTACCTAATTTTTTTTTAATATTATATGAGAAAGGTTGAAGGTCTAAGTTTAAAATGGATTCTCCAAAAATCGATATTGATCTCGTCTTGTCATTAATTAATGATTAATAAGTTTATTTATTTGTGCGATATCTCATAGGGGAAAAATCCCAACAAATGTTCTCTGGATTGCTTAAAACATTTTCTTCGGGCCTTATTTTCTTCGGACCTTCCATTTTTATATTTACATGACTCCTTGGACGTTAACATACCATTTAAAATGGAAAGGACGAAGAAAAATATTTTTAGTTTCTATTCTCTCCAATCTCAAATTTTAAGAATTTTAAAAATTTTAGCTGTGCAGGTTTAATTTGTCAACTTTCAAGATTTGTACATTATCATTGGAGTAGATTTGTTATTCGAAAGAGTTGCTCGAATCCTGAGGTAATGCATGTTTGTCTGTTTGCATCCGGTGCTTCGACTAGGACCCCATATTTTATGTAACTGAAACCTGACTATATTGCAGCACTTGATGAACCGATGAAGTTGTCACACAAGATTTAAAATCCGAGTTAAATGTAAACATGATGGGCAGGTGCTTATTTGTTTGTTTGTTCACTAGGTTGTCTTTTCCATGTGGACAAGTTTCAATTACATAAAATATGGGGTCCTAGTCGAAGCACCAGATACAAACAGACAAACATGCATTACCTCATCAGGATTCGAGTAACTTTTTCGAATAACAAATCTACTCCAATGATAATGTACAAATCTTGAAAGTCGACAAATTAAACCTGCACAGCTAAAATTTTTAAAATTCTTAAAATTTGAGATTGGAGAGAATAGAAACTAAAAATATTTTCCTTCGCCTTTCCATTTTAAATGGTATGTTAACGTCCAAGGAGTCATGTAAATACAAAAATGGAAGGTCCGAAGAAAATAAGGCTCGAAGAAAATGTTAGAAATATACAAAGACGTGCTGACAAACGCAACTTCAAGATGTGTTCTCCATTCATAAAGAAAACAGATATGAAACTGTACATCAAACAAATGTGAAGATACCGGCATTGTACAATAGGACTTGTAACATAAAAATTGAATTTAAAAACTTGATTAAAAAAATTTGTATTAATAACATGTTATAAAAAATACTTGAATATCGAAAAAATTATAGAAAATGAATAAAACAAGTGGAGTTTCTTCTATTTTTGAATGTATCCGTTTCTTCATATATTTGTATAGATAAGCTCAAAGCATTATTTGATACTTTATCATTAATTAATTATAATAAAAAATTGAGTAAATTCTAATTATAATAATCAATATATAAATTAAAGATATTTTATAAACATTCATGCAAATAAATACTTATAATATATTTCTAATTTTTTTTTCATATAAAGTTACAATTTAATATAACTTTGCAAGCAATGTATCAAAAAAATTTCAAAAAATAAAAAAATTATAATTTTTTTATAAGTCCTGAAGTCCTTTTTTATTTTTTTTTTCACTCCATGTGAATGCAAAATTTATAAAATGAAGTTATTTTGACAACTAGCTAGCATTGTGAATCCCGTCAATTTTGATACTTCTAATTTAGTTTACTGATAATTATTATTAAAATAATTATTATAATTATTATCTTTTATTTTTATTTTATTTACTAATATTATAATTTTATAATTTTTAACATAAATCATTAATATCTTATTATTATTATTATTTCAATTATTACTTTAATTATTTTGATTATTATTAATATCTTAATAATAATTAATATTATTTGAATAATATTAATTATTATTTATTTTTTATTTTTAATAATTGTTATATTTATTATTTTACTAATATTATTAATTATTTTTATGTTATTAAATATTTTATATTTACTAATACTATTAGTTTCATAATTATTTGATATTAATTATTAATATTTTATTATTTTATTATAATAATTATTATATTATTATTTATTTTTATTTAATTTAATTTATTATTTTATTATTAACTATTATTTAATAATTATTTTTATTTTTACTTATATTATTATTTTATAATATTAAATTATTATTATTATTATTATTATTATTATTATTATATTGAAGATGATAAATTCAAAACCTAAAATGAGAAAATTGAATTTTCTAAAGAATTGGGTGGAATTACTATTCCTTCATTTAGGATAATTCTATGAAGGAAAAATGGGAAAAGACAATAACTTTTTTTAAAACCAAACAAAAACAAAAGAAATAAAATCTTATCATTGCTTTTTATTTTCTAATTACCCCTCAAACTGCTCTTTAATTACTTCCCATTGATCCTTGTGAAGTTGTTTATAAATTAAATTAATGGAGTCGAGAATCCGTAATATAAAATATCATCTGGAGCTATGACTGCGAAACAAATTGTAGAAAGAGATGACAATGGAAGCGAAAAGCTGGATAGGCTGTAATTTTTTATGCATGAATCGAGGGTACCCATATCATCGCCATTGTTATCAAATTCCTGGTTGATGCATGGCCGCCAGACAGATATTATTGGTCCCTTGAGATTCCCCATTTTTTTTTTTGGCCATAAAGTCGTTGTTTTGTCAGTGTCTTCACCTATATCAAAAATCAAATTATTATTTTTAAAAGATTTTAATTTAACTGCAAAATTTTATTCGTAGAGAAGAGGAGAGACAGACAGCCAACAGTCAATATTCTTAGCTTAGGATACCCCTTACGTAGGACCGCAGCTCATCTCATGCATGTTACTCATGGATCCAATGATTGAGGTGATAATTCACAAGTTCCAGACAAACTCATCAAGTTGCTTTTCTGTGATCTTACATGTGATGTAATGAAACTGCCCCAGAAAGTGATCGAGGTTCTATTTTGCTCTGTCCGGAAACAGCACCACTGTTAAAAGCCTTCTCTTTCTTGCAGTAACATGAAAATCCATTATTCCTGCCACTTGATTAGGATAATAAATAAGGGAATTGTTAATTTGCACATCCTCCTGCAAAAATTATCATCATTCATATTTTCATTTGAATAAAAATATCCAATTTTTTGCAAATAACTTTTGATTTAAGTAATATTTAATATTTTTCTAAGAGCTTTATGCCTTATATTGTATATAATATTTAATTCTTAATCATTGTATTTAGTGATTTAATCACTCATCTATTTAAAAAAAATTCAACACTATAAGAAAAAAGACTTTCAGTGACGATAATTATCATCGGTGTAGAAAATTTGATCATCGTTGAATATCAAAATTATAAGAGAAAATATCCTCGGCATAAGTTCGTCGATGAAGGTACCAACACCAATGACAATTTTGTCGTCAATAAAAGTTAAGTTTTCTCCGATGAAAAAATCGTCACAAAAAATATTTTCAAGATTCAAAAATTTATAAATTTTTGATGTCAATAATATTATCGCTAAAAGTCCAAGTTTCAATAATGATAATATCATTGCTAAAAATCTAATTAAAAAAATAAAATAAATATTTTAATGATGATATTGTCATCGTTAAAAGGCATTTTAAAATTTTTTAATTTAAACTATACAATGATGACAATATCATCATTAAAACCCTTATGAAAATTTAAATATTTATAGAATTATCTTTTAGCAATGACAATGTTATCATTGCTAAAAGTTTTAGAAATTAAATTTAATACTATTATTTTTTTTATAAAATTTTAGAAATATTAAAATAAAAAATATTAAATTATAATTATAATTAAATATAATTAAATTAATATATTATATTTGATAGCATAAATAAAAATATTCTTTATTTCAATTTAATTGAATTAATTTGATATTTTTAATTTAATTTTATCTAATTTAAATTATATAACTAAAGTATGCCAACAGAACTAGTAATAATGTGCAACATGATCAGATAATCACATGATCTATATAAAAAAGTAAATACTCATAAAATAAATATGTAATTGTTTATACATATAAATAAAAAATTATGTATACATGATTCATATAGATGTCTATACGTGGAAAAAAACTATATATACATGATAATCTAAGGGGAAAGAAGGTGTAAGCATGTAGATGTATCATCATCCATGCCAAGACTATCATCACCATCATCTTGATGAAATGATACAAAAAAAGTAGTGCCTAGGTAGGATCAGTGACTAGCCGAGAGGTGTTGCCACAAATCTGCTCCTATTTCTCCATGTATGACTCTTTGGAAGCCAACAATGATTACCAACGTAAACTATTTTCCCTTAACTCAAATTAATGGAGTATCATTATTTCATGTAGGACATATTTTATAGCCTTGTCCACTCTACCTAAAGAAACTGTTTCACGTAGGAAAATCATTTATAATCCACAATAGAGTTGCCTGCATGTTAAATATTGTATTTGTATTAGCATTCTGATCTTAACCCTTATTAAAGATGTCTTCACTCTTCTACAATCAGTCTTAGGAAGATATCAATATCCTTGCCTAACAATTGTGGCCTAAGTATTAACAAGGTCAACATGAAAAAAGACTAATTCATGCAAATTCATGGTGGCAAGTTATAAGTAGTCATCACCACTGGCCACATGCTATAAGATAAGTTCCTATTACCAAAAGGATTAAATCCATTTACACTTAAGCCCAGCTTAACATTTCGCGAGTCTATGGAAAAATCGATATGCCTCTTATAGAATTCTTGCCAAGCTTCTCCATCAATAAGATGTTGTATCACCCCATTCTCTGTTGACCTTTCAATATGATGTCATATCATACCTTTGCAATATGTCTTAACTTATACAATCACTTCAACTAAAGAGTTAGTGGAAAATATCAAACCACTTTTTCAGGCACTTTTTTACCTCTCGTATTTTTATCTATCCATTAGCTCTCCCGACAAATTAGATAGTTATCCTTTAAAGCATGTTCTTTTCAAAAAAAAAGTGCACAATCATACTTGTACACATGGATTGACTCATACTCTAACCCCAACTTGTTGAGCCATTACTTTATACTATAATGTGATTCTAGCAATTTATTATCTTTCGAACATGCCTCTTTCAATAACTTTAAAAGAACATCAAATGATTTGCTAGTCCACTTATAGAGCACTTTCAAATGCATGAGTTTCACTAGAAAGTTCAAGGCTAAAAATATTATGCATCATGGATATAGTTCTGTTTTCGTGTGTTTAAAAAGGTTATTGCAACTACTATAATTCAATCCAATGTTCCCTTCAAATGTGTCCTCATTCCCTTCTTCTTCATTATGAACTATTTCTTTAGTTACATGAGGGCTAATAAAATCATGTATAATGTCCACCATCTCATCCCTATCATTAGGAGATACCCCTTATTCCTCTAAAAGTTGAACCATTCGCTTCACCGTAATGTATCCAATTTGTGCATAATAGATGAAATCCATTATCTAATATTGCCAATTTTTGAAGCAATAAATTGATACACTTCTTACATAGGCATCTCACTAACCCTTTTCATTAATAAAATTCTCTTCCAATAAATGCCATCGCACAATTTCAATACTAGTCTGATAAGCGATCATGTAGATATATCCAACTTTTATCTATAAAAATTATACTACTAAACAAGAAAAAGATAACTTTTTATAAAATTAAGTGTTATGATCAATGTTTGTTATGTGTCCTAAATCTATTGCATCACTCTAATTCTAAAGGATAAAACTCTATCACATTTGAAATATTTTTGTAATTATGATTTTATCAATTTATCTACACTCATCATTTTTTACATGTAAAAATTTTGATAGCATCTCCCTATAATTTTTTAAGTGTGTAAATTATACATCAATATAGTTTACAGTCGAAAAACAGTTAAGATGTTAAGAAATTTCTATAATATCAAACAAGAATCAGATAAATTATTAATAATAACTACAAAACATATCTTAAACTATCTAACTTTATGAGACAATTCAAGAGTTAGTTGACATATAAAGATTAACCAACCCTTGAACAAATCTAATCTTATAATGTAAATACAAATACAAATGCAATTATATTTAAAATTATTATAAAAATATATTTATAATAATTTTAAACTTACATTATGACATTTATGAGTATCATTGTTCGAGTGTATTATTATCTGCATTGTTGAATTTTTTAAATATCAACACAAATTGTTATGTTTAACATTTTAGAATTACAAATTCAATTTTTTAACCTACTCTACTATATTCATAAGATATAAAGTTCAACTTATTGATGGGACATATATTTTATGAGTATTAATAAATTTTCAAGTATTCAAAGTTTTTAAGTTTCTATGATTATATAATCATTAAATTAATATGGATTGTATTTTATACGAGAATTCTCAATGACATTAAAATTTAAATTCTTATAATCTTTTAAAAATTTCTATTCATATCATCATAATATCTTTATTAAATACATTCATAAGATTCAATTTTTTTATTTATACATTTTATTAAAATATAGTTACCAAGTTATATATTTTGAATATTTAATTACATATTTAAAATTTTATTTTCATGTTAACGATTGAAGATTATGTAAAATATGTCACAATAGTTATTATATTTTATTATGATACTTTTATGATTTGTGATTTTCTTAAAATATATAATCATATGCAATCTCATTATTACTACTTTGTGTGTAATTTACATGTATTTTTTTGTTCCTATTATGTATTTATATAATATCTAATATTATTGCTGAATGTATAAAAAATTAAATTTTCAAATATTCAAAATTTCTTATTCATATATTCAATATATAATTATTCAAATATATTTTTGTAATTTAAATTTCTTAGGTTAACACATTATCATTAACATGTATTTATTAATTTATATTAACCCAAATGTGATTTTCATTTTCAAAACCTAACATTCATATAAATATATTATTTCAAATGTATTTATGTAGTGTTATATTTTTATAAGGTGTATTTGCATTTGTACAATTATTATTGTTTATTCGTATGATATCCACTTTTATTGATCATTGTATAAAAATATTGACTTTTATGTGTTTATATATTCAATATTTTTTTTTGTATCTTCTACTTTCAATATCTCAATATTTTCTAACTCATTTAATATACTAATTTGTTCTTTACATATATAACTATTTTAAATTTTTAAAACTTTCAAAATATCTTATTCATATATTCATAATATTTTCATTAAATATATTTATAACATTTGATTTCTTTATTATATGTATTCATTGAAATATTTTTATAAGTTATATTGAAAAACTTTAATTACATACCTAAAAGTTTATTCCTATGTCCATATATTTTCTATAATATATTTATATAGTTATTCTAATTTTATACATTACATTACTTCAATGTAACTAAAAATTTTATACTCCTACACTACATTCTAAACTCTAAGATTTGTAAACAAAATCTCATAATAACTCCATTTCATATTTACCTAACTATAACAACAAAATTTATATTTATAAATTGTACATTAAAATAAAACTATCTAAATATATTTAACATTTATAATATATAAAACTAAACAAGATTTATTTCATGCTAAAATAATCATATCATTGAACTAAATAAATTCATTTCATATTATTCATATCATAAATTACATATTCAAATAAAATATTATAAAATTTAATTTACATACCTCAATAGAATAAATCTACTAATTAGTAGATGAATATTTCATTTTACTTTTATTGTACTTGCATATCAAGGAAGAATGTTATCCTTTTAAGGTCTGTCATTTCAAAGACATCTTTCACGTCTTCCTTAAACTTATCAATTTTCTCTTTATTATTTCATGTAACAAGTGGATCACCAACATACAAAGATACTATAAGCATTTCATTATCAACCTTCTTGATATATAAAGTAAATTCATTCAAACTCTTTTTAAAGCCTAAGTTCATTAAGTGTGCATCAATTCTACTGTATTAGGAATTTAGTGCTTGTTTTAAATCATATAAAACCTTTTTTAGTTGATATACTTGCTCCTTTTGTCTTTAAACAACAAATCCATCAACTTGCTCCATAAAAACTTTTTCCTTTAAATATCCATTTAGAAAGATTAACTTAAGATCCATCTAATGTATAACCTAACCTTTTTATGCAATAAAGACCAATAACATTCTTATTATATTCAACTTGACAATTAAGGCACAAGCTTCAAACAAATATACTATAACTATTTAGGCATATCCTTTGACAATAAGTCTTACCTTATATTTATTCATAGAACCATTAGGGTAAAGCTCGATTTATGAACCTATTTAACTCTTTAGTATTTTTTCTTGTTGAGGTCTATCCACCAACTCCCATGTCTAGTTCTTTTCAATCATCTTGAACTCCTCTTTTATTAAAGCTTTCCATTTTTTATTAGTTACAACTTCTTAATATCCTACAAACTCTATTACATTAACATTACACCTTTGATAAATGTTAGAATAATCTAGTTCCTCTAATGGGTTTTTTTATCACATCATTATTTTTCTTGTAACTCATACTTCTTATCATTCTCTAAACTCCATATGCCTAATTCAAGAAATTGGATATCTTTATTGACAATTACTTTCTTATTTTAGAGGAAATAGATGTCATAGGCCTTTGAAATTGAACTTTAGCCTACAAAGATCCTAAGTTCTAATTTATAATCCAATTTATCTCTTTTAACTTGAAGAATATAAGAGAAACAAAGGCACAAAAATGTCTTTAGATGAAACAACTTTAGTTTGTAGCTATACCATGCCTCAAATGGAATTTTTTTCTTACAAGGCTTTTATTAATAATTTATTTAGCAGAAAGACTATTGTGTTTGCAGTTTTAACCTAGAACTTTTTTTTATAGCACTTTATCATGAATCAGGCACCTAATCATTTTCATAATTATCCTATTTTATTATCAAACTTGATCACCTGCATTTTACATCTACTTTGAGTTTCCACCTAAGTTTTAAACTTCTAAAAGATATTAGTAGCCTAAAATTTAAGTTTCATAAAACAAATCTAACATATTTTTGTGTGATTATCAATGAAAGTAATATAATACTTATTGCCATTCAATAATGGTGTTCCATAGGTCCTCTTACATCTGTATGTATTAGTTGTAACTTTTATGTAGCCCTCCAAGCCTTATTTTATAGAAAAGGAACTTCCTATACTAATAAGCTGCGCATGTAAGAAGCTCTTCTTCTAATTCAAGCAAGCATTCCACAAGATTGTTCTTCTTCATGAAAAGTAAAGTATCATGATGAAAATGGCCCAATCTCTTGTGCCAAAGCATTAGATGCTATTTTCTTATGGACTGCAACCTACTCTTTATTTATTAAATTTAAGGTAAAGTTTTTACCTTTTATTTAGATTTTAAACACTTATTTACCTTTTGTATCTTTAATGATGCAATATTTATCTTCAAACAACATGTCATAGCTTTTTTCCAATAACGAAGTAACACTCAAAAGGTTTTGATTAATTTCAAAATAATATAAAACATCATAAATTTGTTTCAAGCCTATGTGGCCTTCAATTACCACTGTTTCTTTACCTTTTAATGCAATGTGTGCTTTGTTAGCAATTCTAACTTTAAAAATGATAGTTTTGTCAGGTTTTATAAAGAGCTCTTAATTATATATCATGTGATTTGTACAATCGCTATCTATAAGCTAGCTTTCCGTGGAATAGTTAATGGCAAAGAATGATATCATAAATAACTACTTGTCTTAAGGTTGATCCTTAATGTCGTTAGCTTTTCCTTGTTGCTGTTGACACCTGCATGTTCTTTCCATATATCTTAATTGACCACACTTTGTGATATCTTGCATTTAGCCTCCACCAACACTTTTTGTGGATTATTGGTTTTTTTCCAATAAGAACAAGATGGAAAAATTATAGTATTAGTACCTCGGTTATTATTTTTATTATTTCTAAAGCCTCTAAATTTATTTTTAGTATTTTTCCTTTTTTTCTTGTTCTTGCCACCATTGTTCTATGATTTAGCTTGAAAAAGCTTCTTTTATATACTTTTTATCTTATAAGCTTCCTTTATTCCTATGTCTGTAGTGCATAAAACAATTTTGCCTAGATAATACTTAACAGATCTTTTGAATTTTCTAGAGATGTAATTGTAGCCTCAAATTTTTTAAGAATTGTGACTAGGATTTTTCGAACTACTATAGAATTAGGAAAATCAATACCAAAGAGTCTTACTTTGTTAACAATACTAAGAAGTCTATCAAAGTATTCCTTAATTGTTTCTAATTTTTTCATCTTCTATATCTCAAAATCTCGAATCAAATTTAACATTTGCATCCCTTTAACCTTTTCATTTCCTTCATATTCTTTCTTTAAAAGCCCTAAATTTCTTTAGCTATTTTTAATATTATTATTTTAGTAAAAGTAGTAGGTGATTGTGAGACAACTTTAAATAAAGTTACTTTTACTTTTGATTTTCTTTACTTCCTTTCCTTGTGAGTTTTGATTTGTGTAACGATTTGATTGTCTGGTAAAGGTAGAATTTCATTGCAATGTGTGTAGTAAGTGGACTTAATAAATTATCTTATTGCCTACAGGTTTTAAAGGCTTTCACCAATAACCAAAAAATGAATTATTTTAAAGATATTTTCTTATACTTCAAGAAGTCATGCATGACAATCATGACTTATTTGCATGATTTTATAGAAGAAATGATAATATTGTTTGTTTATTAGCCAATCACCAATTTTCATGACCTTTACTCTATGGATCTTGCGCTTATGTCAAGTCTAACTCATTAGAGTACTTCATCTTTTGTGACTTTTGCACTTTTAATCCAATGTGGCTTTCTCACTTAAAGGCTTTCCTATTTCAATCTTTTCTTCATTCAAAGATAGACCATTATGAAAGCATTCCTTTATTATTCAACTATATTTACAAGAAGGAAGTTGTTTGGCAAAATTTGACCTAATTATTTAGCGAATCTTTTTGCATTAAAGGTTATTAAGAATGGCTTGAAAACATCTTAAGTTGCAACAAAGATATCCTTATCAAACTTAAAGTATACAATGCCCTACTTACATATTTATTTTTGTATCATTACCATTTGTCTACTTTTTTAAACCTTATATGAATTCTAGAATCCTTCAATAAATAGTTTTTTTATATTTACAAGTGAATTATCCATTTCTTTTTAGGACTTAAAGTGAATTAGTGGTTTGCCTGTTTTTGGTGCTTTTTTACAATAAAGTCATCCTTATTACTACTAAGCTATAGAGTACTCACGGCATGAGCCCTTCTATTCATGGTAGTGCAATAAATATTAAGCATATATCTTTTACTATTGAGCTATAAAGCACTTGTAGCATAAACTTTTTTGTTTATAGTAGTTATAAATATCTATTCCTTACTTTCTATAAATACTGACATCATTTTTGGAAAATCTAATGTATTAACAAGCAATAACACTTTATAGAAGAAGAGGTTTATATTTTTTAATCTTTTATATTGGAAGAACTTGTTCATCAAGCACAACATTGATGTCATGCATATTAAAAAAAATGCATGTAATAGTATGGTTGGAACATTTTTAAACATGTCGAGCAAGACAAAGGATGAAATCAAGGCTTGACTACACTTGTAAGAAATAACCATATAGGAGGGACTACCAAGATAAAAAGGGATTAATGTTAGTATTTGCCTTTAGCATGTCATTTCTTATCTAGGCAAGAGAAAAAAGTTTATTACAAGTTTTTAAAAAGGTTAAAGTACCCTATTACTATTCTTTTAACATTATAAGGTTTTTTTTATGAAAGATATAAAATTAGTTAGCTTAAAGTCTTACGATTATTATGCTTTGATACAATAACTTTTATCAGTCACCATTGGAGGAATATTGCTTAAACATGTATAACAAGCTATCAACACACTTTATTTTTACTTCAATGCAATTTGTGCTAAGATCATTGATTTAGAGGAATTAGATAACTTGTAGAGGGATATTGTCATCATATTATGTTAACTTGAAATATATTTTCTACATCATTCTTTGACATCATAATGCATTTGGTAAAAAAGATAAGATTTTATAGATTGGTTTACTTAAAGTGGATATACCCTATAACGTAATATATGAAGATCCCAAAAAAATATATGCATAATAGAAATAGGTTCAAAGGTTGTATTGTTAAAAAGTACATTGCTAAAAAGGGAACATTAAGGACATAAATCATAAATTATTTATAGCATTGCTTGATAATATGTCAATCAAATTTCATCATGTAATTTATTAAATTGTTAATGTTAATTAATTATTTTGTAGCAGTAAATGAAAAGAAGGAAACTGGCCAGTAGAAGGCTTTAAATCAAAGTTAGAATGTGACTTTTTCTATTGGAGAATCTCAATCATCTTTCTTTGGTTTTCCCCGCGTTTACAGCCTAAATTCAATTATCTAAGGAAAACGAACAATAGACCTCATAAAAGCCTTGCATAAACGAGGCAAACAACGTCGATTTTACTCGTTTCACCTTGGCGGTTTAGCTTCTTGAATGTGTCTTGACATCCCTTTACTTCTTTTATTTGTAAAATTAAATAATATTTAACTAGATATAGAACAAATTAAAATTTTTAGTTTGTATAGTTTATTATAACTTGTAATTTTATTTATATATTTTAGAATTATATTTTATTTGTAATTAACTTCCACTATTTATTAATTTAAGGATTTTTTACACAATTAATGAAATAACTAATATTTGCATACTTGCACCTAAGTAGTTATTCAATGTTATGATAAATTATTGTAGCTCATGACAAATATAAAAAGGTTTCATTTTGTATAATAAATAAGTTAACGTATAATTTATTAACCTAATCAATAAAGTATAGGTCAATAAATTATAAGTTAATATTTAGGGGTATTTTTCATATTAATTTATTCAAAAAAAGCTTTAATTTAATAAATTATATAGAGTAACTTATAATTTATAACTTATAAGCTAATATCTCTTTAAATTCTTTTCAAATTTATCTTTATTTTTTTATTAATTTACAATCTATATCCTTTGTAATATAAATTTAAATATGTTTTTCATAAAAAATAATGAATTTGATTTATAATTATATCTTAATTTTAAATTATAAATATATAAATATATATATAAATAAATAATATAATAAAATATAATTAATTATATTTTAAATAATTATAATTTTATAATAAATAATAAAATAAAATTTATGTAGTTAAATAAATTTATAAATTTATAAAATATAATTAATTAAATATTAAATTTTTATTTTAAACTTCTTATTTTCATTAATATAATTTAATTTTTAGATATATATGAATTATTTTAATTATATATTTATTTATATTAATATATTCTTTTATTTTATTTTATTTTATAATTTCGACTAGTTCAATAACTAATTTTATAAAACACTTTAACTAACTTATCAATTATCAATTATAAGTTATTAGTTATCAATTAACTTATTAATTATCAACTATCTTATTAGTTATCAGTTACTTATATGAAATAGAGCTTAAATTAAATTTATTAAAATACAAAATATATGTATTATTGAGATTATAATTCTTAATTTTAAAGTACTTTTATGACTAGGGTTCTAGTCTTTTCATTTTCATGTTATTTCATGATACGATTGCATAAATAAAAAAATGTTTATTGCATTAAACAATTGTTTATGCAATTTTTAAATTGATTATAATTAAAATTTAATCATAAATCAAAATAAAATTTAATGACTTGATTTAAAAAAGTGTCAAAATGAAATTAAAAATTAAAGTAAATTTAGAAAAATAAATATTTAATTTGACTTTATTTTTTTTAATAAATAGAAGGGGTTTAAATCTAAAAAAAGAAAATTAAAATCTAATTAAATGTAGGGTGAAAATCCTAATAACATCACCAAAAAAAAAACTACTTAATATTATTGGAAGATTATCCAAGATTTGCAATTTAATATCATGATGAAGACTATAAAGTGCCAATCAATCTATATATTTATTGTCCTTTTATAAGGGTTGAATATTGATCATCTACTAATATTAAATTAGGGTACGAACTCATCTCAAAAGAGATGAATGTTTAGGGTAGGACATGTTAACATCCTTAAATAAATTAACAACAGATTTTGAATCTATTTCCGAAAATATCGCTTCTATGTCCGATCTCAAATATTCCATAATAAAATTTCCATAATTTAACTTTTAAGGAAGAGCAAATATCCAAGTTGTAAAAGAAATTATTAAGCTAACCACCTTCATAATTACAAATAATTCCACCACATTTTGCTAATGCAGGACTGAATTTAGATGCTCCAGTTAAGTTTGAATTTAATGAATTAATTTTAAAAATTGTTAGAATAAAATTACAAATTACAGTAAATTAAAAAAAATAAAAAGTTTAATTTAACCTTACATTTTAAGAATAAAGCTAGTTGCATTTTTTAATATTCATTATTCCCTCACTCTCTTTTTCATACTAGGAAAGGAAAACTTTTTAAATTTTGTAAAATAATCAATTAGATCACCATTTTTTTCTAAAAAACATGGAGGGGTAAGTATTAAAGGTTCAAGTAAATTTACATATTTTTACATTCGTAATTTGTAATGAAATCTTAGGAGGAGTAAATGTTGAAGGGACAAGCAAATTTATATTTTTTAGGAGGAAAATTAAGCCAGTACTATTTTTTACAATTTATTGCAAAAAGATACTCTAAATTCACTTTCTTTCATTTAAATCCAGCTGCAAATAGTAAATTATTGCAAAACCTAAAAGACTAAAATGACACAGATGAAAGCTAAACAAACTATTATCAACAAAGTCTCTATAAGCATGATTCAATTTTTTATGAATTCCTTATTCTAAGTTTTAAATTTATTATCTTTAATAATAATAACAATAATTAATAATATCAATAAAATATAAAAAATAATGTTAATAAATAATAAAAATAAAATATTAATAATAGTGGTAATAATATTAATTAAAGAATAAATAATAATCATATAATAATTATAATAATAAATAGTAAATTATCACGAAACCTAAAGGACCAAAATGACACATCTATTAAATGAAAGCTAAACAAACTATTATCAACAAAGTCTCTATAAGCATGATCTAATTTTTTAGAAAGTTTAATTTTCTCATTCTAAGTTTTAAATTTATTATCTTTAATAATAATAAATATAAAAAATAATTTTAATAAATAATAAAAATAAAATATTAATAATAGTGGTAGTAATATTAATTAAATAATAAAGAATAATCATATAATAATTATAATAACAAAGATAATAAAATATTTAATAATATTAAAATAATATTAATAAAATAATAATATTAAAAATTACAAATATTAATAATTATTAATATTAGTAAAGTAAAAATAATTATTAATAACAATAAAATAATAAAAATAAAAAATATTAAAATAGATTAATAATAATAAAATTAATGATGAAATAATATTAATAAAACATTGATAATTAATATTAAATACTTACAAATATAATAATATTAATAAATAAAATAAATAATAAATAATAAAATATTAATAGTAGTAATAATAATATTAGTAAAATAATAGTAATAAATAACAAGATAATAGTTAAATAATACAATAATAATTAAAAATAAACATTTTAATGTAATAATTATTAACAAATTGAATCAAAAAAACTTGATCTTCTTTTTTATTTTGAGTTTTTTTTATTGATGTTACTATCTAGATATCAAATAATAACATATTACTAATTTGATATGTAAATTGTAACATATTATTTTTTAATAATTTTATTGTTAATAAAAATACATTTATCTTATTATTTTATATTTTTAGTTGATATTATTGTTTAGAGATTAAATAGGGACATGTTATTCTTTGATAATTTGGTTATTAATGAGATGTGATTTATTTATTTATTTTAAATTTTTAGTTAATATTATTGTCTAAATACCAAACAGTAACATGTTACTATTTGGTCTGTAAATAATAATATATTATTCTTTAACAATTTATTGTTAATGAGAATATATTTATTTGATTACTTTAAGTTTTTAATTGATGTTATTATTTATAGATCAAATAATAATAGACAGTTTTTTAACAGTTTAATTGTTAATAATACTTAATTTATTTATTTATTTATTTTAAATTTTTAGTTCAGATTACTCTTTGATTTGTAAATAGTAATATGTTATTCTTTGATAATTTTATTATTGATAAAAATAAATTTATTTAATTATTTTAAGTTTTTAGTTGATGTTACTGTTTGATCTTCAAATAGTAACAAGTAGTTCTTTAACAATTTAATTGTTAATGAGATTTAATTTATTAATTTATTTTAAATATTTTATTGATATTATTATCTAGATACTAAACAGCAACATATTACTGCTTGATTTGTAAATAGTAACACATTATTCTTTAATAATTTTATTTTTAATGAAAATATATTTATCTGATTATTTTAAATTTTTAGCTGATGCTATTATTTAGATATCAAAGAGTAACATGTGGTTCTTTAGTAATTTAGTTATTAATGAGACTTAATTTATTCATCTATTTTTTATTTTTGCTTAATGTTACTATTTACATACTAAACAGTAATATATTACTGTTTGGTATTATATTATTTTTTTAACAGTTTTGTTATTAATGATATGAGAGAACTTATTTTCTTTAATTAAAAAGTTATAAAATGATGAAAATATTTACATTTAAAAAATATATTTTATAAGGATATAATTACAAAACTTTAAAATGATAGAAAATATTTTATTTTTTTAATGATAAGAGTGATAATTCACTTAATGCACATATATAAAAATTTAAATTTGAAAAATAAAATTCCTAAGACAACATCAGATGTTATTATACTATTAAAATGTTAATTTTTATTCATTAAATATTAATATGGAGCGTTTAGTAAAAAATAATATATTTTATTTTAAAAAGTTATTTTTAATAATATTATAATTTTATATATCATAATTTTTTAATTAAGATACACTAATAATATACTACTCTTTTATTTTACATAAATTAATAAAATATTTAAAAAAATATTTCAACCAAGTAATCAAAACGCAAGTTGTCAAAGAATTAATTCATTACTTGTAATCAAATAATGATATGTTAAAAAAATTTGAGTAGCCAAAAAGGTTACAAAATAGAATTTATCTTTTTTCTTTTTTATAAAAAAGCATGATTTATCTGTGAAAAAAAAAGTCATAAAAAAATAAATTTCATTCTTTAAAAATTTGGAAATCATGCAATATCTGCTACATGAAACAATAAAAAATATCATATAAAAAGGATAAAAATAAAAAATAATTAAAAAATAGTATTTTCAAAATATAATAATTATAGTTCATAAAACTGGTATCTTTTTAAAAGAAAGATCAATACTAGTATTTATTTGAAATGAAGTTCAAGAAGTGGTGCCATAATGCAAATTCTTATTTTTTTAACATTTGTAATTTGTAATGCAACCTCACGTGTACAAAATGAACGTAAATTTATATATTTTTAAATAAAATCTAACGTATATTTCATCTCTCCTTTGGACCATGGGCCACCATCAGCTAAATTAGCCCGGTCCAAGGCCCATTGTAATTATACCGGCAAGTTTTGATAAACTTCAAAAGCCGAGCGGGCAATTGGAAAATTACAAAGATTTGTGAAATATGATTGGTCCTCCCTCCTCAGAGCTCCCAACACATCACTACGTAAATTCATCGCCCTTGCTCAGCGCCACTACCAACCCCAACTGCAACCACATACCAAATCGTTTAGGTAACTATTCTCCCAATCGTATTTGTGATTGCCGAACAATTTTCTTCGGTTCGTCTATTGTTCTGAAGACCATTTTCTTTTCTTAATCAATCTCGTTTCTCCAACTTCTCTTGCAGAAATTTACAAAAAATTGATGCCCAGATGATGCAGCCTGTTGCCTTCTACAAGCCCACTGATTCACAGGATCTCTTCCAGCATCCTCCATATATTACTCCTTGTATGTTAAGTTTTCATTTTTTAGCTTTCCCTTTCTCTAGTTGTTAAGTTTATTTATTTTCTATGCATCTTTTATTGCTGGGAAATTTCAGGAATGATATAATGGGCATATAAATCATTTATTCGCCCAGGAAAATTGAAGGAAATTAACAAAGCTACGGTTTCTGGGCATTATTTGGGCAACTTAAGTTGAAGTTTGTGAATTTTGAGAATTTTAAATTTTGAATAACTTAGCTGCTCAGAATGTGAAGGTTTGAGAATTTTATATTGGTATTCTTTAAAATCGTTAACTTTAGTTAATATTTTCCCCGTTTAATATGTTAAATTAATTCTGCGACTTGTGGGCATTTTTTATTTTTTTAGTGCATGTTATTGGGTTCGCTCCGGGTTCTGCTGCTGCTGATGGCAGTGATAATGGAGCTGATTTACAATTGAATTATGTTGTGGCACCAAAAAGAAGGCTACAGGAACAGGATTTTCTGGACAGCAATTCTCAGATATCTTGTGTAGATTTTCTGCAACCCCGATCTGTCTGCACTGGATTGGGTTTATCACTTGACACTAATCGCATGGCTTCCACGGGGGACTCTGCATTATTGTCACTCATTGGTGATGACATTGATCCTGAGTTACAACCGCAGGATGTGGAGATTGATCGATTTCTCAAAGTTCAGGTTAGTTCTGGTTATTGCTATCTACAGTGAAAGTTTTGCAATTTCATAAAACCAGCTATTATAGTATGCCAGATAAATTCTTCTAGCATAAGCCCGCCAGGCTACCATCCAATTGTACTAACATTTGATATTCTGTTGTTTGTTGATAAATGGATCTGTTAAGTAATTTCTACTGCACAATCTAACATGATAGAAGTTACAGAAAGATGTAATGATGAGAGATGGGCTGTGTTTCATTCCCTGTTGAAACAAGTTCACCACTGTACGTGGTGTTTAACTTTAAGACTGTCATATAATGATGTTAATCTCTCTGTGAGTAATGCTCCTAATCAAGCAACAAAGAGTTTTTGCAGTAAAACTAACTCTGGTTCACGTTCTATGCATTAACATTAATTACTGTTTTTGCAGTAAAACTAGCTCTGATTTTCGTTCTATGCATTAACATTAATTACTAAGCTATTTATAAGTAATGGTTAAATTATTGAAATGAACTGGATATTCAAAGTGTTATACACACGAAGCATGGGCCATCAAGTGTCTTTCAAAATGACAATTTAAATTGAATTTCTTCTGTTTAATAGGGTGAGAGATTGCGACAAACTATTATGGAGAAGTTTCGGTCAACGCAACTTGAGAGCATATCAGTTGTTGAAGACAAAGTCCTTCAGAAACTTCGTGATAAAGAAGCGGAGGTAGAGAACATCAAAAAGAGGAACATGGAACTTGAAGAGAGAATGATGCAGTTGAGTGTTGAAGCAGGTGCCTGGCAGAAGCGAGCCAAGTACAATGAGAACATGATTGCTGCTCTCAAGTTAAATCTTCAGCAGGTGCATGTTCAAAGCAGAGATAGCAAAGAAAAGAAGGCTGTGGTGATAGTGAGGTAGATGACACAACTTCCTGTTGCAATGGTTGTTCCATCGATTTTCAACTTCTTTCGAAGGATCATTACAATGATATGAAAGAGATAATGACATGTAAGGCTTGCAGGGTTAATGAAGTGAGTGCGCTTTTATTTCCATGCAAACATCTCTGCCTATGTAAAGATTGTGAAAGTAAGCTTAGCTTTTGTCCCCCGTGTCATTCCTCCAAATTCATAGGCATGGAGGTCTTGATGTGATTGACTACTTTACACGTGAAATCTATATTTTTATATAAAATTAAAAATTATGTGCGCCTTTTTTTTTTTAATTGAAATTCTATTTTAGTCTCCAAAATAATAAGTTTTTATTAATTTTATTTTTAAAATAAAATTTAGATCAATTTAATTTCTAAAGATTTAAATACAAGTTAAATTTTAATCCTTATCTTAAATGGTTTATTTGAGTTTAAATCTTTAGATATTAAATTAATATAATTTTTTTATAGATAATATCGATAAAAATTTAATAATTTGATTATCAAAATCGAATTTTAATGTAATTAATTAATTAATTAATTTTTTGCTGTCCCTGCCTCCCTCGTGTCACCTTGTACTAGTACAGTTTAATAATGAAGATGGCTTTTGCAGATCAATTTTAGAGAACAGTTATAGATAGAATTTTAGGACGGGGTTTGGTGTGGAGTCATTGATACTGACCAATTCATGGTAGGTGTCACTAATTTGGTAATTTTTTAATTGAAATTGTGCAGCGGAGGTTTACTATTTTATTGAACATGTCACCCTTATAAAATTCTGTTTTAGCACGCTTAATAAACAAAACAAAATAATAAAAAAATATTGCTTATACAATAAATTCTTATGTATAATATATTCATAAGTCATAATTGAATATTGTTGAAATATTTACACATACCAGCTTATTAGATCATCTCATAGGACCTTTGAGCACATGGAGCTTAAAAAGAGGACAAAATAAATGGAGTAAAAACATTTTGTTCGCTTCATATATATTTAATTCTATAATTTTGATTGTATAATAGATGGTTACAAGTTAATATATTTGAGTTCTTAATTTAACATTGAGGCGCTCCATCAACCTTTTTGACACATCTTTTTTAAAGAACATTTTAAAAAAAAATCTATCGAATATAAGTTAACATACTTCATCCAAATTTAAATATGTTTACCAATTGAAATATCGTAACTATCAACTTATTACGATAAGTGCTACCGGTTCAACAGTGGTTGAATCTAATTCGGATCCGTTCACCAAGACTCGTTTGGGTTAGGGTAATTTTGAATGAACGAGAAGAGGATTTGCTGTCGGAGCAAGTTCTGTATATTCCGGCAGACGATCGATGTTTTCCACCCACTTTTGTAGAGTGCACGTGACATCATGTGACTACGGGAAGTGTGAATATGCCAGAGATTTCCTGGATTATCTTCTAGGCTGAAAATGTTGTTTTAGCTTGCATTTCATACATAATTTTTAGTTTACAATTAAGTAGGATATCTTTTTTTATTATTAAATCCTATTTTAATTTTAAAATATTTAATCTTTATCAATTTTATTCATAAAATAAAATTTGTATTAATTTAATCTTTAAAATTTAAGTTTATGTATTAATATTTGTTAAAGAAATCAAAATTTTATTTGAACTTAAAATTTTACGTATTAAATTAAAATAACACTTTAATTTTTTAAAAATAATATGAAAATTTTAAATGGGACTTTAATCAGTTTACTTTTCCTTATTTAAAATCTTAAAAATAATCTATGGTATTGTCTTTTGCGTGCTCCGTCGTAACTTGTGGTTTGCATGGGAGAGTGGTTCCTCCAGTGAAGCGTATGCTGATGCAAGTTCCAACGGCTGCCAGCATAATCATTCCCTGCATTAAGGCGCGCCAAAATAAATAAATAAACAAATAAATAAGGAAAACGTCCAACTTCTTTTGTTCTTCTTGGGCGGTCGAACGATAATACAAGGAAATTACATCGATTAAAATTATTTACATAATGGGCTCGGGCTTGATACCGCATTGGTCTTGCTTGAGTGTGGAATTGAGGCTACATGCCATAAATGTACTAGAATGGTAGAGTGCAGGCCCGGCCCATATTAGAAGGATTTTGCACCACATACAACCTACGGATGATCAATGACAAAAAAAGAAGGGGGGGAAAAAAAGGGACTCCTGAAGTTGTCACGCTCTAAAATTGGAACATGCTGCTGGTCTTTTAACGGTCCTTTTGGTTCCCCCCCCCCCCCCAAAAAAAAAAAAAAGAGGTAAAAAAAAATAAAGATAAGTAGCACTATGTTAATGAAAAAAAAATGATTACCATCGTAATATTATAAAAAAATGTATTTGCAGGTGAACTAAAGCCAAATAGTGAAGGACTTGTCTGTCAATTAATTCACTGTACAGAACTGGTACTTGAGTTCAAACCGATTATTTGAACTATCATTGAGAATAGTTTCATAGGATTGGACATAAGTTAATATTCGTTTTTTTTTTTTTTACTCTGTCTTAGGTTAGGTAGCGTATATTTGAAGGCAGTGAAAGTAGAACTTTCTTTAGGATTTGAACTTGATTAGTTGCTGATAAGAATGCAGTTGAATATAGAATACTTGTAAAACATATTTTTTATTTTTTTTTGCAAGTAGAGAGAGGAAAGAGGAAGAAAGGACGAAGAAGAGAGTGCTTTAGTTGGGGTGGTGAACTTTTTTCTAATCATGCCTTAGAAAGTGATGACAAAGAGGAAAGTGAATATGCTTCGCCCATCATTGTAAACTCATCTACCTATCTATCGATCTATTATTTCTTATTCCAATAATTCCCACCGCAAAAATCCACCCAATCTTAGTCCTGTCATTCTCCATCATCCCCACCTTCAAAGGAATTATCCAATTCCTAGAAATAGAAAACCAGGTGTATATAAGGAAAAAAAAAAAAAACATTTGTATTCTGTCAAAATATATGAGATCAGTGAGTGAGTGTCTACTCGAGTTCAATCATGCAACCTCATCCTTATTCCCCATAAAGCTGTCTTTATGCTCTCTTTTTTCTTCTTTCTCCTTGTGGGGACTGTGGCCAGCCTTCGCTGTGCCTCCTTCCTTCCACTTTGCATCACTAATGCTTTCCTTTTTTCACAGACGCCTCTGTGAATTTTATTTTGCAGTCAAAGTTATTCCTTCTTTAAGCTCAACCCTGTACCTACTTACGCCCACAGCTTCTGCTTTTCACGGATATTGCGTTCTGATGCAAAGCTTCCACCCACCTATAAATCTAACATTTGTTCTTTTGCCAGAATGCTTACAGATCCATCTAATTATTAATACCTACGTCTATCTCGGAATTACTAAACAACTCCTGACTCTGCATACATTTTGATTATATTCGCTGAGTTGGCAGAAATTAAATATGCATATTAGAAATAGAAAACTGGATGGACTAGCAATTTCTTCCTTAAACGCTCGTAGTTTTTCCCCTCAACCTAGTGCATAGCATCGCCAACTTCTATATTGTTCCATATGCTTCTAGTTATTCTATGGATTGTTTTATACTAAAACTAAAAACGATATCTATCTGATCTCTAGCCGGACTCCAACATGGAAAACAAGACGGAGTTGAAAAATTAAAGATAATTTAAAAAAAAATTTAAAGTGTTAGACTTCATTTATTTTTGATAGAAAATATTTTTCATGAAATATAATTATAAAATATTAGGATAAAAAATATTTTATTTATTTAATATTAAATAAAAATAATTTAAAAAAATAAATTTTTATTTTAAAAAAATTATTTTTCTCCATTATTATATATCGAATTATCATTTTTTTTAAATTATTAATATACGTGACATATTATACTTTTATTAATATGAGTATATATATATATATATATATATATATATATATATATATATATATATATATATATATGTTTGTGTGTATGTAAATAAATTTTTTCTATGAAAAATAGTTTTCTAATGAAACAAATGAATCTTAATTAAGTCCTAGATTTCTAATAAATAAATAATATCTTAATTAGAATAATTTAAAAAATAAAATATCTTGATATTAGTGACAAAAAATTAAAAAATTTTAGATTTTAGAAGTAACTTTTTTGGAAATCCCATAACATAGAATACTCCAGAATGTTATCAACACACTCGTAATCAGGATAGCACTATGAAGTTGGACGTACGCTCCGTCTTACATGATTGTAGGCATCTGCTCTTTAACATATATCCACAAAAGTTACGTTTGGTGCGTATCCGTGCTTTTTCGGTGGGACGTGAAAACAGCCTCACTCTTCTTCTGGAAATAAAGCCAACACCAAAGAAGCCTCGGGCAATAATAGGATGTTGGTTCCACTTTTGGCAACAGTGGTGATGCGGTCCTTCCTAACCCTAGATGAGCTAAATAGCTAGCAGCTGCTTAATTGCTGGCTACAACTCCAAAACCCAGCTTAATTTCATGTTCTTTGGTCTCTTCATTGTCATATGGACAATATTTAGTACCTTGCTATTTCCAAATCCTATTTGTTCACTACAAAATGGGTATACGTCAGTTGATAAAGTCATTCTCTCTGTCATTTCAAGCGCATGAGATCAAATATTCCACCTTCATCAAAATGAAGAAACTTTAATAGAAGAGAAGAGGGGAAAAAGAGAACGAGTCTAACGATAGAAGAAAAGGGGTTAAGAGCACCTTTTAATGTTGGTTCAGCGCCTGGTTTAAGAAGGCTTGCTGTAGACCATAGTACCATGTTTTACTTGTAAGAACCGCTAGAGAATATCAACACAGTAGCGGCATTAATTTGATCAGGCAGACCGTCAACTCGGTTCTTTTGTTTGAATGACAGATATCACTACTATATCACTTTGCGAAAAACACTTTGTATCGGACATGCATGATTGACTCGGCCAAAAGTGTGCTCGTTTAGTGGATAATTAGGTGGCAATAATATTGGTATCATTCTAGAAATTATACATGCATGCCACTTTTTACCAAGGATAAATCAGTAATACTGTATATATTAAAAATAAAATTCGAAATTAGCTTTTAAAAATAAATTAGGAGATATAAATTGAATACAAAACGGGATGGTGAGACAAATTTAAAAAACTCAATTAATGGATATAGAAGATTTGAAAATTTAATTTTAAATCTCAGTTTAGTACATACAGAAATTTTGAGGATAAATAATGATTCAGGGAATTAAATGGGCTGTTCGGATCTATCAAACAAGGCAAATGATTTTTCGATCCCAGCACAATAATAGAAGCTCGATTCCAATGAGATTTAGTTCTCGAGAATCGATGAGGAGGAGATAATGAGAATGGGGATTGTTTCAGCGGAGTGGTCGGGTTGCCATTTTGATAACATGCAGCAGTGATGCATTATTGGCTGGCATCAGGAAAAAAAAATGCCACTTTAAGGAAATACTTTACAAAATAATGGACGAGAGAGATGGGTCTTCCAAGTATAAATATTATGCATGAAATGATGACTGAGGGACCCAGAAAGAGCTTCATCATCTCACGCAATCCCTTGGATTGAGGAGTCGAATTTGTAGCAGCCTTCGACTGTGGAATGTGGTCTTGCCTTTTCTTTGTAAATTTTGTTGGTTTGTAACGTTCACTGGGCACAGTATAAAAAGAAGAGAGGAGAAGAAGAAGAATGTGACGAGCATGTGATCCAACAGCCTTTATGTTACCACCAGCTTTCTTCTTAACTCTCCTTCGTCTTCTAAATCAAAATTAACCATTTATCGTTGCTTCACTTTCTCTATGGACATTTGGTGACTCATACTTTTTGGTTAAGCAAAGATGTTTATGCCTTAATTAATTGTACTGAAAACATGATTTGGGTCCCACTATCAGACATGCGAGGTCGGCCATGCATGCATGCATTGCATGGCAATGTGCTCGATCATCTATGTTGAAAAGCATGTATTTCGATAGTGGAGTTCTAATATTGGCCCATTATCACGTCAAATGAATAATCTAATGCCTCTCTTTTCTTTTCCTTCGGGAAAAAGATAAATAGTGTATGGTGTAAAAGATTTGAATGGTATAGAATATGAATATACTTGCGGTTCTGTTCTTATTCTGTACTGCGAGGCAAAGTATCCCAGCTCACATAAACAGAAGGGTCTCTTTTTGCACGTAGGAGTTGTATGGATGACTTTAAAAAAGGAGAGAAAGAAAAGTAAAAATAAAGGGGAAAGAAAAGAGAAAGAAAAGAAGAGGAAGAGAGAAAAAAAAAAGAAGGGAGGAAAGACCTCACTTGTTGTTCTCTCCTTTTAATGCAACTCTAAAGTATGTTAAAATGAGCTTTGTTTTATCGAAGAGAAGCAATATGCCATGCAAGTCTAATACTTTGATTAGAGAGACATTACATTTTCTTCGAGAAACCTGCTTTTCAACGTCTGTTTTTCAGGGTTATAGAGACATAACTTCATATTATAAGGCTTTACTATTACTATTTTAACCTTTATGTATAATCAAACATATATGGGACTTTGATAGTGTGTCGCTTTCTATTTTCATATTAAAGCAATTATATTAGTTATATTCCTTCTTAGTGATTATACATTAACTTTTATAAAGAAGAAAGATTTTTCAAACAAAAATTCAAGTAACTGTCATATTTTTACCGTGCTTCTTGTGACCATTGTGCAAATAGAATATAAAATAAAATAAAATAAAATAAAAATGAGGTGCTACCGCACACAAACCCAAATACTTTCAATGTTAGAAAAGAGTATTTTTTTTTTCCTGGGTGAAATGGAAGTTTGAGAACATTGCCTCTTCCACTAATCCAAATTGTAGGATGTATATTGGAAATTTTAGATGAATATTGGTGTATTTTTTTTTATAATTATATGAATAGTAATTCACTTAGTACATAGATAAGGTCAAGAGTTTGAACTCATAACAAAAAAATAAAACTTCAAAAATAACATTAAATATCACTATATCATTAAAGATGTCAATGAATAATCATGGACTTAACTCACATAGATCTATAATATCTACACACTTGATATAATATAATAAATTACTATGAGTAATTATTACTTTTTTTTAAAGTTCTTGCCAAAGTTACATGATCTTGCTTATTATACGTAAAAAAGGGAGTAAATAGTAAGGTGTGCGTAATACTTAATGTGATTTCAATTTCAGAGGGATGAAAACAAGAAACAAATGCATTAAAAAATAAAAGAAAGAATAATCCCTCTCAAACCCATATTTTAAATACATGGAAAGGTATCCATCTCGTAATCCTTTTCTAACTAAGGGATTTTTTCTTTTTTTTATTAACAGTATACATTCTCGTCCCTTTTAATACAAAAAATTTCGTCAAAAGGTAAAAGTACATTTTGAATACTCAAGACACACTTTATTTGTCTTATATCTCAAATAAATCTTACATAACACATGTATTTATAATAAAAAATCTTATCAAAAGATAAATTTAACTTAATCATAATATTACATAATAAAAATTTATCGATTCGGTTATAATTTTTATATAATTAAAGTTAAAAATTAAATAAGGTGAGAATGTTAACAAAAAATCATCTTAATCAAAATTTCGGCGAGGATGCAGCAGATCTGTCGAATGTCTTGGATCTAAAATTCGTGAATAAAGCAGTGAGGAACATAGCAAAATAAGAGAACCCTAAAAATTAGAAAAATGAAAAATGTTTAATGATGTAAGTTGATGGGAATCCTAAATGAATCAGAATATAGCAATAAGTGCGTGGGAAGGAAGTATGTGAAGAGAGAATGAGGACAGGAGCGCCTACATGCACACTGTATTCATGAGAGCGCCATTTCCTCGTGGGATCCATCCATTTATTAATAATAGCTTTGGCTCACTCTACATCTATCTGTCCCAAACCAAACTTTCTTTCAACTTTGACCTATCTTATCTATAACTAACAAACTTCTCTGATTCCGTTAAATTTCAAAACCTGCATGAATGAATGTGTATTATGATATAATATGTGTTTTTATTCTGTGAAATGGAAAGGAGACAGAACGTAGAACCTCAGTACCTTTGTCGTATACAATACAGGTTATGATTCCTTCTTTCATTTTGGTAGAAGGATTCAAGTTTCAAAAAGAGGAAAAGAAAAAAAACACAAAGAGACTGTGTTAGTGAATTTATATTAAACAAATTAATGCTGTTTGTTTATTTATTTATTTATTTGTATCCGTATTCGGTCTGTGTTTTAACCTGTCTTCTGTCTCTCCTTGAAATTCCCAGTGAAGTTTTGTCCAATAATAACAAATATGATTTTATTTGAAAGGTATCGGCGGTGGTCATGTGATGGGAGGTGGGGTTGTTTCCTTCACTTTCACTGCGTTTTAGAAATTAGAATAGAATCTTCTCTGCCTCGCCCTTCTCTCTTCTTTGGGGCTTAAACGTGTAGAAAGAGAAATCGGAAATTAAATTGGGTGAATTTTGGTACTACATAGTGGTGGTGGGCTCGCTAGGATCTGTCTGTCTCACTTGCTGACAACTTGTGAGGGGAAATCAGCCTTTGCTTTCTAGATTTCCTTACTCCGTGGGGCCCACCACTCAATTTACTGAATTCGAACAACCATGTCATGTCATGAGATAAAGAAAGAACGAGACAAAAGGAACGCTGTATATTTCATGTGCCCATTACTCTCTGGTTAATGCCTTCTCATCAAACTCATCCCTTACCAGTTACCCTAAAATTGACAAGCTTCGTGGACCCACCTAATCTAAGGTTTATCATCCACTAATAATCACATAATTAGGTCTTCTTCTGGTCAGGGCCATAATTTCTGGAACTAACAAATTTGATGGCATGTTTGAATTTGGATAATACTGGTGGAGAAATCACATGATAACATAGGTAACTTTTTCCTCCGTGAAATTCTTTTCTTCGTATTGTCAGATTCAATTTTAGAGAGAAAATTCCCAGAAAGATGCATGTAACATGAACAAGGGAATATGGTGGGGGTAACAAATATATGTTATCAAAGGAAAAGAACAAAAAAAAGAATCACGAGACTGGCAATATATACATCTAATGAAAATAAAAAGGAATGGGTACTGTCTCCATGCCAGCCGCTGCAAATGGTGCAGCAGAGAGTACAGGAAGGGGTCAGGGGGTGTGAACTGGGAATTTGGAATTAAGAAAACAAAAAGGGCTAAGGAAGCAGCTGCAAGAGAAGAAGAAGCAAAAAGTTACAATAACATGATTGCCTTCCAAAAATTACAGCATATGGTTATCAGTTTGATTGCTCCCTTCCTCCGCATTCTTCTTGTTATTCATTTGCCATCTTTTTTATTCAATTTCCAGACTCGAAGCTGCCACCATATGTTTTAAATATTCGACTTTCTAGCTAGCTTTCCTCTCTTACCCTTTCAGTAATTCTTGAAAAAAAAAACCAAAATTTATAATGTGACATATGTTTAGATGCAAATGCTAATTAATAACGAATAGCATTGCTATCATAGTCGCTATATATATATATATATGTATGTATAGAAGATTAAAATTTTATTTTATTCCTTAAATTGAGATTTTGGTCAAGGTTATTCATTTTTAAGGTGCCCCAAGAATTTTAATATTTGAGATGATGTGATAATTTCAAAAAAAAATAAATTAAAATTATTTAATTACATTTATTGAAAAAATAAATAGTTACATTGAATAATTTTAATTACTATGTGACCCTAAATTTTGAAATCCTAAAATATCAAGTACCTAATTTCTATTCTCCACTTCCGGATGTGCACCATATACCCTATATATATATATATATATATATATATATATATATATATTATATATATATATATATATATATATATATATATATATATGTTCAATTTTTTACCTTATTCTTTTTCAAAATTCGAATATGTATACCCCTTTTATTTAAAATTATAATTATATCCATTCAACCGTAACATTGATAAATGATGAAAGAAAGAATATAATCAAAAAGTAAATATGTAATTAATATTATTAAGATGAGATTTAATAATTTATTTCAATATTTTTTATATTTATTTTGATATTATAAGTGAATGAAATGATTAATAATTATAATAAAAATAAAAATAATGAGATAATAATGTTAATTATAAAATTTTAAAAATATATAATCACTAATTTTATAAATAAGGCATTAACCGTTGTTTTTACACAATTTTAGCTGTAAGCAGTGAGCGCTAATTTATTCTGACTTAGTGGAAGGCAGTAACTACGGGGAAAAAACATATGATCGGCGTAATTCAGTTTTCGGATGAAAATGTTACACCATATTCTGGGGGAAAATCGTAAGGTTAGCTTGAGTGTGGGTAAACTTCTGGGATATATATTATTATTTACAGGTAGGATTTAATTATATCGACATTGAATACGCCAAAAGCGAAGAATTGTAAAGTGGGAAATAATTATATGGGTGGAGAGAACAGCCACAATTTAGCCTTGTTTTTCAAATAATCAGCTGCGGTATATGTCCGAAATAATTAGTCATCATTTTCCCATTCCTGATCTATCTGCTTCTGTGTCCCTACTCTTTTACTTTCACTTATTATCATTTTTATTATTTGATTCTCACTCTCCACTTATTACTATGGCTTTCAACCAACCTTTGTCAAATATCATATCTATCTTTCTATGCAAACTCAACTTCATCTCCATCCCTGTTTCAAAAGAATTCAAAAATTAGTAAATATATTTATATTTATATAGAAAGGCTGTAAAACAATTTGCAGTTATTCATGGGAACTTTTGGGGCCAATAATTCAATCACCTGGAATACACGTCAGCAGTGCCAAAGTTGGAGGCTCTATGTATGTAAAAGTAAAAGGAAAATAATAACAACTAAGGGATAAGCTAAGCTAGCTAATGTGCTAAAGGTCCTATGCCAGCGCCCGGAGAGACCCACACCTCTTTTCATATTCAACTTTGAAATGTGTTTTTTTATTATTATTATGCAATTTCATAATAAGAAGAGAGAGAAAGAGAGGACAAATATAAAAGAGAATTAATAGAAATAAAAGGAGGAAATGCGTCACCCACCCAGAAGCCCAATACTCTTTAATTCCCATCACGCTGGAGATCGGTATTATTGTGTGGTGAAAAACTGATAGGGATTCGAAATTGGAGACTGTGTTTGTTTGTTTGGTCACACAAAACAGCAAAGGAAAGCTACAAACTCGTCTGACGGGAAGTGGATTCTCTCGCTCTCTCTTTGAAATCCTAAATCCAGGTTCAACGAAAAGTGTATACATATTAGGCTAGCGTATTACCTTTTAAAATTAAAATGCATAGCAAAAAACAAAGGAAGTAGGGGTTTGACTAGTTGCTACATGTGGAATAAAAGTTGAAAAGGAAAAAGGATGGCAATGACAATTCGCAAAATGAGGAAGAATTCCTCATCCCTTCCCTCCTCCCCGGTGCCTGATTTTCTAGTGGGAGGGAGAGATGGGTGTCAGAAAAATAAAATCTCTTTTCCGTGTGATGCATACTACATAGGCACAACAACACACGAAGACTGGAAAAGAAAGGGAGCGTCACGGGCCTGTCTTGAAAGGCCCTAATTTCACAGTCCTAGACAGACAGACAGACACATATTCTCTCCTCACTACATAACCGAGGAAAGTACTGCAAACGTAAATAAATTATCATAAGACAAATACCACAGAAAGGCAATTTCCTTCCCAATACCCCAGAGGCTAATTTATTCAACAAAACCGCATTACACAGTACCACTTTTAAGCCCCTTCCCCACCTCTCTCCTCCCAACATTTTTATCCCAGCTTCATTCTCGTTCTCACTTAGCCTCCCTTCTCCTTGGCCCTCTTTCTCTTTGGGTGTATCTGCAACAAGAATGGCCCTTCTGCTAGACAACTGTGAGGGCATTTTACTCTCTCTGGACTCCCACAAATCAGTACCGGCACCCTTCCTCACAAAGACCTACCAATTGGTTGACGATCCCACCACCGATCACATAGTCTCTTGGGGTGAGGACGACACCACCTTCGTCGTTTGGCGTCCGCCTGAGTTCGCTAGGGATCTTCTCCCCAACTATTTCAAGCATAACAACTTCTCTAGCTTCGTTCGCCAGCTCAATACTTATGTATGCATCTCAACCCCAGACTCAATTCTTCAAGTTTACATGCTTCAAAGTTATAAATCTTTATCCTCCAGTAACTCCTTTTCTCTCTCTCTCTCTCTTTTCTTTTTAATGAACTAGGGTTTTAGGAAGATTGTACCGGACAGATGGGAGTTCGCCAACGAATTCTTCAAGAAGGGAGAGAAGCACTTGTTGTGCGAGATCCATAGAAGAAAAACCGCTCAGCCTCAGCAAGTGGCCATGAATCATCAGCACCATACACCGCTCGGCGTCAACGTTCCCGCTTTCTTTCCCTTCCCAGGCAGAGTCAGTATATCTCCGCCCGATGACTCCGACGAGCAACCCAGTTGGTGTGATTCGCCACCACTTGCTTCTCCAACAGCTGTTTCAAACGTTGCTTCAGTCATTAACGGAGCTAGCTATAACAGTTCCGTCACTGCGCTTTCGGAGGACAACGAAAAACTCAGGCGAAGCAACACAATGCTCATGTCCGAGCTAGCACACATGAAAAAACTCTATAACGACATAATCTACTTTGTTCAGAACCATGTAAAGCCTGTAGCTCCAAGCAATTCGTACTCTTCCTTGCTGCTCTCACCACAAGCACCTCCTGTAAGTCCTAGTAATGTTTCTCCCATGATGCAAAGGCCAACCAACCAGCAGCTTCTGGGGTATTACAATTCCACGAACCCTAAGCAAGCTCATCATGTTGTGAACTCTCCGACAAATACATCAAAGAGCTCCATAACGATTGTTGAAGAGCCTAGTATGGGAAACAACATCGGCTGCAAGACCAAACTTTTTGGTGTGTCGCTTCAATCCAAGAAAAGGGTGCACCCAGAGTGTGGTTCTAATTTGGAGACTAACAAAGCTCGTTTGGTTTTGGAAAAGGATGACTTGGGATTGAATCTCATGCCTCCTTCCCCTTGTTAGGTTCTCTGAAAATTCAAATCTAGCTACTTCCTTCTTCTTGTTTTCTTTTTTTTTTTTTTTTCCAGTTTGTTTTATCTTTTTTCCTTTTTCTTCTGAATATTTCCGTCCCCTTAATTGAGTCTCAGAAAGAAGGCAGATGGGATGATATCGATGCAAACTTGTGTGTGCGTGCGTGCTTTGCGGCAGTTTGTGACGGTGTACATATAACTTAGTGCCGATAATATCTTTGTTCCCCACCCATAAATTACATCCATTGATGCTGGCGGATTTTGGTTAGAGTGAGAACCAAAATTAAAGCAAACTTTAATACTCTACTTGTCTTCTGGTGAGTTTACTTCGTTTGCTTTGGTGCAATTTATTGCTCACTGTAAGATCTGCTCTTCCTCCCTATTATTTTCTGATTCTGATCTCTGCGAGCTTCAGTTGTATAAATGCAACAGAGGGAAGAGAAAGAGAGGAAGAAGTTATAATGAGATGGAAAAAGCTTAACACACAACAACGAGACACACCCGCATTCTCATCAATTGTAACTTTTTAAAATTTATGTAATAACTATCATAAACCTAAATAATAACAAAATATAGGGGCGTGTCTATCTGACGTGTGTTCTGCAAAACTCGACTGAGATAAAGGGTTTCCTTACAATTTCATTGGGAAAAAAGCTGACGAGAAACTGAGAATGTAACGGGCTGGCTGCCTCAATGACAATTTTCTCTGGGGCTTTCACTTCATTTGCGGTTCGAGTGTACGAACATTAATGAACATAAATATGCTTTTCATTTTAATTCAAATTCCAATGAAGAACAAGGGATTCATGATAAATAATAAAGTAAATCACAGCAAATGACTATTCGTTCAGCAAATTAAAATTAGATTAGCGATATCATTATGGTTATTATATTCAACTATTATTTTTTTTCCTTTTTTTGAATTGTCAGTATAAAAAACAAAAGTAAACTCTCTTCCCCCAGAAAACGAGAGGAAAACTAGAGACAGAGATGTAAGCTATTTGAAGATAGTAATTATATCTTATAGGATAAGGAAAACGTATTATTCGATGAAAGGGAAATGTGAAGGAAACTGACTAAAAATGTTGTTTGAAATGTTTCTTTCAAAGCTTCTATGCTTCTTCTGAGGACAAGAAACCTTTGCCTTTTCCCATTTTAAGAATTATTAATGTGATATATTACAGTTCTTCCTTCGGATTCCATATTACTATTTTCTCCTTCTTCCACTTTTTTTTATTTCTTTCCGATAGTAAGAAAGAGAGTGGCTTAACCGGAAGATCAATAATATTCCTTAATTCGCTTTCCTTTGCCCGTAAAACTCACCTCTTAAAGGCTCTCTTTTTCTTGTCCCATCGTCCTCCATCCCCGATACAGGTAAAGTTTGACTAAGCATTTCCACACGTCTTTGCTTTTCTGGACTCTTCCGTTGTTTAATGCATTGCTGCTATTCATATTCATGGAGAGTATTGAAATCTCAGTCTCAAACAGAGGAAACTGTGTGAGACATCAGAGAAAGCAAGCGAAGAAAGATCTATTTTTCGTGTCTGGAGAGGAATAAAGATAAAGTCTCTTGGAAGGAATATAAAATAATATAATATATAAATATAAAGCTAGAATATCTTTGTTGTGCAATAATATAACTTCGTCTCATACGATACGGCCCGAAAAAGGTAACAGAAAAGATAATAAAAAGGAAAACCCTAACCCTAGTTTTGACAACCATTGTGCATCCTGTCTATTCTTTGGTATCTTTGTTTGCCGCCCTTTTTGTCTTTGCAGGAGACGTCACACGTGTTAAGTAATTGCACGGGTAGCTGCTAAGAACTAAGAAGTAGCAACATATGTTGGAAAATGGAAGAATTTAGAATGCCATTTAATTAAGTTGTAGTTTTTTTATCTTAAAAAGTAATATCTTAATTCGAGTCATATACAGAAATGTAAAATATCTTAATATTTGTGATATTAGTTGATGTTGTAATGATATATATGTAATGAAAAGTGATGTAATAATGTAAAGAAATTTGTGAAATAAATAAAAATGTAATTTTGTAACTCATCATTACCTCTTTTTTTATATGTTTCTTTCCTTACGTTTGTAATTTTCTGTGTTTAGATGAGCTTTTATTTTTGAATATATATTAATTTTAATGTATAATGAATTTAAAAATATTACTCTTTCTTTTTAAAATATTTAAAAATAACTATTTGATATAAGCTTCAAAATTTTTTATTTTTAAATAGATAATCATTTCAATGTATAATGAATTAATAATGTTATTTTTCTCTTTAAAACATATAAAAATAATTGTTCGATATAAGTTTCAAAGATTTTAATATATTGATTTATTCTGCATATAAATGTGTGAAGAACAAAATATTTCAGTATGATATAAAAATAAATAAATAAACCACATTGGATTCTTTCTAAGAATCAATATCTTTATGTCATTATGTCATTTTTTTTTAATAATTGATGTATTAATCTTTATTTCATTTATTCAAAAAATATTTTGGAATACAAAACTATGAAATCATGTTAGATGTTTATATTAAACCAACATGGAAAGTGTATATTTAAGATAACGGATGTTTGTTAACCAAGGTGCTATTATTCAACCACTAAAATTTTACTTCAAATGTTAGTTTTTGCATATAATTGACATCGAATATTCAAAGATATCATTTTACTTTGTAAATAATTCAAGAAAAAGAAGGGTATAAGTTTAAATAGAGGATAATCTTTGACTTGATGCCAAAAAGTGGAGTGCAAAGTTCTTCGATCTTCCTTTTGAAATTCATTTTGCCCTAAAAAAATACTCTTAACAAAGTTCAAAAAAACTTGCATTCAGTTTTAATTCCTCCCCTAGCTTATTGAAGAATTCTTCACTACATTGAGATGAGTTTGCAATGCTCATGTTTATTCTATTCACAAGAAAGAATTGTATAATACTATAATTACATAGTTTTTAATATTGATTTGGATGTTGTGTACCTAATTTCTTTTTCTAGGGTGTTGGATAGATTAAGTGTTGATATACATTTAAAAACTTCATTAAAACTCTTTTCTTGTTTACATGTTTATACATGTATTCTTTGATGCATGGATTTGTTATGTATTTATTGCATCTTCACTTCAGATTGAATATTCATGAATTGTGGATGGATGTCTACCAATCATCTGATCCCTAAATATGCTAATAAGGTTAACAAATTTATTAGATTTGCTATAAACAAAGAGAAAGAGGAACAAATTGGCAATAAGCTTATATTATATTATTATGAGAAATATGTCTATGCTAAAATACTCAATCCAGTGAAAATAAAAGTACATTTATGGCATTGACCAAGGGTATAAGTGATAGACATGGTATGGGAAATGTGAGTTGTTTAATTTATCTTATACCTACAGAGGCAAAAAAATCCATAATGATGATGATATAGATGTAGGAGTCAATAATCAATTAGATGACGACATAGTTCATGATGTTAAAAATAATTTTACTAAGTATTTGCATATCCTTCATAATATATTAAAGGATGCGAAGAAACCTTTGTATTTGGATAGCACTAAATTTATGTAGTCATTTGTTACATTGAGATTGTTCAACTTAAAGGTACGAAATGATTGGAGTAACAAGAGTTTCATGGCATTGCTATAATTATTGGAAGAAATATTTTTTAAAGGTAAGCTACGGTATTGTGTTATCTTCCAATAATACCAAGGTTTAAATAAATATTTGTCAATAGAAAAAATGCTAAGAATTTAACATGCCATGCGAATTAAACACTATTGAAAGGCAAGCATTAGCATCCAGCTGATTTTTCTCAAGGGTGAATAGTTGATACATTGTTCCTTAAATTTAGTAGTAAGCCAAGAAACCTCTTTTATCTAATTAACCATTCTTAAGAAAAAATAATGTTGCTTTCTTTTTCAACCATTCTGCTTTAAGGTGATCTTCAAGTAATTCTTGTTTTTAAAAAAATGCTATAATCAATTCCATCTATGAAGCTCTTAACTTCTATTGTTGGTTAAGTTATAGTTTCCTTCAAAATTATTCAGTTATTAACTATTGCTCTTGTAGCAGTTAGCTTGGAATCTATTCAGTTATTCTTATTGTTAAGGATTTGCTGCAACTTAAAATCTTCAAATTTTGCTATCAATACTCTCACTTTTTCCATATATTAAATCAAATAAAGAACCTTTGTCTTGTAAGTGCCATATATTTACCCTACTATGAGTTAAGAATATTTTTTATCAATATTACTTTTGCTCCTATCTCTTTAACTAGTTTTAAGCTTGCAATTAGTGCTTCATATTCTTCTTAATTGTTTCATCTTGAAGTCAAATTTCAATGTATACTCAATATTGACTTCATCTAGTCCGTTAAAAATGACTCCTTCACCATTACCATTTTTATTTAATAAGCCATTTGGATGGAGAATGCAGATGAACGATTATCATTCTGCCTCATAATTCCCTTAGGCTTGGTTATTTTAACTATAAAATTTACTAGAACTTGAGCTTTAATAGCCTTCTTAGCTTTAAAAAGTATTTCATATCCCATCAATTTTATAGACAATGTGACTAATCGTCCTACCATATCTAGCTTGTGCAGGATTTATTTTTTAGGTTGGTCAATCCTAACAATGATATAATAGGACTAGAAATAAGGCTCTAATCTTTAGAATGCTATTATTAGTGCAAAAGTGAGCTTTTCAATTTTTTTATATCGGAGCTTTGCTCTGTGAAATACTTTGGTCACAAAATAGATCAATTTCTATTCCCTTCATCAGGTTTAGATAACATAGGTGGAGGGGCCAAAAATTTCTTTAGATCCATAAATGCATCTTCACAAGATTTTTCCCATTTAAATTTTTTTAGCCTTTAAAGATCCTTATAAAATGGTAAACACTTATTAGCTAACCTTATGAAAAATTAATTTTTATTAAGCTAATTCATTTTAAGAATATATATATATATATATATCAATTATTGATATATTTAAAGAATGCATTAACTTATTTATCATGGTAAGAATCTTGTGGGGCCAATAATGCAATTATTTAATATTTGCACCTCTTTTAGGTTAATAAGAGTTTTCATTTTTAGGATTGCTTGACATTTCACAAGGTTAACCTCCATCACTCTTTCTATTAGCATGAAGCTTAAGAATTTGTCAACAATGATGTCAAAGTAACACTTGGTTGGATTAACTTTCATGTTATCTCTTTTCATGATATCAAAAACCTCTTTTAAGTCTTCTAAGTAGTCATTCAAGCTGCAAGACTTGATTAACATGTCGTCTATGTATGCTTTTAGGTTATATTCAATTTCATCCTTGAACACTTTATTCATCATTTGTTAGTAGATAACTCTTACATTCTTTAGACTAAAAAATGTCACTTTATAGCAATAAACCACCTTATCTGTTATCAAGATAATTTTCTTTTAATTTTGCAACCATATTAATATTTAATTATAACCAAGAAAGCATTACCAAAGCTAAGGATGACAAATCCAAAAGCTTCATCAATGAAGTAGTCTATGTTTGGTGATGGATATGAATCTTTCAGGTAGGCTTTGTTGAGATCAATAAAATTTACACACATTTTCCAAGACTCATTTGTCTTTTTTACCATCACCACATTAAAGAGCTAAATAGTATAATGGACTTCTCTGATGAATCCTTATTTCAATAGTTTATTAACTTTTACTTTAATTATTGTATTCTTGTCAAGATCATGTTTTTTCTTTTTTTGCTAAATTGGTTTGATAGATAGACTAATGGCCAATTTATGACATGCTATATCAGGGCCTATGACAAGACTATTTGCAACTAACCACGCAAATACTTTTATATTGCTTTTTAGTTGTTTTAACAATTTACTTTTGAATTCAATAAGCAAATTTTTGCCGATCCTTATTAAACAGTCATCATCTAAGTTGAAATTTTTTATTTTTTCTATGTTTAGCCTCAATTTTAGATTTTTTCCTTGATCTTTTTCTCTAAGATCAAGTAATTTTCTAGTTATTAACTTGCATTCTTCGTCAACATCTATTTCTTGGCTTCAAACTTTTTTTCATATTAGATGGTTCTTTTTTATTCAAATTATTCATATAGTATCGTCTGTTCGACTCTTACTTGGTTGATTCCTTGCTTAATGGGAAACTTCATAAGTATATGTAAGGTTAAAATAATTACTTTAACCTAGTTAAAAGAAATCCTTTTAAGAATGGCATTATAAGCAATGATTAATGTATTAACAACTAAGAAAACCACACCTACATTTTGAATTACCAATCATGTTCCCATACTTAGTCGTAATTTTACTGATCCTTCCACTAAGACTTATTTCCCTAAGAAACTAACTAGGCTACCTTTATAAGACATGAATTAATGAGAAAAAAGCTACAACTTTTTGAAAATGTCTAAATAAAGAATATCAATCAAGCTTCCCTAATTGAATAAGATGTGCTTCACCTAGAAATTCTGAATTGTGGTGATAATGACAATAAAATCAGCAAGGTTTTTTTCAAAGTTAGTTAGATAATCAATATCTGAGAAGGTTATGACTAGTGATGGATTAGCTTATTATTTTTATTTTTGACAGCCATAACCAATCGCACATGTCTTTTTCTCACATCTTTTATAAAACCTTCATCTGTAAAGCCATTAGCTATAACATTAAAGATGCCAGTGACTTCTTATGGTTTTTCCATTCTTTTGCCCTTGTCAATCTATTGATAGAGCAGAAAGTGAGAGGAGACTTAGTATATTCATGCTTTTTGTTTACCCATTAAGCTTTTAATCCTAATCCAGACTTTAGATTGAACTATTGTTATTATGGAGATCAATTATATTTGGCATACTGCTTTAAATAAATTTCTTTAATTAATTTCTCAATTTCATTTTTAAGTGTCACACAATCCTCAATGTCATAAGTTTAGGATTGGTGATACTTGCAAAAAGTATTTATTCCAAGGGTAAGGGTGGAGAAGTTCTTAATGGTGTAATTTTATGCTCATTTTCTAATAACTCTAATGTTCCCACATCATCTAAAATCTTCCTTAGTGTAGTGTTTAGAGGTGGATATTCGTTGTATTTTGGCTTGACTAACTATTATTTATCATCACTCATGTGATCATTTCTACTATGATCTTTATCTTTGTGCTTAACTTGTTTCTTATTCATTTTTAGCTCATCCATATTGATGAACATTGTGGATCTAGAAAGCAAGGTTTGTTAAAAGATTCTTAAACAAAGACTTGGAGATGTCACCTAATTTAAAATTAACCAAGATGGAATAGATAATGACATCCTCTTTCAAATTTTTTATCTTTAAGATAGCCTGATTAAATCTATTAATAAAATCTGTAAGGGACTTATTTCTCCCTTGTCTTAAGCTTACTAGGGAGGCAATTGTCTTTTTATGCACACAGATGTTGCAAAATGTGCTAAGAATTACTCTGAAAGATCTTTAAAGTTAGCTATAAAGTTTAACTTTAGGATCATAAACCAATTTATAGGCTAGCTTTCTTTCATATCGTAAAAAATACTTTACATATTATGATATTTAAAGCCCCAAGAAGTAGCATTACCGCTTTAAATGCTTTCAAGTGTTCTCGTGGATTGTTCATCCCATCATAAGCCTCTAAGTTTATAAGGATCTTGAAGTTTTGTAAGATAGATACTTACATTATTATAAGGATGAATGGATAAGATTCCCTACTGTTGAGGTTGATGTTTTCTTATTAAACCAATTGGTTCATTTATTGATGGATAAGTCTCTTTCATTGTTTGGGATACTCTAGTGCCACTACAAGAAAAATAGTTTTTAGTAATAACAATTGTCATTGGTGTAAATAATTCTATCGTCATTGAAATAAAAAGTCATCGAAGAAAATGTTATTGCCAAAAATTCATCAGTGTTGGCACTAACATTGACAACAAAAAAGTCATTGGTAAAAATTTGAGTTTCTCCAACGACAAAATTATTACAAAAAATAGTTTCAAAATTCAAAAACTTTTTAATTTCAATTTTTAGTGATGACTTAATTATTGTTATAAGTTTAAATTTGAAAATAAAAAAATGCTAAATACTTTTTAGCGATAACAAAATCGTCACTGAAATTTAAATCTTCAACAATGATTAGTGTCATTGCTCAGAGTATAACTTTCATCAATAACAAAATCATTGTTGTATGTTTGAAATTAAAAAAATAAAAAATATATATAATAGATCTTATAGCAATGATAGATATTTTATAATTTTTTATTTTTAATTAAAATCTTATAGCAATGACTTTGTTGTTATTGAAAGTCTTTTCACAATTTAAATATTTCTTAAATTTAAATTTTAGTAATGATAACATCATCATTAAAAGGTAAAAAATTAAATTTGATATTCTAATTTTTATAGTAAAATTTTAAAAATATTAAAATAAATTAAATTAAGTTAAAATTGTAATTAAATTAATATATTATATTTGAAAACATAAATAATAATATTCTTTATTTCAATTAAATAAAATTAAATATTTTTTAATTTTATTTAATTTAATTTAAATAGTATAAATAAAATATGTCATAATAGTAATAAAAAATATGATCTATATGAAAAAATAAATACTCATAAAATAACTGTATAAATATCTATACATAAAAATAAGAAACTATATATATGATTTGTATAAATTTCTATACAAGAAAATATAAAAAAAATGTATATACATGATTATTTACAAGGAAGAGAGGTGTAAGTATCTAGATGTATCATCATCCATGTCAGGATTATTGTCATCATCATTCTGACTACATGGATGATACATCAAAGGTAGTACCTATGTGGGATGAGGTGATTGGGTAGGAGGATGTTAGTGCAAATTTGCTCGACTCAAGCTATGCAAAAGCAAACAAAGGCACATGTAGTGTAAGCCTCATGTTGTCTAAGTAGGGAGGTGATTTCCGTGAAGTAAGTCCCTTACTGTTGCTGTATTTGTTGCTATTAAGTAAGTTACTGCTACTATTCCTGAATCAATTAGTGGCTCTGCTCAAGCTTCACTCAACTCTACTATAACTACTCATGTAACTTGCTCACTTGGGAGACATATTGTGAACCAACCCTAGCTTTGGAAGTGCTCGTCAAATGATATGACTGGCCAGCCAATATGCGATCGACTACCCTTCTATATCCTCAACAAGTGTCAAGTACCTCATCCACGATAGCAACCTCATCAATCTGTACAAGAGTACCAGGCAAGCTAGCAGATAATATATTAGATTGTGCTTGTTGAGTAACTAGATCATTCATCCTTACTTTGAATTATTAAAATAAAAATCAATTATAAAGATTATAGAATTTATTCATAAAATTTCTATTATTAAAATATAAGGTATAGTTAACTTACATACTCTCTTCAACCTACTCCCTTATCTTAAATATGTGTCGATCCCTAAAGTTATTTGGCACCGACTACATCTCACTTGTATCCTTATTTATCTATTCATGTTTTAGGAGAAAAAATAAGAATGAACATAATTATTTAGTTGGCTAACAGATTATATAATTAAATCATGAATAATAAGTTGAATTATCTTCTCATAATAATGTAAGGCAATGGATTTTGATCCATACCGATCATTCATCACCTTCTTCGCCTTCTTCTTTGCATTCCTTGCCAACAACTCCTATAAATTAAGAAATAACCATACAAAATTATTACATTTAAGAGTCACAACTGAAATACATTTTAAACATATGAAATAATCATATAAATTTATTAAATATCATACTTACCTTATAAGCATCGTTATTAAAGAGCTCTACATACCTCTATCATGTTTAAGGCGAGACAAATCACTGCACACAATGCCTAGCATAGTCTAATTCAAAATCTTGCTCCCAATTACCCCAGTGCTGCAGAAAATGTCTATTTAACCTGTACTTTCAATTGTTGTATAGGTTAGCAACAATCCATATCAAACCATTAAGCATTTTATCCCGCGTAATGTTAGAAATACCCTGAAACTTGAAATGAAACTGTATTAGAAGATATTTAACAAATTTGTGGGTATCATATCCAATAATTTCAATATCAAATATAAATAAGTTAAGATAAGGAGGAGATCGATACTTATGTAGACCTCTTACACAACTCTATCCCACAATTGCTAAGACATTGAATGCCATGATTTATAATAAGGCAAAATATGGGCCCAAATAATACTACCTATATTATGGGGGAGATGGCTAGTATTCTCACTAACTGCATGCTATGTATCAATTGTATCGAATTGTATAGGCACCGATCTCCCATTTTTTATCTTTATCTTCTCATACAGCTTAAGAGATCTATTCGATCCTATCTTTCTTAGAGCTACAACTTCAATAAATAAGAGAAAATATTAGCATCATAAATTTATATTTAAAAAATAATTAACTTAAGTATATATAATAAGAAAAAAATACTTAATCCATCACACTATGATAGAATGTAGCTGGGCTAGAATGGAGAGTTCCCTCTAACATCACTTCTATGGTATCGTGCCTCAATGTTCATCATGATTAGGATAATACACATTTTATATAAGTATTTAAGAGAAAAGTCTACAATTGAACCAATTGATGACAAGATATAAATTATTGTATTTATATAATGAAATTATACAATTATTTTTACACAATTATGAGTTGTAATACAAAAAAAATGCTATTTCTCTAATCTAAATTAGTGTCGGTGAACATAACAGACTTATCCTCATGCTCATCAATTCTCCATCATTATCAGATTATGGAAACCCCTCTTCCATATAATCTTCAATCATTTTATCTTCTAAACTGTCTTCATCATTGATAAAGATGTCCACTCCTTCTGCAATAAAACCAGTATTCCTGAAAGATGAAATGATTGAAGGACTATTTTTCTAACCTCTCAAGTTTACTAAGTGAAAATCTCCAAGGTTAACTTTAAGACTAAAATTGAAAGAATTGATTTCCTACAAGAATGGCAAGTCTTGTACACTAACATTATCATCGGATAGATCCCATATATTACGATCTGTCATATTATGGATGACCCTCCAATTTGGTCCATTAAGAAGATCCTTGATGTAAAAAATTTATTTTGCTTGGGTTACAAGTATGTAAGGGTCGTCTTTGTACCACAACCCATTAACAAAGATGCTTGCAATGTTTTTGTCAATGTAAAATTCCTTTTTTCTTGGATTAATGTCAAACCATTTGCATTTAAATAGAGTCACATTGTATTTATTTAAATAAGTTAACTTTATGATGTCCTCTAGTACACCATATAACATGTTGCTATCAGTTCCCATAATGGAAATGCCACTGTTATGTGTTTCATGCTGCGCATCTTGAGTTTCAACTACAAAGTGCACTCTATTTACAATACATCTTAAATACATCATAATAGTAAAATTAGGACCTAAAGCTGATTGTAGTAACTCTTTAGTGGTTTTCAAGGAATCATTCCTATGTAAATGGCATATTTGCAAAAAATAGTATTTGTATGAAAAATTAAATTGGAGAAGACGTACGTGTAAAGAATAATATTTACATAATCGGTATAACACGATTGGAAAGAACAAGCCTTTACCTTAAAATAAAATCATGTAGGAAATTTTATTCTTTGTAATTAATTAATATTTTTAGCACCACTTTGTTCAAGCTCTTACCGATGTTCACTACATAATATATGTATTTTAGTCTATTATAGTTCATTGGCATAAAAATATGAATGGTTATAGAGACTTACTAGAGGTATTTTTCAATCTCGATGTAGTTATTCAATATGTACGATATGCTAACATCTTAATCTCTCTTATCGAAGTGAGAAATGGTCTTCTTCCCTATTGGTTAACATTAAGATTTAAACATCGACAATACCCTTTTTGTGTCTTTGGATACTATATCTTGATTTTAATAAAGTCGACTGAATCTAGTTTCCACTTATTCCAAGTACATAGAACAAAATGTTAACACCTTATCAACAACATATCTTTTTGCAATTAAACCCTCAAGTCACACATGATTTTTAATGTAATCCTTCAACTTTTTATATATCTTTTGTATAGGTACATGTATAAAAAATGAACAGGACTACTTTACAATGCTTTTTTAAGCAAATGTATCACCAAATGGACTATTATGTCGAAGAATACCAGGGGGTATATCCTTTCAAACTTGCATAAAATGAAGACAATGTCTTGCCTAACTTGTAGAACATCCCTCATGTTGAGAGTTCTAACACATATTTGGCTAAAGAAGTTACACAACTTAATAATTGGAAATGATATTCCTTTGGTAAAAATGCTCAGACTGAAAGTCTTAACAATCTTTGTATAATAATATGATAGTCATATGATTTTAACCCTTTTAACTTCATTTTACAATCAATCATATTCTTCTTGAGACTTCCAACAAACCTATCAAAAAATTTCACATTTTTTATAAATTAGCAAAATTGTCTTCATTCATCGTAGTTGAACGTGTATGCAGTATGTGGTTTAGGTAATGCAACATCTTATTACTAAATAAGCTTGACAGGAATTCGAAAGGAGATATTCTGATTTCTTCACAAACCTATGGAACATTAGGCTAAGCTTAAGTGTAAATGGATTTAATCTTTTAGTGATAGAAATTTATCTCATAGCATGTGGCCAGTGGTGATGACTACTTATAACTTGCTATCCTAAATTTGCATGAATTAATTTTTTTTCATGTTGACCTTGTTAATACCAAGGCCACTATTTGCTAGACAAGGACATCAATGTTTTCTTAGAGGAGTTAAAACTTCTTTAAGAGAGAGGGGTTAAAACTTAGGATGCTAATACAAATACAATATTCAATATGCGAACAATATTATTGTAGACTGTGAATGATTTTTCTACACGAAGTAGTCTCTCTGGGTAAAGTGGACAATGCTATAAAGCATGTCCTACGTGCAATGACGATACTCCATTAATTCAAGTTAGGGGGAAAATAACCTATGTTAATTATCATCATTGGCTTCTAAAGAGTCACATAAGGAGAAATGAGAAGGAGTTCAAAGGGAAACCAAATAGGAAATCCCTTCCTCATCCTCTTACCAATGAAATTATCATGGACTAATTAAGTAAGATGGCTCAGAAACTTCCTGGAAAACATACTCAGTTTGATGGTCTAAAATGGAAGAAGGGTGCTAATGAACTTAATTGGAGTAAGAGGAGCATATTTTTCGAACTTTCGTATTAGCCGACGATGAACCTAAGGTACAATATTAATGTGATACATATTGAGAAGAATGTACATGATAATATTTTAGGTACATTATTGGACATTAAGCACAAAATAAAAATATGGACAATATGAGATAATATCTAGCAAACATGAAGATAAGGCCAGACTTGTATCTGTATAAGGTTGACTTCCCATTATAATGTCATATTATATCCTTTGTAATAAGCCTTAACCAATACAATTGCTTTAACTAAGGAGTCAGTGGAAAATATCACAGCACTTTTTGAGACACATTTTTTCCTTTCATATTTTTTATCTATTCATCAGCTCTCCTCACAGATTGGACAATTATCTTTCAGAGCATGTTTTTTCCAAAAAAAAAAGTGCACAATTATGCTTGCATATATGAATTAACTCATACCCTAATCCCAATTTGTTGAGCTATTTTTTTGCACTATAGTGTGATTCTATCAATTTATTATCTTTTTGAAATGTCTTTTTTAATAACTTCAAAAGAGTATTAAATAACTTGTTATTCTATTTATGTAGTACTTTCAAGTATATGAGTTTCACTAGAAAGTTCAAAGTTAAAAAAGTTGTGCATCCCGAATATAGTTCTATTTCCACTTGTTCAAAAAGGTCATCACAATTGCTATAATTCAATCCAATGTCCCCCTTGGATGCGCCCTTATTCCCTTCTCTTTCATCCTAAATTATTTCTTCAACTACACGAGAGCCCATGAAATTATGTATAATGTCCATCATTTCATCCCTATCATCAAGAGATCCCTCTATCTCTTCATAAGTCAAACCATTTGCCTTACCATAATGTACTTAATTCATGTATAATGGATGAAATTCATTATCTATAATATGTGCCTTCAATAGTGTCAATTTTTGAAATAATATATTCACGCATTTCTTATATGGGCATCTCACCAAACCCTTTTCATCAATAAAGTTTTTAGCTTTTTTAATAAATACCAATGCACTATTTTAATACTTGTCTAATAAGTGATCTTGTAAATATGTCCAACTTTAATTTATAGATGTTGTAGAAGATAGCTTTTATAGAATTAAGTGCTATTATCAATGTTTGTTATGTACCTTAAATCTATTGTATCACTCTAATTCTAAAAGGTAAGGCTCTATCCCATTCAAGATATTTCTGTAGTAATGATTGTATCAATTTATCCACACTCATCATTTCTTATATGCAAAAATTTCAATGGCATTTCTCCATACTTTTACAAATATGTAAAATATACATAAGTATAGTTCACACCTAAAGAATAATGAGGATACTAAAAAATTTTTACAATATCAAATGAGAATTATATAAATTATTAATAATAACTATATGACATATCCCAAATTATCTAACTTTGTAAGACAATTTAAGAGTTGCTTAACATATAAGAATCAATCAACCCTTGAACGGGTCTAAACTTAGAATACAAATGTAATTCTATTTAAAATTATTGTAACAATATATTAACAATAATTTTAAACTTACATTATGATATTTTATAAATACCGTTATTCAAGTGTATTATTCTCTACATTTTTAAACATAAATATCTATATAAATTGTTATGTTTAATATTTTAGAATTTAGAATTTAATTTTTAAACCTACTCTACTACATTCATAAAATGTATAGTTCAATTCTTTTGACGAGATGTATATTTTATGGATACTAGTAAATTTTCAAACATTTAAAGTTTTCAAATTTTTATGATTATATAATTGTTAAATTGACATGGATTGAATTTTATGTGAGAATTTTTAGTGATATAAAAATTCAAATTCCTACAATCATTTAAAAATTCCTATTTATATCATAATATTGTTTTTACTAAATACATTTGTAATATTCAAATTTTTATATATATTTTTATTAAAATATAGTTATTAAGTTATATTTTTCAATATTTAATTATATATTTAAAATTTTATTTTCATGTTAACAAGGATTATGTAAAATATGTCAAAATAGTCATTATATCTTGTTATGATATCTTTATTATTTTTAATTTTCTCAAAATATATTATCATATGTAATCTTATTATTACTACTCTATGTGTAATTTGCATGTATTTTTCTTATTCTTATTATTTATTTATTCAATATCTAATTCTATTATTGAATATATAAAAATTTTAATTTTTAATTATTTAAATTTTTTTATTTATATATTCAATATATAATTATTCAGATATATTTTTGTAATTTGAATTTTTTTATCTTTATATATTTTCATTAACATGTATTTATTACCTTATATTAACCTAAATGTTATTTTCATTTTCAAAACCTAATATTCATATAAATATATTATTTCAAATATATTTACGTAGTCGTTACATTTTTGTAAGGCATATTTACATTTGTATAATCATTATTATTATTTATGTTTATGATATCTGCTTTTATTCATCATTATGTAAAAATGTTAACTTTTGTAATCTAGTGAAATGATTTATTTATCTATTCAATATTTTATAAGTCTTCAATTTTTAATATCTCAATATTTTCTAGCTTATTTAATATATGATTTTGTTCTTTACGTATATAATTATTTTAAATGTTTTAAAATATCTTATTCATAATATTTTTATTAAATATATTTATAACATTTGATTTTTTATGATACATTTTCATTGAAATATGTTCACTAAGTTATATTGAAAAAAATTTAATTATGCACCCAAAAGTTTAAAATATAATTACATACCCAAAAGTTTACTCCCATGTCAATATATGTTTAAAAATATATGCATATAATTATTCTAATTTCATACTTTACATTACTTTAGTGTAACTAAAAAATTTGTACTTTAAACTACATCTTAAACTCTAAAAATTGTAAATAAAATCTTAAAATAACTTCATCTCATACTAACCTAACTAAATATTTCATACACATATCATATTATGTAGAATTATAATTTTACTCGGTAATATAATAACAATAAAATTTACATTTATAAATTATACATTAAAACAAAACTACATAAACACATTTGACATTTATAATATATAAAGCCAAACAAGATTTATTTTATACCAAAGTAATCATATCATTGAAGTAAATAAATTTATTTCATATTATTCAACTCATAAATTACATATTTAAATAAAATGTTATAAAATTTAATTCATATACCTTAATGAAATAAATCTACTCATCAAGTACTCTCTAAACGCCAAATACAAACAATAATGAATAACAATAATAACTAATAATTCAAAAATATATACATAAGAAATTATACTACATTACAAAAATATATAAATAAAAAATTATAAAATTCAACCCACCTTAGTCTCTCGCTTTGTTGTTTCCCTTTTCTCTGCGCAAAATAAGCTTCAAATTGCACTCGAGGATTATTTATAGACATACTCTTCAACGACAATAAAAATTTTTAATCATCACTATCATCGTTTAAAAGTCATCAGTAAAAATCAATATCTTTCATCGATGACATTATTGTTAATATTAAATAGGATATTTATAGGCTCAATTTCCCATGCCACTCTTCAATGATGACAAAGCTGTTGTTAAAAGTTCAAAACTTTCATGGACAATTGGTGTCATCGTTGAAGAGTGGCACAAGAAATTGTGCCTTTCCCTTCAACGATAACTTTTGTTATCATTAGAAGACTAAGGCTTTCTTGATTATAAATGTCATCATTGAAAAGTAGAGGCATAATTTCTCATGCCATTCTCCAGTAAAAGCATTTGTCATTAATGAAAGTCCAACTTTCAATAATGATAAAATCGTTACTAAAAGTTGAATTTTTTCACCAACTTCTAATTCCAGTCTATACCAATGACAATAAAAGTTAACAAGTTTTACTGATGACTTTTGTCGTCATTGAAGGGTGTATTTTTTTTTTGGCCAAAATTTTTTTCATTTAGAAAAATTAGCACCCATTATATTTTCTTGCATCACTGATGACTTTATCATCAATAAAAGTCTTAGCATGAATAACCGATGATTGAATTTTTATCATCATAAAAAGTGTCATTGGTATTGCTATTATTTCTTATAGTGTGCTAAAAATCAGCTTAATTTCCTAAAACTCAGCAACTCCTTCCTAATCCTTTAGTTAATAGATAAACTAAGTATAATCATTTATGAATGCCTCACATTCCAATCATTCACGCTCCATGTGTTCACATTGTTAGCATTTAGTGATTAGCTTTTCTCTTTCTTGTTGCTCCATCTCTAGTCGTTTGAAGAGACAATGTTAAGAATTAATGTTCCTTTAAAGCTTTTCTCTTAAGTGGTCTAATTATTTTGTCAACTATTAGTTCTCACTAGCCAATATGTCACATTCTATATTATGATTGATGTTGCAGTCATCAATATAACAATCGAGAACCTATAAAGAGGTGGATTGTTGGCTTGTAGCCAATTAAAAAAAGGCATAAATGTCCATGACTAGAAAAAAAGAAATTTGAGGAGTGAGCTATGTGACGTCTACTTATGTTTGTATTTTAGGAATAAAAGAAGAACTATCACAAAGAGAAAGAAACTTTTAGTGTAAGTTAACAATGATTATTAACTATCGTTTGGATTGATTAATTTATTCTTCTTTGGAAATTTTTTGGGAAAATGAATTAAATTTTCAAGTTTCTTAAAGTTTTCCAAAAGATAACTAGATTAAGGGATCTTTATTTTAAGAGTTCTTTTGATAATTGGAATTTAGTTAAAACATATAACATTTTATTCCATTAATTTAGAAGAACTACTTAGATTGCATATCTACATACATCAAGCATGATCATAACAAATAGCAATAGTATAATGTGTGATTTAGATTAAAGAAAATTAGAAGAATCATAATAAACAAGAAATGGACAAAACTCCTTAGTAAACAAGATTGACAATGTCAATGTTATAAGATTTATAGAAACTTGATTATTAGGCCTTATGATCTTGATCTTTCTAGAAAATCATCCAAGAAAGTGAATGTATGCATATTCAAATGATCATTAACATTAGAGTCTTTAACCATTTTGTAGGAAAATGAAAATTATAATCAATCATCAAATTAGATTAAACTAAAATTTGATTATAATCACTTAATTGGTTGATTTTGATGAGCTAATTGCAACTCGTGAAAATCAACCAATAACTCAATTTGAAAGATGATTTAAAGTTAAAATGATTATGAACCCATTGATTTTTATGAAATTGATCAAAGAAACTAATTTTCATCGATCAATCAAATCTTGGTATGAATAAAATATTGAGATTTAGAATGGCTGTGAATAGATCAATATACCTTGCATGTCATGATTAAAGTAAAAATGAAACCCAAACAAGTCATGATTCACAAATAGATGCCAAATGTTAATTAGACCTTTCTAAAGGTAATTCAGAATGAAGAAGCACATCAAAGGTTCGCCTACAAATAAGCCAAATAACAAAGTGATCCACTTTTAACTTTCTAATACTTCAGTTAGTAACAAAAAGAAAGAGAGTATACAATAGCAAAAAAAAAAGAGTAAGATTAGAGAAGTACTTGACTTACGTGATTGACATTTATAGAATAGATCATACCTAAAGGGTAAATTGATGATTTCCTAATTAGACAAAAAGTACTTTGGTCTTTTAGCTAAAGTAGATCATTTTGGTAGCAATAGTTGCTTCCAACTCATTATAACTATCTCTAGCAATCTAATGACATTGTTTGGTACCTTGTAGTTAGTTTGGTTAGAGAATGCCTTTAAGGACTAATAATATCTTAGGACAATCAATAGGCTAATTTTCTTCCACAATGGGCCAATTAATCCAAGCCTAAGAATGAGTCTAGTCTAATTTAATATGAATATTTATTAATAATCACATATATTAGTAAAAGTAATTTTAAAATACTATTATTTATTCTTTTACTAATGTCAAATAACAATATTCAAAATCAACAAATCAAATTCAAAGGATTACACTTTACTTCATTTGACCCATGTACAGAATCTCTTTTAAATTTTTGTTAGCCAACGTAGTATAAACCACATCGTTAACATATGCCACATGGTATGGTAAGTGACAACAGAAAGAAACAAATGCTTACTCAATTCTATGAAAATGAATGCACGACATTACAAAATAAGTGTTAGCACTCGCATATTTACTCAAATATTATACATACACTTGATAATACTAGTACTAGTCTTTTAAAAGTGGAAAGGGATTATATCATCTCAAACTGCTAAAGACGCTTTAAGAGTACGTGTTTGTGTGGGTAGATGCCAAACAGTCCTACGTATCGGCCCACCAAAAGCTGTTTTTCAGAGCATTAGACAAAGGTTCAAAGCTGAATAAAGCAGATTTCTGCATTCTAAACTCTAAGAACACATCCGCTTCACCTTTCGTCTTTTTCCCTTTTTATTCCAACAATTCTTTTCATTTCAATTTAAAATTAAATTTATGTAAATAATAACGTTTGAATTTATTATCGAATAATTCAAATCAATAATTTTAGGAGAAAAATTAAATTAAGTGTGGTTAAAGGAGATCCGGGATTAATATTGGTGATTATTTGTGCTGTGGAGTGTTGGGAATGTGGCAAAATCCGATGAATAAACATTACTTGGCCCAAAAAACAAGCCCATCATTCATCTTCCAGCGAGATGTTGGGATTTGGGGTTGGGGCCATGCGTGAACATGTCCATCAGTTCGCCCCTTCGTTCTAATCCACTTTTAAAGCCCAGTAGATGCAAACACTGTAACGTTTCCCCGTAATTGCAGGTGAAAAATGACAATCCGTGCGTTCGGATTGAAAACATGTTATGAATATGGAAACCACTTCTCGGAGAAAAATATTAAATATCTGGTTGAATTTTATTTTTTTATTTTGAAAATTTGAAAATTATTTTAAATTTCACTGAATTTTATTTTTTTATTTTGAAATTTTGAAAATTATTTTTAAATTTCACAAAACTTAGAATAAATATGTATTGTTAATTTAATTAACTCTTTTATCAAATTGCATCATTTTAATGAAAATTTTAAACAAAAATCGCAATCTCATAATACATTAGTTTATTTTATAATTTTTCACATATAATTTCATAGCTTAATTTTTACTTTTTAATTAAAACTCTATATATCATATTTAATTTTTATTAATTATATAACATATAAACTATATATGAAGAACAATAAATAAAATAATATATTATAATATTATGATTCTTAATTAAAAAATTATTAAAAATTATTTAATTCAATAAATTGGTAAAGTAAGTTGATTGTGTGTATTAATTTTAAATTTTATATGATCTAAACAGATAATTTTTAAGTTTTCAAAGTTAAAAGGAATAAAATTTAATTACTATAAAATTGAAAAGGATATTTTATATTTTTTTTCTAATCTATATATTCATTGTTAAATATAGAGAATTTTGTAAAATACAACTTCCTTTTTACTTAGAGGAAATTATTTTCTACCATTACTATCATTCTAAATATCATTTTTTTAATGATAAAGTATAAAGAAAATATATCACTTTGGTGATAGAGTTTGGCTAACATTTTTGAGGAGCCGAAGAAACATTCTTATATACAAAAATGTATGATGCTATATAATTTTTATCATTTTATGTAATACTAAATATCTCAAATAAAATTCCTTCATTATTTATTGTTAAAAAATATAGAAAGAAAATGTTTCACTTTGGGTAGTTACATTTTATCCTTTTTTATTTTGAAAATTTAAAAATTACTTCTTTAAACTTAACAAAACTTGAATTTAATATCCATTGTTAATTTTATTAATTATTTTATTAGATTATATGATTTTTTTAAAGAACTTTTCAATAACAATCATAATATTATATTATATTAGTTTATTTCACCATTTTCTTATATATAATTTTGTAACCTATCTTTTATTATCTAATTAAAACTCTATATATCTATTTTAATTTCTATTAATTATATAGCATAGAAACTATTTGTAAAAAATTAATAAGATAAATTAAAATATTATAATATTATAATTCTTATTTAAAATATTATTAAAAATATATAATTTGATAAAATAATAAATTAAGTTATTAATAAGTCTTAAATTTAAGTGTTGTATAACTTAAGAGAAGATTTTTCAAGTTTTAAAAGTTGACAAGGGTAATATTTAACTATTATAATGTTAAAGAGAGTATTTTACATTTTTTAAAAAAAATATAAGATAAAGTGAATTATAAGCAATTGAATTAAAATATATTAGAAATTATCTCCATTCAAAGTAAATCTTTTTACTCTTTCAAGGGCTTGAAGTCATCAATGAACTATAATATAATCAATAGTAAACTTTTAGTTATGTTATTCTCTTTTTTATCACTAATTTTTCTATTAAAAATTTATCAATTATCTTATTTTTGGTTAGCCAAAAATTAATTAGTTGAATATAAAACAAATTAGCTTACATGAATATTAAAACAAGAAGTAATAATATAATAAAGTCATGAAAATGAAAAATCAAAACATTCTTATTTACTATATATGTATACATGTTTTAAGATAAGAGATAATTCATTAAATTCATTTAATTACTTTCATAATTAGAAATTGTGTTAATTGATTTGAAATTTATAAAATTAGAATCCTATTAAAAAATAAATAATTAGAGTTTTCGCTATATTGTTGTTATGATTGGAAAAAAATAAACCATTGTTATGTAAAAAAAAATATAAGAGAATAATATTAAAACACATATAAATTTTAAAAATTAGTTAAAAAAATAAAAATATTTAATATATATTAAAAATATGTAATAAGAATTAAAATAAATAATCATTTTAAAAAATTTTAAACATGATTTAAAAAAATATAACTACATTGGCCTCCATTTGTAATTGCAGAAGTTGGGGTTATTTGCTTTTTTTTTTTTTTACCTCTATTAAGAGATTTAAAAAAATTATAAATATTTTAATTTTAACTCTTCAAATAAGTTAAATTAAAAGAAAAATATTGGAATGCATATTATTTCTCAACTAGCTGACTCAAGTAAGTAGTAAAATTGTTAATTTATAATTAATTTAACATTATTTTTATTTATTTTTATTTTTTGTGTGCCTTAAATAAGTCTTTGAAGTAGTATTTTGAGCTTCAATTTTATAAAATTATTTTATATTCTCTATATTTTGTTGAGTTAACAAAATATTATAGTTATGTATTTTAAAATTTATAAATTATAAATATATGACGAATGAAAATATTTTAGGGTTCAAATAACACATATAGAATTTTTTACATATAATTATATAATATTATTATAAAGTTGTACAAATTTTTAAAGTGGGTCATGCCTAGAGGTGTACATGGGCCGGGCGACCACCGAATCCGATGAGCTCGACCCGAAAAAATAGAGTATTTTCACTCTTTTTTTTCCCGATGGAAATTTTTTTTATGGCCCGATTAATAATTGGGTCAGGCTCAGGTTAAGGCAAAAAAGCCCATATAGGCCCGACCCGGCCTGATTATAATAATTTATTTTTAATAATATAATTATATATTAGAAAATATAATTATATCTAATTATTTTTAATATAAAAAATATTAATTTAACATATTAAATATTTTATATATTTAAATATTATATTATCTCTTTAAATATATATATATTATTTTAAAATTTTATTTTTTATTAAAAAATAAAAAAATTATGTTTTTGGGAGTTTCGGGCCGAGTTTCGAGCTTTTTAATTTAAAAGTCGAGCCGAGCCGAGCCGAGCCGGGCCGGGCCGGGCCTAGCCAAATTTTTTTAAAACTTAATCGGGTCGGGCCGGGTTCAAGCCTTTAATTTTATATGATTTGGCCCAGTGTCTGGCTCGAAACCCGCCCAGCCCGACGCATGTATACCTTTAGTCATGCCCCTTGCTCTATAATGCTCTACCATTGGTCATTTCCTCATTAATGTAAAAACAAATAAAATTTTTTAAGAAAAATATATTCAAAAAAATAAATGAACTCTAAGGCTTATTTATTTTATTAGAAAATATTTTTTATAAAAAAAAAATCATTTGTATATATATTGATGAAAGAGTGATATATCATTTATATTTATAATTAAAAAATGTTACTTAGACTCATAATAATAAAGAAAATAAATTTTTTCTTTGAAAAAGAGGAAATTACTTTCTTTAAATTTTTTATATTTGATCTTAAATAAATAAAATATTTTTTATCTTAATTTTTTGTAATTTTATTTTATAAAAAAATATTTTTTGTTAAAACAAATTAGGCTTAAATTCATGGACATTTTCTAATATTGCAATCAATATCACCACAAAATTCAATTATGATTATGACTTATTGTAGTGATGAGTAAGAGAAGTTTATTGAAATAAGAAAATTGGAATAAAGGCATTTGTGATAAATTAATGCTTAAGCCTACCAGAGCAAAAGAAAACTTGTGTTCACACTTATATATAGTAATTATTGATCTATACTATATATAATGGGGCATAAGTCTCTTGTATATGTGCTACTCCCTTGTACCTTCACACATGTGCTAAATTATGATTCAATTTATCATGTATTGCTTTCACATTCTTTCTCTGATCTTTTCTTTCTTTCTTAAACTATTTTCTCTCACTCTCACATTCTCTATTTCTTTTGAAATTTGAACTTTATTTATCATCTTATCTTTTCATCATTTTTCTTCTTTTCCATTATCCTTCTCACTCTCTCTATCCCCTTCTTTGGTGGAATGTTAGCTTGCTTTTTCTTCTTTCTCTCTCACTCTCTTCCCCATTATTCTTAGTTTATCCTCGCTCCTTCTTATCATTAGCCAATATTCCACAAAATTCTCTTGTCTACTACTAATTCTATTAAAATTTTATCATTTGCCTTTTTTTACTAAATCATACCTAAACATCTTTTACTAAATCATACCTAAACATCTTTTACTAAATCATACCTGAACGTCTCTTCTTTTCTTGTATTACTAACCCACCATATCTTATGTCTAGTACCATCATTGTCATTTTTTTTATTCCATTCATCTCTTGTCGTGCTATTATATAGTTAATTGATTTATAGGTTTTATGAAAAATTATATGCCGGAAAATTAATTGATTCTAATTTCACTTTTGATAAGAATTTAAAAAAATTCTACTAAATTTTTTACTATATCAAATTTATCGCGTCTAAAATTCTACAAAATTCACTATAAGTTGGTTTTCTTTACATTGATTTTATAAATACTTATAATTCTATATTAATTATGCCCATTAATATAATTATTGCTAGCCATTAATTTCAAAATTATTATTTTGGTTAGTATCATATGAGACTAATTTTTAGCATTTTAAACTTAAATCCATTAAATGATATTTAATGTTAGTTACTAAATAAGAACCAAAGTTATAATATTAAAAATATATATTTCCTTTCCTTCTATAACTTTTTCATTAAGTAATATTTAATGTCAATTACTAAACAAAAACATATTGCATTTACTTTACCAAATTTTTTCATAACCATTCAGCAACAATCCTATAACCATTCAATTATGACGTCAATTACTAAACAAAAATTAAAAATATAATATTAAAAAATTTATTTTCTTTTCATTTTACAACTTTTCTATTAAATAATATTAACATCAATTAGTAAACAAAAATCAATGTCATAATATTAAAAATATACTTCCTTTCATTTTATAATTTTTTAATAATCATTCCAAAACGATACATGAATATATATAGTGAAAAATTTGTTATTTACAATGAATAATAGACTTTTTATTTATAATAAACATGTGTGACATCCTTATTGAAATTAAAAAGAAAAATGTTATCCTTTGCTTATAATTATTTCATATTTGTTACACCTTTCTTAAAATATAATAATTTTAAATTTATTCTATAAGAAGAATAATTAGAATATCCATCGTACTCTTGAGTTGAAATGGATATAATATATGTTCAAGAAAATTTTGTTGAATAAATATAGATGAATTATAATGTAAATTAAAAGTTAATGTTTTAGTAAGTCTTAGGATAAGGATTTTGTAGAAATAAATGAGAAAAGTTCAATAAAAAATTAAAGTATGATGTTTTGAGTTATTATAAATGAGTATGTGAGTATAAAAGAGATTTAAGAATATTTTCAAAAATGCCCCTAAGCATTTTTCCCTTTATAAGACTATCAACTATTTTTTCTCTCATTTTCCTAATTCTCTTCTCCACCTAATTCCTCATCAAATTAAACCTAGAAAATCATAATCATCTTCAATTTCTCCATCTAATTAAGGTAAAAATTTAATTCATAATTGATTTTCCTCTTCATCTCTTTTTAAGTTGATAAGAAATTAGGATTATTTTAGTTTTAACAATAATTTAGAACCCTAACACTAGAAATCTTTAATTTTTAGTGTAATTAAGGTTAAGGAATATTAAATTCAACTTTCTAACATTCTCCTCTATATTAAGGGAGTGGATACTCCATTTATTCTTGTTAAATTTAATGAAAATGAGTTAAAATGTAAAGTTTTAAGTTTTATGACTTTATAACCAATGTGCTTAATATTAATATGTTTAGTAATGAAATGAGATATGATGATGGAAATAACTTTAATGGTGTGAAAATAACTTGCATTCATGAGTTCATGGTATTTAGTTAAGTATTAAATGTATGGGAAAGTTTGAATTTTTGAATGAATAGTGAAAAACTCGCTAAAAAAGAACTATGCTTATAAGCGAAGAGCTTCTCAAGCCTAAATTTCACTAGACTGGGAAATGATTCACTATAAGGAAATGTTACTAGAGGTCATGAAAAATTTAGCCTATTATGAATCACTTCCTAAAGTATTTTTGGGGCCCCATAACTCTTTTGTTTTACATCTATTTTTAGCAAATCACATTACATTAGAAAGATAATTGAATCTACTTCAAAAGTTCAAGATTTTAAAAAATTAAAATTTTAGGTCTAACTTCCAAAAGGCATAACTTTTTCAAATTTTAATTATTTCATACAAAAAACCAATCTATGGAAAGTTAATTGAATTTAATTTCACGTACAATAAGTTTCATTGATAATAAATTTATAATTTTTTAATTATTTATAAAACATCATTCAAGAGTCAAATCTAAAATGATTATATAATGTATTATACCTAATATACATTTTTTTATCATGATCTATAATAGTTTAATGTAGAATGTATAATTTTCAAGCATCAAGATAGGATAGTTTATGATATCTATAAGATTAATACATAAATTAATGATCACAAAATGAGAATTTAGAGATTGTGTTGTGTCCTAGCTATCTTGTTACATTAATTATGAAACTATGTTGATTATGACCTGAGGTATAATATGCGAATGAATTAGATTGTGAAATATGATATGAACTAACTTATAATATTACTTTAGTGATGGAATATATTATGTGACCATGCATTAAGACATGATAATTGATTGACTAATATGATAAATATGGCCTAAGCTATGAAATAAGAAATGAACATAAGGTAAACACCAAATAGCTAATTACTAGTACCATACTTATAGAGGGTGTAAGATTAACTCAAGAGTCATAAGATGAGTGTATATATCTTTATTATTGATTGTTATATTTTGTGATATGAATTTGAAATTAAACTATTATTGTTTATCTTGTGTAATAAAATATTAACATATAAGTTATGATCGAGCTTCTTCAGGTCATTTAAGAATGAACATGATAATATGGCTGCGAATGAGCCTTCCTTATTATTTGATATGCAAATTAATATTTATGAATATTTTACTGTGATAGATTTTACAAGAGGATGATATAGTTAGTAAGATTAATTTATTATTTTTTTACATCGAATTATCTATCTACCAAGCCTTAAGATTACTCCTATGTATTTTATTTTCTAGATATACAGGTCGATTCTACATAATCACTTTCTCAAAGCTAAGCTTATGGAAATGCTCTCTAGTATGGTTTTGGTAGCTCTATATATTTTGATGTTACAATAAAATTTAAGCCTTATTTTGTATATAGATGATAGGTAAAAGAAATCTTGAATTAAGCCCCCTAGTGTGTTAGTTAGGATAACTTATCGTCATCTTCTGAGAAATATAAACAAGCTTAATTTCTCATCTTTTACAAACTTATTTAGCCAATGAATGAAACTTTTCTTTTCTTTAATATTTCCTTTCTTCTTGCTATACCCCATAATTGATTAACTATTAGGATTGTGATGAATAAATCAAATTAGGCTGATGGCCAGGTAGTAGGTTCTACATTAATCAATGATTAAGTTAAGGTCATAACAATATTACTTGATGACATTTGAGTTTGAGGATGTAGATGGTTGTAAAATAATGATAAATTATGGTGAAAATAAAAACTGCTTAACCATTTTTGCATTTATTAATGCAAAATTGGATATGCATTTTTTTCACTATAATTTATAATCAATTTTGTACCCCATTAACATAAAAAGATTTTAAGATGAAAGTGTTGGTGTGTGTCCTAGGAAACCAATCATATAGATGATTGAAATAATACAGCAATGTATTATGTTTTATTTCAGGCAATGTAATTAGTATATTTTATTTTCAATTTTTTGTGCAATTTATAACTTAATATAATAATTATCCCTGGAATAGTTTTACTATTTCTAAAATATCCCTAAGTCAAGTATTATTACAACAGGGATAGTAATAGTATATTAAGACTGATATGTATAGTGACTGATGATTATGAATCATGAATCATAGGATATATGATATCAAATCAATACATGAATACATTGTTAGTGAACAAATGTATTGGACTGACCCACTATAAGAATACTGCATGGATAAGACTTGTGTCATTAGTAGTTCTCATATGGTCACAATTGCATATAGTCCTTTGACCTGAAATCATTATAGTTCTCTACATGAGGGATTATTCACTTTAATGTCGTCTTATGTCACCTTTAATTGGGATGACGAGTAAGGCGTTGATTGGGTGTGTCACGAATCATACAGAGGGAAGTGGTGATGTAGATGGGATTTTGTTACTCTTATAAAAAAGAGATATATCCTTAGGCCCCTTGATTGAGTAAGACTTAAAAATATATGGTCATGCTCAAATAGATCAATATGTTATATTGATCATTTATTTTAAAGTCTACTCAATATTAAGAAATATAAATTGAACATTGACAATGATGACACATTCCATACCTCCAATTCAATTTAGATATTATTATAAAAGAAATTATGATACAAAGCGTTAATCATGTATTAGGTAGATGTCGAATCACAGACATTCTTACTACTTGAGTGGTAGTGATATATTGCTAGATACTTTTCACTGTCTATGGCTCAATAATGAGTCATTGTTAACGTAGTAAGAATCTACAGGATCACATAAAAGGAGTAGAAATAAGATAAAAATTAATTGAACTTTAATTATATTAATATCCAATTAATTGAACTTATTTTTGTACATATATATTATTATTAAGAATAATAATATATTGTTCACGTAATATATATATAATATTATGTGATATTATTTGATATTAAAGTAATATCAAATAATTATATTATCAGATATTAGATAAATATATTATGAGATAATATTATTATCTAATATTAGATAATTAATAGATAAGTCTTATCTCTCCTCACTTTCTCTAAGATAAGGATAAGATGAGTTGTTAAATGTGATTAGGATTTTGGAGGTATTATCTAGTAGGACCCTACTAGGATAGTGGCTTGCCTTAAGTTCTATAAAAAGGGACTTGAAGGTAGCATTTTTACACACGCTCATAAGCTTCTATAAAACCCTAAATTACTCAAAAAATACTCAATCCTAATCCTAGAGAGAGAAATGCATTCTAGCATATTCGTGGAGGGTGAGAAGTTATTGTTCACTCCGTGTGGATACTGTAGAGACGTTGTACCTTTCGACCGACGTTTGATTCATCCGCTCTCTTAAGTTTTGATCAGTAGAAATACGAGTGCCCAATAGGTTAAACCCTTCATCATTGATTTATATCTTTTGCATGGATCCTAGGTAAAATTCGGATTAAACTTTGAATTTTCGTTGCGTATGATAATCCAAATTCCTAATAAAAAGGTATAGATATCTCTTAAAATTTCTTCCACAGACTTGTACCATCACTTTAGCGATGATGAATACAAGTATTTTGTAATATACTTGGAAAGATTCTTATCTAAAGCTCTTTCAAATGTTTTATAGAATTTTTGTATTTATGGATAAAGTGTGGGTATAAGTTCCTAGAAATAACTTTAATTAATTCCATAACCTTCTAATAGTATTGATTTTTGAAATCCATTAATAGAGAATGCTTCTGAGATGAAAAGTGTAAATTATAGTATTCAACATCACCTGAATTGTTAAGAAAATCTTAAAGTCTTTTAAAGTTCCTTCCAAGGACTTGTTTAACACTTTCAACAATGAACATAAGGATCCCACAAAGCATTTAGAAAACTTCTTGTTAGAAGTCCTTTCAAATGCTTGTAGAATACTAATAATCTTGAGTAAAGTATGAGTATAAGTTCTTGTAAAAAATTTTGAATGATCCTTGAACAGCCTTTTAAATAGCTCTAGTGAAGCTAAATACCAAAATCTATATCCCTAACTAAGAAGCTATCTTGATAAATTGCTTATTTATTTTAAACAGATAGGGAATGCCATATTTGTAAGCCAAAAGTAAATCATTAGACATCAACTATTAATTTAAAATTAATATAATAACTTTAGTTATTTGTACAATTATGATGCTTTAAGACGTTGGTAAAATACTAAAATAACGTATAAACCATTGATGAACTATCATGATAATTGAAATGGACTTAGATGATAGCCATCACAAAAAACCTGATGTTCTAAGTTCCTCACTTTCATAAATGTCATTTGTTTAATCGTTTTCAGTTTCATTCATTTATACTTATTATAAATATTATTCATTTAGTCATCTTCAATTTCATTCATTTAAACATCTTTCATTTTTATAGGAAATGTCATCATATTATATATCAATAAATCTCAAAATTGACAGTTGTATATTGGCCATTTTCTCAACAAACGCCTTCCAATTATCTACAAAATTTTGTTATGTAAACAACCAAGGTTATAAAAATCTTAAACTGACGCCTTGACATTATGAATTATATATATATATATATATATATATATATATATATATATATATATATATATTGTAATATATCTAAGTAGAAATTATGTATATGAAAATAAAACTAATTTTGAATCAATTTAATATAGAAACTTATAGTTGTTTGACATGCTTTCTTTTTATTAATTTATGTAATCCAAATGTCAATTATAAAATTTCAACGTAAAAATGATTTATAGATGAGTAAAAAAATAATTTTATAAATTTATACAGTTTTAACTATTGTTACTCTATTCATAAGACTATCAAATAATATTATTTCAAACTAAATGTTTACCTTATTAACTGATATGGACAAATACTTTTAATTCTATTTGTAATATTGAAAGTTCTAATTTTAATATTATTATTTTTTATATTTTGATAAATAAAAAATAATTTATCAAATTTTGGTAGACTCTATTAAATGTTAAAATATTTTAGTTATTAAAATATTAGAAGATATAGTGTTGAAATTTTATAGTTATTATGTATCTCGGCGTTGTGCATCCGAGATGATGCATGCTTATTGAATGCGAAGAGCAACGGCGTAAGTAAGAGAGTACAAGCAAATGATTTATCGATTGAGTGGTGATTTGTGTATCGCCCATCCAAATTCTAATCAATTTCAATTCAATCCATTTGTTTCCATTATTAAGAAGGAAACAAAATTTAGAAATGGTAGATGTAAATGCAGGAAAATGATTGAAAAAGAAAATAGTGAAAGAGAGGAATGAGAAGGGCTAAGTGAGCATCTTGTTGGTGTTTGTCTGTGAATACAGGAACATGGGCATCTCTGAGATATCCCAAAAAAAAAAAAAGATTTTATTGTATATTAAATTTTATTTAATATTTGTATAAATTAATTTTATTGATGGATTATAAATTAAATATTTTTATTTAAATTATTAAATTTTATATATTGAATAAAACTAATGAGGGGAAGCCTTCACATTTCAAAAATATCACGTGATATTACACCACCATTTCTTCAGCATTCTTTCAATCGAATTTCATTTATGTTACTCGCCATTACGAAATACAAATGGAATACAAATATTGTTCTCTAGGATTATATACTTCAGTAATTTTTTGTGTACTTTCTTTAAAAAAAATGAGTAATATTAGGTTTGTTTATTTTCCGTTCTTTATTTTTAAAAACAGAAAAACTTATTTATTAATTTATTTTCAGGAATTTATTTTTAAAAATTATTTTTTAAATGTATAAATTAAAAATAAAAAATAAAAATAACTTTTAATTATTTTCTAAACTTATTTTCTTATTTTGAATAATTAAATAAAATATTTTTTTATTTATAATATGAATCACCCTCTAATTTTAATTTTACTTCAATTCAAAAATAATTTTTGATAATAAATAAAAAATTAAAAATAATTCTTAAAAATATAAAAATAAAAACATATTCAAAATCACCCCCTATTTTTTTAATGGTCGGTGTGCGTCCAATAAATCTGAGCTGGTTATCAAGAGATAAAATAAGATGAAGCCTGACCGGCCCATTTCAGAAAGGTGATGAAAGCCCAATTTTCTTCTTGAGAAGCCAGAGTATAGCCCATGCAATTTGTAAAACGGCATTTTGATTTAATTTTATACAATAAATAAATTAATTTATAATTTATTGATATATTTAATAAATTATAAGTTAATTTTTAAAAATATTTTACCTATTAATTTATAAAAAAATAAATTTTTATTTAATAAATTATATTAAATACTTTATAAGTTATAAACTATCAACTCTTTAAATTTTTTTAAATCTATTCTTATTTTATTTCTTAATTTATAATTTATATCCTTTATTAATTTAAAATATTTTAATTTATATATATTTTTTATTAATATATTTTTAATTTATTTTATAATTTTAAATAATTTAAAAATTTACACAATCAATTAATTCATTAGTTATCAATTATAAACTATCAACTAATTTAATTTATTAACCATCAATTAATTTATGTGAAATAGAATCTCTAAATTATTAGCAATTTGCGAAAAGATGGAAGAAGATTAAAATATGTATTAATTGAGCAAGTCCTAAAAATGCTTTTTCACTGTCTGCTACTTGAATCGTTATTATTCCAAATTCAACCAATGACTTTGTGCACGTGAATATATCGCCGTAGTTTGGATTTGAAGCCAAGGTAGGCGGTACATTGTACTTTCACCTAACAACAACTATATAATTAAATAAAAAAATTCTATATTGGAAGTGATATTCAAGATTAAATTCAAAACATTTTATATTTATTAAATTAAAATTTATAAATTTGTTCTATTTAATTTAAAACTTTTGATATATATTCAAAATCCTATGTCCGATGTGATATTGATGACAAATATATATATATATATATATATATATTGTCCTCGTATAAATAAAGAGTTGATCTGTCAAGGGGTTGTATTCTCATGTTCAATTTCAATTTTGCATCTGATCGGTCAGAAACTTCATCCACGCTTTCCGCCTCATGGAATTTTCAGCTTAGAATGGAACAAAATGAATGATACCATCAGTTCAATTAATCAGATCATTAACGCGAAAAAAAAAAATAATGTTATTTCTGAATTCATTGTAAGATAATGGAGCCTACACATACCTGAGATATATTTTTTTTAATACATTGAAGAAAATGAGAGATATCTTCAAGGGTTTTAATCAATTATTGTTGATAGTGGAATTCCTGATAAAATATTGAAATTCTCTCTTAAATATATACATTCGAAAAAAGTATATAGATTAAAAATTCAATCCAATTAATTATATAAATTAATAGATTAATTGATATAAAATTTTATGATTTAAATACCTGTAATATTAATTGTGATTGTAAGACTATCACATGATTCTTTTTCCCCTCTCTCTCCCTGTCATATAAAGTGGATATGTTCAACGGGTCTAACCAACAAAATAAAATAATTTCCGACATCTATTATGGACGCTCAGCAATAAGACATGTTTGCTTAGAAACGGATAGGAATATATACAAAATTAGGGGTAACCCCACCACAATTGCTCCAATTAAGCTATATCCTATAATTGACCAGCTAGCTAGACCCAATATATTGACAATTACATATTCTTGATTTGTTTAAGGTGACCTCCTAAACTAGCAACAACCACGAAAGCCCACGAAGCATATTAATATTAATTAAAGAGCAAGAGATCAAAATACAAGTCATTAATGATTTATTATAGTTACATTACTCAGTCATTATTATCTTACCACGTGCGACCTTTTCATCCAAGGTATGATGGATCTAGTTAACCATATTTAATGCACAACTGGATTCATACAAATATGAAGAATCCGCTTTCCTTAACTTGCAAACTTTCTGTTCCGAGACGTTGACACAACAACTCAACCTTCATCATCCTCTTGTTGCTTACCGCCTATTGCAAGCCATTCCGGGAAACTATGGCTTCCAAGGAACCATTCGCCGGCAATTATTTGTTGCTGAAGCCGGAAGAAGCCAGTCTGCTGGATCTAGGGCACCTCCTGTTTTCGTCTAGACTACAAGAAAGAAGATTCATAGAATGTCCAGCTGAGCTTGAGTACAGAGAATTTCGACGGAGATGGGTCCTCTTCGTCTCCGTTGTCTCACAGAAGGCCTTCTCTTCCTCAGCAAGTTCTTTGAATCACATAGGCAACGCCGTAGATATGTGGTTGAACCTTCTATCAAGCAACGGCGGCTTCATTAAACTCTTGTTAAACATCCTTAAAGGTTCACAACTTTTCTTCAATGCATTGGCATGTCTTCAATTTGCATGCATGCATGCACGTCTGAACGATTTCGCTGCTTGTGCGCTTTACCTCTTTCTCTTTTAATTTTGGCTTCTTTTCATTACTTAATCAAATTAAGACTGAGCTATCAGGCCTCCTTTCCTGCCATAAGGCTCTTCCCTTTTTTTAATATTATATTCAATATGAAACTAAAACCTGCATAGAGTTTGTGAGTTTTTAGATCTGGCCATGCTTAAAAGTAAGCAACTAAGCATATATTATATATGTTTATCATTTTATTGGAAGATGGGACCATTGGTTTGTGCAGGAAAGATGGCAAGGCCAGAGAGATCATCTGCGACGTTTAGGTCGATAGTGGGCAGTCTGGACACGAGACAAGACTTAGACAGGTGCATTAATCATGGCGATCCCAAATATAAAGCTATGCTGTCTATTATGGCGGCGAAATTGTCGTATGAGAACGAAGCGTTTGCTAGAACCATAGTCGAAAATCACTGGAATGTAAGTTTTATGGTTGCTTCTTTCAAACTTTGAATGTTTGTGGATGAGCTATAAGAGGATTCATTCTATAATCCATTTTTCTATTTCCTCATTAATATTGATTTCTCGCATGCTTCTTTCAAACTTTCAATGTTTGTGGATGAGCTATAAAAGGATTCATTCTATAATCCTTTTTTCTATTTCCTCATTAATATTGATTTCTCGCACCAAAAGAAGAGTGTTTTCTTTTTTTTTTCTGTTCTTTCAGCGATATCCAGTGATTCTGATTTTCTTTCTTTGTTATGCACGCAGATGGATTTCTTGGGGCTTTACAGCTTCTGGAATGGTAAGTACGAGCATCTCTTTGTAATACATTTCTAAGACACGAAATGTATGTTCAACCATGTCTGCTCACTGGAATTAAAAAGGAAAAGAATAAAAAGAACAAAGTTTAGGCCCGATAGATACTGTTTTCTCCACGAGTAACATTTTGATTCCACCTACCCTCGATTTGAAGGAAAAAACTTAAAATTCTCTGTAGTTTATTGAAACTCCTTTTCATACACTCCAATAAGCGTGAGAATTTATTCATTTTGGTAAGTAGTTGGACATAAAATTAGACAATTTAAATTTCACTAATTCCGCCTATTTTATATATTACATATCCATGACTTAGTATATACATAAATTTTGCCATGCTATGCACTGATAGGGTGAATCTACCAATTCTTTCTTCAAATGTACTTCTAATTTTCTTTTACACAGTTGCATTAAACCCTGGTCTGGAAAAAAAAAATTCAAATGGCTTGAAATTAAATTTATAAATAATTTTATATATAAATTCAACATAGTTCACAAAAAAATTGTTGTATATTACATTTTACTAAATATATATCACTATTAGTAGGGATCTTTGCTAAAACTAAACAGACTCAAACCATCGACCTTCTCGTAAACAAATCAAGGTAATTATAAGAATAATTCCAAGTGGGAGACTTCTCCCAACTATAATGAGCCTGGTCAACGATGCAATCAAATTATAAATGATATCGGGTATGCCCATCTCTTTACTAGAAACAAAGGGATCCCTTTCCCATGTTCTTCAACCAATCTTATATATCTTTGTATCGCAAATATTAAGTTTGTTTAGAAGTATAGATTGAATTAACATTTTTATATTGCGAAGTCTGGAGCGGTTAAGTTTTATAAAAGGCTTAAATGATCCCCGTCTCCTCAGCAACCTAAAATTTTGATTATTTTTATTTGACAAAACAACTTCCTTACACTAAATTAAGATGAAGACACCAATCATTTAAGAACTACACATCAACCAAATGTTACAGCATATATTAACAACGGTTAGGAATATGCGCAAGATGTTTGACTTGTTTGCCTTCAATATTTATGTACGTTTCACATCTATCTATTATTATATTAAGCTAGCAAGCAAGCTGCTAGACAGATTAATTCTCACTGATTAAATTGTTAATTAAATATCATGAAACGTGCTACTCTAGTCCTCACAAAAATATCATCACCTTAGATTTTTTTATTATACCTTTTTATTATCATTTTTGGCTCTCTTGAATCAGCGGATATGGAAATGCATTTAATTTTTGCTTCCAAAATGATAATGTGCAGATTATCTGGGAGTTCCCTCTACTCCAGCCATCATATTCCAAGAAACAAAGTTCGAACACAACTTGATCATTGTGGCATTTAGGGGCACCGATCCATTTGATGCCGACCAGTGGAGAACCGATGTTGATATCTCCTGGTACGAGCTTCCTAATGTTGGCAAGATCCATTATGGGTTCATGAAAGCTTTGGGCCTCCAGAAGAATACGGGGTGGCCCAAAGAGATAGAACAAAGCAGTAGTGGCTTCCAACACCGATTTGCTTACTATTTCATCAGGGAAAAGCTGAAAGACATTTTGCACAAGAATGAGAAAGCAAAATTCATATTGACAGGGCACAGTTTGGGAGGAGCATTGGCAATTCTATTTGCGGCTGTGCTAGCATTGCATGAGGAGGAGTGGTTGCTGGAAAAATTAGAAGGGGTTTATACCTTTGGGCAGCCAAGGGTAGGGGATCAACAATTTGGGAAGTTCATGAAGGATAAGTTGAGGAAGTATGATGTTAGGTATATGAGGTACGTTTATTGCAATGACATGGTCCCTCGGATTCCTTATGATGACAAAACTCTCTTGTTTAAGCACTTTGGTCCTTGCCTCTACTATAATAGCTGTTATAAAGGGCAGGTAATTAAATTTCTTCCTTTGTTCTTGGTGCCTATCTGTGATTATTTGTTTGACTATTTGTTTAAAGAGTTTTCTGCATACAGGTTCTAGAGGAGGAGCCAAACAAGAATTACTTCAGCTTGTTGTGGGCCATACCCAAGAACTTAAATGCAGTTTGGGAGCTTATTAGAAGTTTCATTATGCCATTCATTAGAGGGTGGGACTACAAAGAAAATGGATTTATGACAGTCTTAAGGCTGGTTGGATTGGTAATTCCAGGATTAGCAGCTCATGCTCCTCAAGATTACGTGAATGCCACCCGGTTGGGATCTTTACATTCACCTCTGGAAGTCCAAGATATACCGGATTCCAAAGCTGACTAAATGTTAAATAAGTGGTAATTTTATGATTTTCATTCTCACATACTGTAATGGGTTCTTAGTGCTGGAAATTACATTTTGCATCGGTTTAATTATACATGACGTTGATGCCTATATTCTTTACAATTAGGAATCCAAGATTTGATAGTGAAGAATGTAAGGAAAAACTATATGTCTAATACATAATTCCATAAAACTGACATCTTGAGACGAAGTACTCTCGTGCAACTTGTTGGTTGACTACAATTTTCGGTAAAACCTTAGCAGTTCGTGCAAACTATGGAGTGGTGACTTTACATTCCAATTCCCAATATAAATGGCTAAATTAACAAGAAGCGGGGGAGAAAATAACAAGTAGTAATATTGAGCATAAGTGAGTGACTGGCTCAATTTTGGAAGAAAAGAATAAATCGGAGACGTGGGGACAAATTAATCGACACTATAGATGGATTACAATTTGGAAGGGAAGCTGTCAGAGGATGTTAAAAAAGAAAAAATTACGAAAGCTTATTCCTATAGTCTGGCCTACGTAAATACATGCATTATTAGGCTCTGAATCCCAAGGGGAGGGAATATGAGGCTTAATTTTTTTGAGGTCCTTCAAAGGAGTTGATATTTTAGACGCTACAAAACCGCACTGACACTTTCTTTGTGTCAAAATAGTATCTGATCTCTGCACCAAACGATTCACTTGTACTCGTATGGCCCATTCAAATTCTTTTGAAACCTGATCCAAGATGTAATTAGACTTCTATCAGAACGTATGAGAATAAATAACTCGGTGGAAATTTCTATGATTAGTCACAGATGAACTTCAGCTTACTATCATTGCGGGGAAGGGTAAAGATACCTAGGGCAAACTAGACAATGTCTGAGGACCTTTTTGAACAGTGAAATATTTTCGCCCATTAGAAATAACTTACTCGAAAAATAATCAGAACTGGTTAAATTCTGGACATGCCGACCATTGTTATTGTTATCAAGAGGTAAAACAAAACAACATCAAAACCTATTTTATCAAAGACGTGCAAAGAGGTAGTTTCAGGATCAGGACAAGGTTTACAAAGAACTTACCAACCATCACATCTCCATCGTTTGCTAGCTGACGCATCAAAAGGCGTGGCAAGTGAAGCAACCACTCAAGGAACTCATCTGACCGGTTCTTGGAAATGAGATGGCCTTGTGGGAAGTTTTAGCAATTTGATGGGCCTGATTAGTTAAAGCGGAGCTTCTCATGTCCTGAGCTTTCTTTTGAGCCGACTTTAGCTTGTTCATAATCTTATCGATAGAAGATGCTCTTTTCTTCTCCAATTTCATCTAGCATGACAGAAGTAGAGGTTCAAGATACTCATGTTATTGTCTCCTTCTCTAGTTCTATCTCTCTAAAAATATTAATAATTGTTACGAGGTTATTGTGGAATGATTTAACATATATATGATTCCGATAGCAGAATACAAGTTGTTTAAGCATCACCCATTCACATAAATTCTAATTCTTTAGAACATGCAAGCAGAAAACAACAACAACCAGGAACCTCTTCATTTAAGTGGAGGGGAAACTCACAAAAACACTGGCATTTATATTTAAGATAATTTGTGTGTCGTGCACTTACGTATTAATCTTGTCTTTCTTCGTCTAAGTATAAAAGATTGATTGTAGAGCACATACTTAAGATTATTGGTAGACAGAGAAGCCATTAGTTTCTGTTGAGGGCAACTAGCCACAGAATC